>JBAMCI010000227.1:1092500-1305000 GCA_037075265.1 Drosophila nigricruria | reverse complement strand
TCTCAGCTGCATTCCACATCTCGCCTCCCCAGCTGCTATTTCTACAGGGTATAATAAGCCCGCCACATGGCGTATACGTAACGTTGTGCTGACTTGCTGAAAAATGACCGGCGGACGTTGAAACTTTGCATGTAGCAAGAGCTACGTATCTAAAAGCACACACAGACACATATATAAATATACATATATAAATGTGTGTGTGTGTGTGTGTGTGTGGGGAACCCTAACATATCTTAGATCTTTGCGGTGGCGACTTTTCTATTTGTTTTTGCTTTCAACTGTTTTCTTTCTCTACCTCCCTCTCCCTCTCTCGCTCTCTCTCTCTCTCTCTCTCTCTCTCTCTCTGTGTGTGTGTGCGACTGTTAATTAAACGGAGCAGCCGCCGCAGCAGCCCCAAAAGTCAAGAGTCACGAGCTTTCCCTTTGAGAATTTTATCTACGCAACTGGGCATTTTATATGGCATTCATAGGTTTTATGGCCAGTGCTAATTGTTGTTTTTGTCTATGCGAGCATTCACTGTAGTTAGCTGAAGTTGGAGCAGTTGGAGGCCAATGAGCCAGAAAATTTATGCGACATGCGATGCCAATCAAAGTGATTGGCTCTGGCTCTGGCTCTGGCTCTGGCCGCGGCTCTCCCCACGGCTGCTGCCTCATTAATGCACTTTAATAAAGCCCTCGCCAAGTGCCTAATGAATGACAAAGTTTCGCCACTACTTGAAACTGGACAAAAATTAAAAGAAACCCAAAAAAATAAGTAGTTAGACAAAGTTTATTTTTTGGTAAAGAGTTGCGGAAGTTGCGAGTTGAAAAGTTTTTTATTTTTGTTATTTTTGCATTTATAGAAAATTCAACAACCAAAAAATTGTACTTTGAGCTACGCCAAATGCGTTTTTTATATGAACTTTTAATGTTTGAGTAAATTAAGGGGCACTTCTCTGCGATTCTCAGTAGTTTGAGTGAGGCATGAAGAGGAAGAAGAAAAAGGAGGACTGAGAATACGAGACTGAGAATACGAAAAGAAGCATGTGAATGGATGAGAAGAAGTTAAAGGAGAAGAAGGGCAAAAAGGAGTGTTGTAGAGCGAAGAAGGCAAAAGAAAGAGAAGAAGAAGATAGAAAAGTAACGACAAAAAAGGATTATAATAAATTACACATATATCATATAATACCTATTGACAAGCCGCGTTACAAGGCCATGATTCAAATGATATTTTTAATATATTCAAATTTTATATTCTTTAAAAGATAAAACATAATGATTTGTCGAAATGCGAGCGAAACGTGTTTATGGAGTTGTTAAAGCACTTTTGCCTTTCTGACTGCGCCAACTCAGTTGCCCAGTAATAAAACTCACAGCGTGGTTAGGGCAACCAGCCATAGGAGCCAGAGTCAATTCTCGCGCTTGGGCGCCAAATTAGCGCCGAGCTTAGGGCGGTTTGTTGGCGGTTGGCTGTAATCCTACAGAGCTCACATCTCATGCCCTGCCCTGCCTGCCCTGGCCGCTGCCGCCGCCAACATTTTTGGCAGTAGTAATTAAAACTTGCGTTGGCTGCTTTTAGGCACTGCGTTTCGAAAACTTTGCAATTAAAGCGAAAGTTTTTTCAGCCACGCCAAGCTGAGTTAGCGCAAATCAACTGCCGCAGCGGCAATAGAATTATACGTAAATTAATTAAAAAATTTGTTAAATACACTCGAAGAACTTACCGCCGCGCACGTGCACCTCCCGGCTGAGCACGGTGCCCACCAGATTGCGTAGTTTGCATCTGTGAACGAGGCGAAAAATAAATATTAAGTATACGCAGCGCTGCACTGTGCACTCTCCGCCTTACCTGTAGACGGTGGCGTGCACCTCGTGTCGATACTTTTCGGCCGTAAACGGATAGAACATCATGCTGCCATTGGACAGCTGAAACACCATGTCCTGCTGCGGCGGTATGGGCGTCCATTCCACCTAACAAAAGCCCAGCGACAAGGGGGCGTATTAGTTATATATTTTTTTTATCTCTGTTCGGGCAGTCAATTAACTTGGAAATGAGCGCCAGACTAAAAGTGGCATGCATAATTAAGCAGGCGAAAACAAAACGGAAAACGAAAGCAAAAACACAAACACAAACCAAGCTCAAGCCACGCCCATTTTATACACTCTTTATACACATATATACGAACCTCCGGTGGGGGACTGCCGTGGCCGGAGCATTCTATCAGGCCGCCAGAATTGTTGGAGAACTCAACGCGATGCGGCGGCTCATGCAGAAATATCGGTCCCTGCAGATCCAAGCCATGCACTATATAGCTGCTCTCAGCTGTAAAGAGAAAGAGGGAGAGAGATAGAGTGAGTGAGTGAGAGAAGTATATTTAGTTTGGCAGGAACTCTGTCAGCCTCGAGCGTGTAATGCACGAGCGGCCAAAGTTAATTTCAATTTCATTTAAGCCGCAAACTTTTTTGGCCAAAATTAAGTGGCAGTGACGTCGACGTTGTTATTGCTGTTGTTGCCTGACTGACTGACTGACTGACTGACTGTGGGCCAGGCCCAGCGGCTTGGCCTAAATTTTAATGAGCAGCGCTCGTGGACCACAACAAAGGCACGCACAAAGCGAAAAGACAATTGCTTTTTACCTGTGGCCATCGTTTTGTGGCTTGTTGGGCAGGTGTGGCATCATCTCGGCCAACTTGCGTCTTTCCTAATTGCTCTGACGCAGCCGCCGGCCGAAAGCATTGCATAATTTTTGGGGCGTGTTTTAAAGGCGCTTTCGATGCGGCTTTTATGCCATATTTATTATTCACTTGGTAGTCAAGGCAGCCTAGGGGGCGTGACGCCTGCCTCCCTGCCTCTCTATGTATGTGTGTGTGGGTGTGGGTGTGGGCGTGTGTATGTCAAGCTATATTTGCATTGCGGCTCCCTGACAACTTGAGGCGTTGCCTCAGCAGTGCAGTGACCCGTTTTTATGCCACACAGAGCAACTCGTGTAGATAACACATAAATTTTTTCCTTTTTTTTATGCCCAGCAACTGCATGAATAATTTAATTATATTTAAAAAACTTAAAAAAAAGAAGAAGAAGAAGAAATGAGTTTCAGCTGGAGCGGGAGAGAAAAGGCGACATTTATGAGCTTGTAAAATAATTTCTCGTAAATTTAGCCTTTTTTTCTAAGGCAATGGAAGACTGAATGGAGTTCGAAATGGAGTTCAAGAGTTTCTATTGTTAATTTATGGATTTATAGGTAATTATAGGGAAATAGTTCCTATGTAGATAATAGTTAGCAAAACTAACAAAAAAGTTGGCAAAGAATTCAAAGTTAACAGGTTTTGAGCACAGCTTACTATAAATTAAATTGAGTTATATAAAAGAGTACTTTGGCCAGCAATTCACATAGGAATCACAGCGAAATGGCAGAGAAATGGTAATTGAGAATGCGGCGTGAAAGTGGAGCATTTCTGACAGCAGCCGCAAAGTATGCAGCACTAAATTTGTAAGCAATTTTCAGCCGCAGCAATAAAATGAAAAATTGTTTTGTCAAAAAAGCCATTGGCCAAGAGATAACGATAGAGCGTTGGAGAGTGGACCACACACACACACACACACACAGAGTGCAGACTCCAGCCAAGTTGCCCCCAAAAGCCCAAGCCGAAAGTGTTGCAAACTTTGTGCCACTTTCGTTGCGGTACTCAGAGCGAGAGTGTGTGCGTGTAGAGCTTGCTGTCAACTGCAATGCCCAAAGGAAATGCGGCGAGCAAGGCAAAAATTGTTAGTGAAAAGTATAAAGTGTTTGCTACAAGTTGATGCCACAACGGGCCAGCACATTAAATTTCCAGTTTTAGTTTTTTAAGTGACTTAAGATAAAGTTTTTCGCTGCTGCTCCTGTCGCTGCTGCTGTTGCAACCAGAGATTTGGTCGTGGTGACGCAGTCTAATGAAAATTAAATTTGTCAGCTTAGGCAAGCGCCAGGGCGAGGGCGGGGGCAGCTGTCAGCTAATTGAAGACGAACAAAACAAACGCCAGTTAAAATGCGAGCCAAAGTCAGGTTATTTATGTGGCAAACAAAGGGCGTGCTGGCCACAAAGCCAGCGCTCGGATGCGATCAAAATGTGACATGAAAACGTGCCCCATATAACAACTGGCGTGTGTGTGTGTGTGTGTGTGATGATGATGGTAATGTAGCTGACTTGTCTATGGCTTTGTGGCACGTCTGTCTCTCTGTGTGTGTGTGCATGTGTGTGTGCGCGTGGCACTGACAATGCGGCATAAACGCAACACAATGACCGTCTGATAAACCCGATAAGGTTTTGCTTGTGTCTGTCGCTCGCTCGCTCGTGTTGCATGTTGCGCGCGCCTTTGTTGCTGCCACTTTGCACATAATTGAATACACGCCGCACCATTTGTCAGCGTTGTCAATCAAAATGGCCAAAGGACTTTAGAGCAGCAGCTGCTGCCACGCCCGCAACTCAACTAAAATCAATTATATGAGAGAGTGAGAGATAGAGAGAGAGAGAGAGAGTGTGAGAGAGAGAGAGAGATGCTATAAAAGTGCGAGCCATGCCAGCGGCAGGCAGCGCTCATCATTATCACGGTTCATTAAAAGCTGCTGGACGGAAATGACTGGCAGCAGCTAAAGAAGAAGAAGAAGAAGAACAAGAAGAAGAAGAAGAGGAAGCAGCAGCAATGTAACGACAGGCATCAGTTGCCTGCTGCTGGCAGACAAAATGCAAATGAGCAGCAGCAGCAGCAGCAGCAAATCGCAACCTGCCTCACTTCAGCTCTTCTTCCACCCAGCAGCTGCCCCATTTGCAAGATGCCCATTTAGATTTCTATTCAGGAATGCAGCCATTCTAAATGGCAGCGCTGAAAGCCTGAAAGAAAGTCGTTTCGTAATTAAGAAGAAAATCCCGGCAAGTGAAAACAAATGAAAGAAAAGAAAACGGAGCGAATGGAGCTATGTTTGGTGGTGTCAAATATGAAATACTCGAGATGCATGGATTTGACAGGAGTTTTCTATAGGGGAGATATATATATATATGTGGATATATATATATATATATGAGTATACATAGGTATTTGAAGGGATATTAGACTCAAAGATGGAATGTTACATGAGGGAGTGTCAGTTAGCTGATTACTGAGTTGATTCATTTTATGCTCACAAATATGTAACTTCAAGATTGTGACCATAAATTGAATCGATCCTTTAGATTCCTGTCAACTTTGATCAAATTGAACTACTTAAATCTAGTACTAGATTCATACGAACTAAAGTAGTTATACTTTTAAGAAATGGTTCATCATTTCACTCTTTATCGATATTATACATGCCGATGCCATATAAAATCAAACAAAAGTAGAGATTCGCATGAGTTCGAAAAGTTTCAGTGGGAGAACGTCACCCAATGTTTGGCTTATATGTTTCGCAAAAATCTATTTCCTATTCTGAAAAAGCTACATTATAAATGTTGCTTGAATAAATTACACATTTCTTTCGCTTAGTATAATACCCGCTGTAAGCGTATTTTAACGAGCCAGCGGGCACATCTTTAATTTCCAAGCAGAAGTCAAGGAAAACTGTAAATAATGAGAAGCGTTGGCTTCAAAGCTCAACTAAATCAAAAACGCTTAGGAGGCACCCAACCAACAACCAACCAACAGCAGCCACCCTTAGCCAGCAGCCCCTAAATCTTAAAGAAGTGCTTTATTCAGCAACGACAACGGCAACGACAACGACAACGGCAGCGGAAGCGAGCAATAAAAACCAGCGACAAGTTCGCAGCGTCAAAGTTTTTCCGTGCAGCATTTAAATGAAAACGCAATTTCCAGAGTCGAAAAAGTAAAAGAAGAAAAAAAAGAAGAGGAAGAAGCAGCAGTTGAGGAGAAACAGCTAGAAGCAGCAGCAGCAAGACACGTTAAAGCTGATTTGCATAAGGTACGTGAGTGAAAGATGTTCCAAGGCTTTTGTCTGCTGTCAAGGGGCCCAATAGAAAAGGCAGTGTAGGCATAGGGAGGGGGAACGAGGGGACGATGGGGAAATGGGGAAATGGCTTGACAAATATAAACAGCATTCGAGGCGCAACGTTGCGATTTGATTGAGGCACTGGCCCCAGCTCCAGTGCCAGCCAGCCTAAAAGTAGGCAGCGCTTTACATTTAAAGCAGGCAACTGGCTAAGGCAGCTGCTAAGCAGCTAAAGCTGAAGCCTGTGGCCCCCAGCGCCAGCCCCCTTATCCCCTGTCACGCCCCCCTTGCCACGCTCAGTTCAAGTGCACGCATTTTTCTGCTTAAAAGCCTCGACTAATGCGAGGCGTCTGCTTCAGTCGAGCGTTCCACTGCCTAAAACCCCCAGCCCCATGTCTCTGTCTCGACGCAACAGAGCGTAACGGTATTTGTACATATATCTGTGTGTGTGTGTGTGTGTAGATGTGTGTGTGTAGATGTGTGTGTGTGTTGGCAAAGTGTATTTGCTTAGGTCATATCACGCACTGCGCTGCCAGCTCCTTGACTTTATTCAGCTGTTGCCGCTTCGACGCAAGCATAGCCAAAGAAAACAGCTAAAAAGCTGAACGACTAGCAAATACCCTGTACTTTCAGTTACATTTAAGATTTATAGTTAGTCTCTTAATGTCATTTA
The DNA here is from genome assembly GCA_037075265.1 of Drosophila nigricruria. Classification (NCBI taxonomy): domain Eukaryota; kingdom Metazoa; phylum Arthropoda; class Insecta; order Diptera; family Drosophilidae; genus Drosophila; species Drosophila nigricruria. The sequence goes on along the minus strand of JBAMCI010000227.1, from coordinate 1,298,389 downwards.
AGTTGCCTGCACTTTGGCTTTGGCTTGAACCATAAGTCCAGCATGCCCTGTTGCTGTTGTATATTTTTACAGGGTATGCGCTTGGCATAGCTGTTGAGCGCCTGCCTATTGTTGCGATTGAACTAAAACATTTTAATGCTACAGCTGAATTTTCATTATTGACTAAGCGCAGCTGTTGTTGCTGCCGAACATGTTGTTGCTGTTGCCAGTTGCTGTTGTTGTTGCTGGTGCTTTGCGCACAAAAGTATGCAATTAAATTGCAGCTGCTAAAAGTGAAAAGCATTTCAATTAATGTTGCAGACATTGCTGTTCCAGCAGTTGTTGCTGTTGCAGTTGCAATTGCATTTGCAGTTGTTGCTGTTGCCGCTGCTGCTGCTGCTGCTGTTGCTTCGCTAATGAGCGCCAACTTTAAAAGTCACAACGGCAACTGCAGACAAAGGCGCACGTCACGTTGAGTTGTGTCGAGTTCTGTGCCATAAAACTGAATTATTGAAAAGCACACGTTTCACTTTTGTTTGTGTTGTTGTTGTTGTTGTTGCTGTTGTGTCGCAGCTCAAAGAAACGAAGTCAGCAGCAACTGCAGCAACAACAGCAGCAGCAGCAACAATGGCTAAAGTTTGTATGCCTCGCGGCAACTCGAGGCGGCAGCATCATTTACAAGCCAACATTCGTAGCCAACTTTCTGCCGCTGGCGTGCACCAACACTTCAGGGCACAATGCAACAGCAGCAACAGCAACAGCAGCAACAGCAACAACTGGGCTCAAATGTTAATTGCAGTTTTTAAGCAGACGCTAGACATAATTAGAGCTGCTCATTGTCTAATGTATCAGGGCATTTAGCAACCGAATATGCAACACGCCCGCTCAGCAACACACACACACACACACACTCACACAGCAGCAACACCAAGTTCAACAACACGCCCTCGAAATGTGAATGACCTCGAATGTCACATTGCAGCGCACACACACCGTGTGGCAAGCTGAGGGCCAGTCGGTGGGCGTGGCATTTCGTCAGCAGCTCAACGGGCGGCGGCCAAGATTATGCAGCCAGGCTGACTGGTTTGATGAAACAAAAAGCGAACAGCAATGGCAAAGCCAAGTAAACAAGCAGCAGCAGCAGCAAGAGCGCCTTTTGTGGCATTGTCCAAGCCAGCGACAGCATGCAGCGCATAATCAGCAACAAGCAGCAGCAACAGCAGCAGCAACAGCAACAGCAGCAGCAACAGCAGCACGAAGAAAAGCCTAGACTGTCACAGTCAGAGACCAGCAACATCAGCCCGCCTTTTGCTAAAGTATAGGAAATAAAGCGCCTGCGGCTGCCAGGCAAAGGACGTGAGGTGGGGCGGGGCGCATGCTGTCGTTGATCTTTTGCTGATAACTTTGGCTTTTTGAGTTGAGCGCACAAAAAGCAAGAAGAAAACAAAAACAAAAAACCTGAAATAAAATGCCAACCAGGATATCAAGTAAAGGACGTGCACAGTACGAGAGAGAGAGAGAGAGAGAAAGAAAGAGGTAGACCATTGCCGTATGCCACACGCCTGGCTTGTTAGCCAAAGTGGACAAAGTGGCTGTGGAAATGTTGCAGGCGACAGCGCACAAAAGACAAGCCAAAGAAGCGACAGTAACAGAAACAGCAACAACAACAGTAACAGCAACATGTAACTGGCGACGCAGCTTAATTATTTTTAGCCCAGCGCCAGCAAAAAAGTGTTGCATACTGCAAGGCGCTAGTCTGAGCTCTAGGATCAGTCAAACTCAAATTGAAAAGAAGCGAGTGAAGAATGAGAGACAAGCAAATACCCTGCAATAGATATAGTTATCTTCACAACTAGGATATCTAAATATATTCTAAATATGCCTTAGATATTTCGATACTTTGATAAATCTATCAAAAAGGAAAATTTGTATTACAATGAAGTCATTGTCTTTAGGAGAATTCATTATTGAATGATTTACTTTGGGATGGAATGGGCTGATTCAAAATCTTTATAAATATGCATTAGATATATGTATTTATGTAATTATGGATAATATATTAAAGTTTTTCTTGAAACTGTTCGCCTACATTGAGACTTATTCATTCAGTGCTTAAAGATAAGCTCTAAAAGTAATTCAAGTATTAAGAGCAAAGCGTTTTAAGAGCTTCTTGTATATTATATTTATATAAAAAATATTTATTCATATATTTCAAATTTTTAATCAAACATTTTGAACAAAACTCCAAAGCAAATAGTTTTGCAAATATTCAATTTACAATGGCTTTAGCAGAGCTGAAAAAAAATAATATTATCTGCGCTCACAATGTGTGGCATAATAAATATAAATATGAATACTATATAAAAAAAAAATATATATATATATATATTTTTTTACATATATAATATTTGTTTTTATACAATTGTATAACTCATTGCTCGTTGGCAGCAATTGTTGCCAGAGTGAGAGAGAGAGAGAGAGAGGGAGGGAGGGAGAGAGTGTCACTCGGGTTATGTGTCTGTCGGGGGACAGTGGCAATCGGTACTCACCTCGTATGATGTACAGGATCAGGACAGCCTTAAAAAGGCTGTGTAAATCCATTTTTTATGAGCACTAATGCTTTCCATTACATTTTTTATGTGTGAATTTTAAACGCCGAATTTCGCTGATGATTTTTTTTATTCGCTGCGCGTTAAAAATTTTTTTATTTTTTGTTATTTTCTTGTTGCGATTTTTGCGTTGTTTTCCTTTTGCCGTTTGTTTGTTTGTTTATTTAATTTCTTTCTGTTTTGTTTGGCGCACACATGAACAGATTTGCGCCGTGATTGAAGCGTTTTAATGGTTCCGCGTCTGATATCGTTCGTTTTTCTCTCTCTCTGTTTCTGTTTATTCACGTTTTACGCGCTGCGAAATTCATTAAAATCTTTAATGCGAGTGTTAGAAAATTCATTATTTATTTATGTGCTTGGAACAGAGCTCAGTTCGCTGAACTTTGAACCCAGCTGCCGTTTCCTTTGGATTTATGCAAATTTATTTTAAAGCTGCGCAGTTGAAGCTGAATTTGGATTTTTTTCTCTTTTTGGTTCTCTTTTGCTGCAACGTTTGTGATTTTACTTGACGACAGTCAGTCAACTGTCAGCGCGGCTATTAATCATGTCACGCACACACACACACACACACACACACACAGATACAGAGGGGACAGTAGATAGAACGAGGTGCTTGCTCAGTGAATATAAACCAAAGTTAATAGACGTGCTAGCTGTAGGGGCAGTAAAAGCATTTCTGAAGTGGCTTCTCCGTGTACATAACATGACATGGAGAAAGAACTGTGCAAAGTATTCTCTGGGAAGAGGTAACAGCTAGAGGAAGTGTTCCGATTCATGTTGGAATCTGGAGAAACATGGAAATCAATTGAACGACGATCAGACTTTAAAGCAGAGTAGTATTAAAGCAGCGCAAAGTGCTCCAATTAAATGCAATTTGTTTTTGTTACATACTCACACACACACAGGCACACATACACTCTCTCACACACACACATACACTCTCACACTCACACGCTCACGCACTCGAGTCCATTGCAAAGATAAACGCAGCAAAGGCAGGCGCGTTCCCCTTGTCACGCACTCATATAGGAAGTTTTGCTTCACTTTATCCCCAATGCTTTTCCCTAGTTTTTCCTTCATATTTTTTCTGTTCCATGGGCTGTTCCTGGTTGGCTTTTGCGGCCCCCTTTGAGCGCATTTTTATGCGCGCCGGCAAAAATTATGCATCAGCGCGAAATTGGAGCGCCATAAGTTGAGCTCAAGTGAACAGATATCAAGCTTCTAAGCCGCCCTATATGACTTGCCAGCCTGCCACAGCTGCCGCATCTGCCCCACCTGCCTGCCCCTGCTCTAAAACTCCACTCAACACGTCTGTCGCTTGACATGACATTAACTTGCCCCGTGACCAGTCCAAAAAATCCAGCGACTGCTCCCCAAGGTAAGATCCTGTATGCTGCGCAAAACTGAAAGAAATATTCGTTGCGAAAACTATGCAAAGGGGACAGACAGCTTGATAAGGAGTAAGAACAAGACAAAATGACAAAAACAAGGAAGCAGAATCATGGCAGTCGGCTGTAGGCGACTGCGCAATACTCTACTCGATAGAGTGGAGAGTAGGTAAGACTTATTATATAGATTAATATTAAGGAATTTGAAACTGTGACTTGCTAGGAGTGACTGGCAAAGTGAGACTTGCAAACAGTGACTTGGTAACTGGATTGAAAGCTGTGATTTGAATAATATGCTTGGAAACTGTCACTCGACCCTCTGGCTTGCAAACTGTAACATGCAAACTGTGGCTTGATAGCTGAGATAAGAAAACAGTGACTTTTCAACTGTGGCACATAAAAACTTTTGTGTTTGCTACTTTGTTTTGCTAACATTCTCTTCTTTGCACTGACAAGCTAAATATACTCCTTTTCACTTAACAAACAGTGTAATCAATGACGAAAACCATAAAGTTAAACCAAATATACCCCGTTTTCACTTTACTAACAGTGTATAAAATAAGAGAAACAACACAGTAAAACTGTCAATAACGATAAAGTGAACTCAACGACTGGAAATGGGACCCAAAACAACAACAACAACACAGGCAACATTAACAACAACAACAACAAGAAGAAGAAGAAGCAGAAGAAGAAGAGCAACAAGAAGAGCAACAGCAGCAGCAACAGCAACAAAAGTGCCGTTTAAGCAACATGGAAATTATGCCCAGTGCGAATATCAACAGCAAACAGCAAACACTGTGCAAATCTTTTTTCTTTTCTCTCTCCACATTTTTTTACTTCTTTCTCTCTATATATTTTTTTCGTTTTTGTCTCCTTGTTTTTCGGTTTTTGGTGTGTAAAAAATCATGACTTGGCAATTATGCGGCAAATGTGCGCACTGGGCATGCACAGCGGCAAACAAAAGTCAGCCATAGATAGAAGGAGGGAGGGAGAGGGGGGGAGGGGATAGGAGAGGCAGGGGAAGAGAGAGAGTCTGCATAAATATTACGCATACGCTGCAGTGCACGGGCAACGTTTGCTAAATTGCTGGCAATTAGTTTAAAAGTGCGAGAGCCCAACACAACCAAGAAGAAACCATGCAGAACAAAAAGAAGAAAAAAAAGAACAAAAAATGAGAAAATTATAGAAAATTGCAAGCCTAAGCAGATTTGCCTATGCAATTCGAGTTCAGTTAGGCGTGAAACAAGAGAGAGACAGAGGGAGAGAGAGAGAGCTAGAGAGCTAGAGAGAGATGTAAAACTAAACAACTTTATGATGTTCCAGAGAGCAGAGCAACTGCATTTCAACTTGTGAACTTTAGAAAGATAAAAGAAAGAAGGAATAAATTAAAAATTAAAGTCATAATTATATAAATAACATATAAATATATAAAGATAAGAGAGAGAGAGAGAGAGAAGAAAGAAAAGAAAAGGCAAAACTAAACCCAATTTAAGCTGCATTAATCCAGAAAAAATAGGAAGATCTAAAGGCTGCGTTATAGCCATCAAGAATTTAATTTATCTCTTGCCAACTCTAAACAACTCTAAAAATATTCTTCCTTGGAAGCCTATAAATATTCCTGAAAGTTTAATAGAACTTTACTTTTATTTCCAGTTTCTATGAAACTCTTTCAGTATCATTTCCCAGGTAAGCCACAGAATGTGCCTTAAAGTTTACTAAAATTTGACTTTACCAAGTTTGAACTCTTTTCCAGCCTAACTTAAGCTTAAGAGACTTAATCTATAAATGATGCTTGGAATGTCTCTTTGAGCCTGCACAACAGCAATAGAAGACTTATGCAAGCTGGAAATGGACAATTCCTTTTTCCTCCTACAACTGACCTGCCTCTTCTTTGCCAGAGTTTCACCAATTTGCAAGCTTAACTCAAACTTGGAATGACCAGTGCCCGTAATACGAGACTAAGCAGTAGTTCGCATAGATTGATTGGAAGTCTTTGTAGGCTCAGGGCATAAGACTGCCTTTCGGCTGCTTGGCCGCACAAGTGTTTAGCCGTTTTTTTATCGTTTGCCTTTGTAAGCGCTTCTTATGTCCATTTCACTTAGCTGGTCGCATTGCTCGCTCGCTTTTGGCCAAAGGCTTAAGCACTTTACAGTCAAGTTGGATATATTTATGTTACACTTAACGTTGTCTCCGCGGCCTTCTGTGCTGCGCTGCTGTCTGACGGCCTGTCAACGGCAATTTGTGCGCGCTGCCAAAACGAAGGCCTGCCACAGACACATCGCGCTCGACTAGACAGGATACACAAGACACACAAGACACTCACACACACACACACACTCACACACACAGAGAGAGCACACACAGACATTGGCAATTTATAGACTTCGACACTTTGGGGAAAAATTGCTCAAGTTGGCGTCGCCTGTTGCCAAATACGTGATTTATTTTAATAGATAATCATTACGCCATCGATTCCGATCATGTCCGAAACTCCATTTGCTCAGCTTGTGGCACACACACACACTCACACACAGCTTGTTGCATGCCACATGTAGTACGTGCGTCAATAAATCAAAAGCAAATGGCTTTCAGTTTATTGTTTTGCGCTGGAGCTTGAAGAAAAAACTTTAGAAATTGCTACGGCACATTGCGCATACGCCGCGTGGGCTGCAGGCCTTAAAGGCTTGGCTTGGCTGCCTGCCGCATGCTGCATGCTGCATGCTGTATGCCGCATGCTGCATTCCGTTGCACGGTTCATTCACATGGCAGTCGCCACGCTGCACACGTATTTAAATTGTGCCATTATGCACTCGAAGCTACGGCCCAGCCCACACAGAGTCCTCTCTCACTAATGACTTTTTATGGCAGCAGCAGCCGCTGCCTGTGCTGCCAGCGCAAAGGGTTGCCCGCAAAAAATCAATACAATGCATGGGCCAGCGTGTCCTGGACCAGGATAAAAACAATGGCCACCACCGCTGCGTTTCAGCTCCAGCTGCCTGTCTGTTGCATTGTAACACTGGCCGACCGAGACCAGACCGGACAGTCCGTCTGAGCGTCCGACTGACTGGCCACAAACAAATGCAGCCAACGAGACAAAACACTACAACAACAACAACAACAACAACAACAAATGGGTAAAAATAAAAATAAAAATAAAAATAAACACAGAAAACAAGGCAAAAGAAAATCAATAGACCAAATGAGTGCAAAGGCGAGAAATCTGCCAAAACCGAGCTGCGCCGACTGCAGCCAGAGCAAAAGGCAACAACAACAACAACAAAATGTTCAGCAAAATATTATATGCATGCACTATAACTATATAAAGGGAATGCGAGAAGAGAGAGAGAGAGTGGGGTAGACTACCAAATACCCTTCTTTTACAACAATAGCTGTAGCTATATGCTAGAAATACCCTGCTTTCTTTCTGTCTTTCTCTTTCCTTTTCTGTCTTCTCTCTCTCTCTCTCTCTCTCTCTCTCTGTCTCTCTCTTTTCCTTAGTATCTCTAAGCATGCTTAAGCATCTTCAGCAATATCACACATTGATTCTATATCTTTCAGTACTGTAGTACAGCATATCTGACTAAAAGATATTCTATCTTTAGCTATAACTTGCTAGGCTCAACCATAGCTTGTTAAAGAACCCTGGAAACATGATGAGATGTTTTCTCTGTACTCATTCATTGCTAAAACAGAAGAATAAGGTAAGTCAGCTTTAAGATTCGTATAGGATATAATAGAAATCATTCAGAAGATCAGATTATAGATTTCTTAGACTCTCAAGCTACTCTCTTTAAAAATTTCCAACTTCGTCAACCAAACGTTCACCAAACGCCTCTCCTGCAGCTACTACCCTTTGTAGTCATATTTATATTTACAGAGTATATGAATATGCAAAATAAAAATAAGAGCCAGAAACTTGGCTGCTGATGCTGTTGTTGTTGTTGTTGTTGTTTTGGCTGCCTGAAGTGCACATAAAAATCATTTAAAAACAGCAGCGACGCCAGCTTCGCAGTCAGATAGAAGAAGGTTGGGCAGCAGCAGCAGCAGCAGCCCCAAAAGGTAAGCCCAAATCGAGCTGATGGGCGTGATGCCTGCTGCCCGCTGCCTGCTGCCACTGCCTTTTGCCCCAAAAGGGGTTCGCTGTGATTCAGTGCAAAAAAATTGAGTTCAGCGTCGCCGTCGCCGTCGCCACACAAAATGGGTCTAAAGTCATAAACTTTTTGCACAGAGCAGCTGATGCCAGCGTTGAGTAGTTGTTGCTGTTGTTGTTGTTGTTGTTGCTGCTGCTGCTCAGTGATTTTTCCTTGCCTTTGGCTTTTACTACGCCACACTCTGCTGGGCTTTTGTTTTTTTCCCTTCTCTCATGACTAACGAGCAAAATATTGGGTTAAGTAAAAATGAGCAGGGGATGGAGGGGGCCAAAAGCTATTGCCAAATATGCGAGTGGTTGGGTAGGGACACAGGCACAGGCACAGGCAAATGTGCAGAAACAATAGTGATGTTGACATAATAAGTGGCTACCTGCTATATACGACTGTATTACTATATAGAATATAAAGGCAGAAGTCATTTAAGAAAATACCAGAGAACTCTAAAAGCAAACTGCTCTTTAAACTGTTTACAATCAAGCAATTGCAGCTATTTGGAGGTAAGCTAAGTTGCCTTAGCTTAACTTCAAATCTAACTTTCTTGCTTTCGAAATTCATGCCACTTCATAGAACTAAGCCGCACGCATCGTAAGCTCTTTCAACTGTTTCTACTGAATACAGGTAAGGAAATGATAGTCGGGCGCTACTCACTGCATAATACTTGTTTACAATCCAAAAACTATTGAATCTTTCGCAGACGATCTCTGCTGAAGGAAGCCTAAAGTAGTTTAACTAGAGCTGCAACACGTCGGACGGACAGAAGGATGGACGCTCAGGTAGATGGTCAGACAACAAAATGGATATTTCGCAAAACCAATATACTCTTCTTTACTTCATGAACGAGCGATGAATTTGATATGAAATGTTAAACTTTTCACGCCGCGCTGTCTGGCAGCAACTGCCTTTTGCTTGAGGCCTTGTTTGACACCTCAGCTCAAGTCATGACACGCGTGCCCTGCCCTGCCCTACCCTACCCTGCCCCACCCTTACCCCTCCCTTCGTTTCGTACATCAATCAAATGTTCATAGACAGACATAAACAGAAATGCGAATATGTTTTAAATAAACCGGCCGGCAGCTTGTGAGCTTTTGCGCTGAAAATGTCACACGCCAATCACAAAAATTTGTTTGCCAGGTCGTCGTTACCAGCCAACAGATATACCTCTATATATATACATGTATGTATGTTATATATATTTACAGTTATACACAATTGGAGTAGATATAATATGCATGCGGAGCCGACGGAGGCAGCGCCCATTCATATATCATATTTAGATGGCGTCGACCTTTTTGCCATTTGTTTTGTGCAACACTTTTTGGGGTCGCGTCTGTTTTTAGGCTGTCGCTTGTGACAGGCAATGCAGGGAGCGTTACGAGCTGGGTATGTGCTTTAAAAAGAGATTGAAAGGACTGATGTGCTACGAAATACCCTAACCAAAAGAATAGGGCTAAGGTATTCAGATGCTGAGAGCTGTTGATCTATCAGGTAATGCTATATAGTTATAGTAGTTGAAGTTCTATCAGATTCTTGACCAAGTATTAAAGCTACATTCCTAGAAGAACTCAGTTTGTGATTAAAGGGCTTTCAGTTCTTGATAGACTTACTTAGACATATGACTAAAGATACATCAAAGATTTCTAAAGTCAGACATAGATCTATCACTATATCAATACTTTAGTATCTATTTCTAAACAATTCTAGTTTACTTGTTTAACATTTGATATACCCATTGTCATTACTGAGCTAGGGTATTCGCACTGCAGCTGCCCGCTTGCAGGCAACTTTCAGTGCGCATATTTTGCTGGCGGCGCGAAAGTGATTTCTTAATTTGTTACAACAAACTTGGCAGTTATAAGAACTGACACACACACACATACACACAGTCACACACACTACCAGCCCTTACTCTGCATGTGTGTGCGTGTTAAAGTTACATGAACTTTCTTCCGAGTGGAAGTTTCCTTTTCAAGCTCAGGCTGCCTGCGCTGTACGTGACTTTTGTGGTAAATGATGGATTAGGGTCGCCGCCCAGCAACAACAACAACAACGACGACAGCAAAAAAGTGAAACTTGCCGCACAACTAATTAATGACAGCAACAGCAACAGCAACAGCAGCAGCAGCAGTAACTGCGACGCATTCGCTGCTTTTTTTATGTGTTTACTACGAAAACGTTTTACATTGCGCATACGCACGTTGCGTATACGCAATGTGAGCCATTGCAGCTGTTTCCCAAAAAAAAACAACAACAACAAATTGGGCTAGTAACTGGTTAAGCTGCTGCTGCTGCTGCTGCGTACGATGCTCCAGCACGAGCACGTAAAATTTAAATAAACCAATCCATTTATCGTTTCGTTGCCGGCTGCAACAATTACTACGACAACTACTACGTCGACGACGACGCACATGGGCGGCCATTTTGTGAGTGCATGCGTGCGTATATATATGTGCATGTGTGTGTGAGTGTGTGTGTGGTCACTTCCGCCTGAAATACGAGCGATTTTTACTACACATCAGCAACAGCAGCAGCAGCAGCAGACAACACACACACTCTGCTCTGTTGTCCAGTGTGTGTATGCGGCAATCGATAAATTTCATGTGTGTGTGTGCGTGTGTGTGTGTGTGTGTGTGTGTGCAGCCTCGTGTGTTATATAGTAGTATATAGTGTATGCATGCCGGCACAGACAGATTTATAGTTTGTCTCATGGCGGCAACATTCAAAATAGTTGCAGCAGCTGCAACAGCAACTCGTTCATAAAATCAATAGGCTCCCACTCTCTCTCTCCCTCTCTCTCTGGCTCATGGTCTCTCGCTCTCTGGTTTGCCGGCCGGTTTAAGGATTATTTATGTGCAGCATAGGCCGACGGTAGAGCCGAACTAAAAAACCTTACTCTAATTGCAGTAAATAAGTCACTTGGCAGCTGCCAGCTGCCAGCATCTAATTGCACGGAAAGCCAACAGCTCGACATAATGAAAGAAAATTTCAAATTCTATGCACACCCCACAACAGCAGCAGCAGCAGCAGCAGCATATAAAATATATAAATTATATACATATATATAGAACGAAGCGAAATGAAACGATGTCAAACAATTAAATGGCAATTACGCCAAAGGTGGGACGTCTGCCAAGCATACGTGGCAAAGCATCGCGTCGCCTCGCCACGCTTTACCTCGCCTCGCTAAACGTGTCTCACAATTTGCCAGCGCTCGAAAAGGATTCGAGTCGAGGCACTTAATGAGCGACACACGCGCGCGCCAAACGCCAGAAGAACCCTTGGATTACATATGCTGTGTGGGGTTCGAGAGGGCTAAGAAGAGCTATCTTAAATAAAGCACCATTTCAAAGACCTCCAATTAGAGCGCTGAGCTTAATCCAATTCAAGTTCTTAGCAAATATATATTATCTTGTTGCAAGCGAACTCTTTGAAGCTTAACAATGCTTAGAGGGAATTGTTTTAAGAGCAGCTAAAGATATGCTAATGAAAGATTGTTAAATTTGTTGTTGAGAGAATCTTTATGTGGAATACAATATTAAGTAAAAGACAAAAAAAATTAAAGAAAATGCTTAAGAACTTAAAGAGCATAAAGGACTTTAACTGTTTGGGAATTCTAAGAATTTGGGAATTCTCAGAATTTTTTTGTTGTTTTACAGTTAAGCAATTGTATTTACTTTTAGCTAAGCTAACTTGCCTTAGCTTAGCCTTAAATCTAACTTTTTAGCACTCGAAAATATTTTATTTTTTTCGTAAATTTTACTAAAGATATTTTTTAAATATATATTTTTGCTTACGAAAAATATTGCAGATCTACTACAGTAATGACATCTAAAATATTCTCAAATTCACCAAAGTAAATTGATTTTGAATTTTTTAGGAATCAAAATTGTTTTACAAACCGAATTTATGGCCTTATAAATAGGCTATACTTTCAGTGACAGACCCCGTTCATAATATATTAAAAAATCGACGGAAAACACTTTAATAACAAATTTTAGTAAGAATAAAATTATATAACTGGAACTAAAGTAAACAGAATGAAAATATTTTTGGTTATATCTACTAAATAAGATTTTTCCAAAATATTTTCTATTTAGTTTCTTCATAAACCAACACGTAAACTTCCTGAATATTACAGAAATTTCTATCGCCCGTTCATTCTTAGCCACATTCACAGCGCCCGCCACATTCAACTAGTGGAAAAACGTTAACAAAAAACCCGAATTCAAACTGCAAACTAAACAGCTTAAGGCACTCTATAAATCACACAATTTAGTTGATGTTCATAAAAAATGCATTATTTACACACTCTGCCGTTAGTTGCAACTTGCAACGTGCCACATGCGGCAATATTAAAAGTTCGGTGCAAACTTGAAAATAAAATCCATTAGAAGCGATTTTCTATTATATTTTTTTCGCTTCAGTCTTTGAGTTCCAAACTAAACGAATTTGCATGCAATTTGGTCCAAAAAACACTTTGCACTTTAGCGCGTTTACCAACACGGGCGAAAAAATTCAACAAACTTCTCATCCTTCTTCTTGTTCTTGTTGTTGTTGTTGTTATTGCAATTCAATTTATTTTCAATTTACGGCTGGAGCACGAGCGTGCAAAAGTCTGGCCAAGCACCTTTCATTAGGCAGCAACTTTATCAGCGAAATTTTGCGCGTGAAGCATTTCCCGTTACTTGCCCTTTGCTCTTGTTGCTATTGTTGTTGTCCTGTTGCCGGGCGCTTGTTGTTTTACACTGCAGTTTCGCGTAGTATCTACACCAATGCACTCGCACACATGCACTCACACACACACTCTCACACACACGCACGCACACACGCAATGTTCATGTATAGCTGCTGTTATTTACACAGCGCGCACGTTGCCTTTGCCTTTGCTTTTGTTGTTACAGTTATAGCTGTTGTTATTGTTGTTGCTGTTGCTGTTGCTATTGCAGTTTGGCTGCCTATTGCACTTTGCCACCTTGCATGCTCTTTCGTACACAAACGTTGACAGCGACTGCGACAGCGCCGGCGCGCTCTCTACATAACGGTTTTAATTCAAACGCTCTCTCTCTTACTCTTTCGTATGCGATTGGTTGCAGTGCGAAAGGGAGACAACTAACATACGCCGCTCTATGCAAATGAATGCGCTGGGCCCAGGCACAACCGCACGCGAGGAACGTCGAACAGCAACTGAATTCATATTGTGGCTGGCCGTAAGGCTCGAGATGTTGCCCGTTGCCATAGTCGCTGTCTGACTGAGTCCACGTGGATGCTGGATGCCACTGCGCAGATGCGTCGTAGTAAAACGCGTAGTAATTGGATGCTATTCAAATTTCATTCATGCCACACACACACACACACACTAACACGCATACATTGAAACGACTGTGACTTAATCAACATAGTCGATCGCAGTGATCTGGCAACGCCACAATTTGAAAGCTGTCACAACTGGCCGTTGTGCAACACTGAACAATCGTTTGTTTTCATTGCTGAAAACGACGAAATGTTAAAGGATTATGGCTATGCTCAATTTTGTGGACACGTTTGAGTTGATGGCACTCAACTTCCATGGAGACGAGGAGCAGCACCACCGTTTCGTGCACGATGCCAAGCTACTGATCGATGCGATCGTCTTCCAGTTGCACAAAAACGATTCCATTTTTAAGGAATATATGGGTGAGCTGCGCACAACGGGTAAGCCAAATACCATTTACTCCGCAGCTAATCAAACTCTCTCATCATTGCTGCAGCCTCATTCGTTAGCCAAATAAATATGGACATGCCACTTGGCTTTGAGGTCTTCCTAACCATACGACTGCCCGTCGCGCTGGCGGCCGACTTCAACGAAGAGCAGCACAGCGTTCAGCTCTACAGATCCAACTTTTCACATCCGTTCTTCTTTGGAGACGCTGTAAATCCGAAATGCATGAATCTGCGCATGCAGCAGGATCTGCAGCTTGCCATAAGCCAGGTGCCCTGCATGGCCGGCTATTGGGGCGCCATCTACGATATCAAATACACTGCGCTCAGCTACAATCGTGTGCCCTTTGCCCACCAGGTCTACGCCGCGGAAAGGGGCGCCTTCAATCGCGGCATATGCTTCGACTTCATTCTGGCGTTGGAGTTCGATGGCGCCGAGATGCCATTGCCCGTGTTTTTCAAGGCGCCCATCTGCTACAAGTGGATCGCCTATGGATTGGTGGACGTCAATAAGAATCATGACTCCGCCAACTGGGGCGTCCTCGTGCCACGTTGGCAATCGGCCAATGTGGGTCTACGTCTGCGTTCGCACAACATGCTGCTGCTGCTGCATCGCCTGCTCTACGCGCAGCGCTGCTTTAGCCTGGCCGTACCATTCCTGGTCAAGTTCTGCTTCTTTATGACCACCGTGGACTGCGGCGAGCGATACAAGCGCATGGGCGTGGCTCACCTGATGATAACTGTAAGTGTTGATCAATTGTCTATGCCTTGTTTACCAAGTGAGTGTACTGACTACTTGAAAGTTTTTCCTCTGCTCCTCGTCGGATTTGTAGCTTCTGTTTACAGTTTGAAAGCTACTGCCTAGGCTTGAAGTGATTTCCAATTTGTTGAGAGCTAAGCTTCAATAGAGATCTGACAAAGAAAAACAAAAGTCTTCCAGTTAGCTCAATAGTAATTGAATAACTTGAAACTACGGAGCTTTTCTCTTCATCAGCTTAGACCAGGTATTGAACAGTCGGCTACAGCCAACTTCTATGGCTCTATTCTCTCAAGCTCCTCTTCCAGAGCAAGAATCATTTCTACCTTTCATGTTCTTGCTCGCCGTGAACAGAGTACTCCAACCGATTCCTAACACCCTCTCCTTACCCACCTCTAGACGCTCGGCCATCAGGTGTTTCGCAATTACTGTGAGCTGATTGTCAAGTCGACTGTGGGCGATCATGCGACCAACGTGGCCGCCACGAAGGAGCTGCGCGAGCAGCAGGTGCGCGGCAAGGGACTGTTTGCAATGCTGGCCAAGGGCCTCGAATTGAATTTGGTGAGCACTCAGTTCATAGCGGATTATTTTAAAATCAAATACGTGCAAATGGGAACGCCAGCTCCGGTGACACCTCCGCCGACAGTGACGCCCACAACGACGATAGCAGCGCCAGCAGCACCGCCAGTATCAGTGAAGCCGTCAACGCCGCTGCAGCAATACAAATCGACACCAGCAGCACCACCGCCACCACCCCCGCCGGCGCAACAACGAACCGCAACAAGAATAATACCTCGAACTGTGCAGCCGAGTCGCAAGCAGCATCGCAGCATTTAGTGAAATCTACACCGAATACAAAACGACAAAAGTTAAATTGTGCATAAAGTGGTGCTTCGATGTGGGGCTGCGCCGCACCACTCGAACGGACAGCCAGCCACCCGAAAGGGTTGCTGGGTGGCTTAGGCTATATTCGAGTTAACTGTAAATTGGCTAGTCGTTTGTGAGGGACAGCAGCAACGTCTCAAATCTCGGTAATAGCGCAACTTTTATGCCCAAAATAAGTGGAACTGTCTGAACGCACACACACACACACACACACGCCACACTCTCACTCACTCACTCACTCACACACACACACTCGTGCAGACAAAAGTTAATAAAAGCCAACTAAAAACTAAAGCTCTTTGGGGCTACGTGTCCTTGTTTTACCATGCCCATCCTTTAGCTACAGCTACAGCTGTGTCTGTCTCTCTGTTTGGCGAAAAGTTAAATTGCAAATAGCTTGGGTAGGTCCAACCCTCAACCCCTTGCGGCGCGAAGGGGCGGGGAGCGGGGTGCGGGGCAGCACAGGCGACATGAAATTTTAGAAAAATTTGCTTTTATTGTTGGGCAAAACAAAAAACGGGCCAAAAGCAAAGAGCAAAAAAAAAAAGATGGAAGAAGGTGGAAGGTAGAAGGTAGACGTGGCAGCTAGGCGTGGGCGCATTAAATGCAAACACACACAAAATTGTGTATTGAGTGGAACACTAAGAGATACCCTGTAAAGTGGTGAGACCTGGCAGAGTAGAGGCATGAAGAGCATAGATCTACATATATATATCAAAACTTAACTAAGCAAAACTACGGAACAGCAAAGTTAATTCAAACTTTGCCTGAACCGCTTAAGATGCAGTATCGATATATATCGGTTTTAAGACATACTGAGAGAGATTGACAGTTATAGAGAGAAAATTGAGAGAGGGAGAGATGCAAATCTATTGATTAACTTAACCTTCTCCTAAATAAAAAGTTAAGTACATTTTTGCAATAACTGCATAAAATGCGTCTGACAAACCGATATATATCGATGCAGTAAATTTGAGCTTCTGCTTATCGCATGAATAGCTGTATATCAAATTGTAAATCTGAAGCTGAGCTTACGTTATCTCTGTATAATGATAGACACAACTAGCCACAGTTTTACTAGGAATAGGTATATAAATATATATATTTCATATGCTGTACTTATCCTCCTAACACGCTTTTGCACTATATGAAGAACAACTCCATTTGCATTCACAATGGGTACAGAGTATAAAAAGGGTTTAGAGTTTCAACATCTATATGTAGTTACGTATATATATGCATTTATATATATATATCTTTATCTGTATTGTTGTTTTTGTTGAGTCACGGTTTGAAAGTTTTTCGCTTCAAGCTTTTTGACGTTTCATTGTTGTCAACTTTTAACTAGTTTTTTTTGTTTTTTGTTTTTTTTTTTAATGATGTTATAATTTTGCAAATGCGAATGCAAATGCGACGACATCGTTCACTGGAAGCGAAATTTCAGTTCAGTTCGGCAGAGAATTCGAGTGGGAAAAAGTAATAATAGAAGCCAAATGCAATTTGTTTCATATAGTTAAATTATTATGAAAACTCTTCTCATATTTTTATGCTCGTTCAGGAAGCGGTAAAGAGGGTATATTGGTGTTGTGTAGAGAGCCTAAGGCCGAAAGTATATACATAGATATATCAACGCCCATTGGAGGCGTAACAAATCGGATAAGACTTTAACAAGAAGTATATTGTATATATACGCCTCCTGGGGGCGTGGCAAATCGGACAGAGACTTGTATCCTAGAGTTTCAAAATTATGACAGTTCAGCAACTCTAAACTCCTTCCTCTAGAGACTAACCAAAACGAGTATTATGCAGTCAGTCACGCTCGACTGTAATATTCTTTTGTTGTATTGTTTTTCTGAATGCAATAAATATATTTTAATAAATTCTGTTCATTGTCATAAATTCAATTAAAGTTGCATTTCCTGAGCCTCAATAAAGTATTGAAAGCGGAAAGTATTGAAAGGATGTGAAGAGGTTAATTTGCTGTTCGAGCTCGAGCTCGAGTTGGAGTTCGTGTTGCCAGTTTGATTGGCAAATTGAAGAAATGAAATGATTATTGCGTTTCGGTATTTTAATTGCATTTCGTGCTGGATATTGGACAAATACTCAAGGCTTTGAGGCTTATAAATGACATCGAGACTTATTTATTTATGACAGCACGTCGAGAGCTGGCAGCATTTATGCAAATTCATTTGCAGCAACTCAATCTGCAACAGCAACAGCAGCAGCAGCTGCAGCTGCATCTATCCAAGTTCAATAAATAAAAATAATAAACAGCAAAATGAAAAGCCATAAACGGCCCAAAGGCTCCCATTGAGTAAGCCAAGTCCCAAATCAAAAATACAAAAATCAAGAGTTCAACTGGCAAAAGGTAAGCAAAAGGAACATGAAAAGGCTTAAATCAAGCTAAAAGTTCAGTTATTTGGAATGGAGTAATAGCATTTGATGTCCAATATTTAATTAACTTATTCTGACTCAGAATCAAATAAAGTTCATTTGCTCTAGGCAAAGCAATTTCCCATTCAGATGAACTTCAATTGACAAATGAAACTTTGTCCGTGTGTCTGCTTAGAGAATGATTCTCTTAACTTTATTAGAGCTAATTGGATTTTATGCGATTCCTATTAGAGCATCAATATGAAAATGTACTATAATCTATATCTTATTTTCACACTTTTTCTCTTTTATCTGCCTATTCTTTCCTTCCAACTCAGTCTCATCGCCTTTCTATGCAATTCTCAATGCCTAAAGTACGGTTAAATCCAAATTTTTCATAATCTTCCTTTAGATCTCTTCAGATTCAACCATAACTGAAGTATTTATTGAACAGATCTTAGCTCCAACTTATATTTTTTAATCTGCACAGCAAAGACACTAAAAACTTCACTGATGAAAGCATAAAATTTCTACGCAGAATGCAAAAAACTCTCAATCGAGCACAAGGGTACACTCTGCTTACCCATTTTATCGGCAGTTATTCGAGATACTTCGGGTTGGGGAAGGAAAGAACAGTTCCCAAATGGCTGCCTGACGGGCTGACGGACAACAGGAGCATCTTTAATCAAAAAATAATTATGAGTGTCGGGGGAGCTGATGGTGGCAATGAAATTACATTTGAATTATGACTAAAGAGAGAGAGAGAGAGAAAGAGAGAGAGAGAGAGAGAGGGAGAAGGCTGTCTGTCTCTCTTGATGGCAAATGGAAACCCAAAAAGCTATAACAAGTTGTGCAGTAAATGAGCTAAGCGAAAGCCAAGTGAAATTTGAGTGAGACGAGCGACGAGGCAGCAGACGAGAAAAGATAGCACAAATAACAACAGACAACAGGCAACAGACAGCAGACAGCAGCAGCAGCAGCAGCAGCAACAGCAACAGAAATGGCCGCAATTTACGCAACAAACAGAGCGCTGAAAATTGCGACAGGAACGAACGAACAGGGACGACCGCAAGGACACGCCGGCAAAACTTTATGTGAAAAAGAAAACAACGACAGACAATTAATTTGTTTTGCAACAGGAGACACAGGACATCGGGCACATCGGGGGCAAACAATTTTGTGCTTGTTGGCAAAGAATATTTACGTGGCCAAAAGACAAGTCGCTGGACAAACAAACAGCTGGAGCCAGAAAGCCAACCACCCACCCAGGCCCCCTCCCAGCCAGCCGCTTCCCTGCGCAACGAATGGTCAAACATTTTACGCTTTTTGTTTAATTAAAATAGCAACAGGATGAGCGATGCTTAAAGGACCTGCGACCCGCTCCTCGGCTGGCTGCCTTCGTGCGCCTTTTTCAATTACACTTGCATTTAATAATATACGCAACAACAACAACAACAACATTAGTTTGCAGCTCTTATCTGAGCTGAGGCCAAAGCCGGAAGCGGAAGCTGTTGCTGTTGCTGCTGCTGCTGCTGGTGCTGCTGCTGTTGCAGCTTCCGGGCATGCAGTTAACTTTTATTTGCCTTGCTTTGGCTTGTCCTTTGACATCGGCTTTAAAGTGCATAGCTACAGTGCAGACTCGCTGAGAGGAAGAAAAGCAATGAAAGCCTATGTTGAATCCAAAAGAATTTTAGCTGGCAGCTAAAGGACGAAAAGGACAGAAGAGCAAAGAAGGCCAATCTTGATTGTCAATGTTCTTTATAGAGATGAAGTCCTAGGCTAGTCATAAGCTTTGATCAGTTCAAGCCTGTATTCATCACAATCTGTATTATCACAATAACAGTAAAGACTCGCTAAAGTGAATTTATGTAAGTTGAGAAAAAGTGAAGGTAGCCCAACTGGAACTGTTAGAGAATTTGAATAAGTACAGTACAATAAGCACAGTGAAGACTCGCTACAGTGAACAGAAGACGAAACAAGCACAGCGAGTCTCGATGCCCATAATAGAACTTTAACTGGCATAAGCTGATTATCGAATCCATTCTCCATATATCAGTTTAGTTGGAAAAGTATTTAATGCACTTGTACAGTGAAGACTCATCCAGTTTTTTACTGCAGCAAATAAAATCCCATCAAAACAGTTCTCACAATTATCGGACACTGAAAGTCTTCAACCTCAACACTTCGGAGCAACCTCAAAGGTCAACAGACTGTCCATCAGCCACGCTCTTCACTGTATTCCATTTGGCAGCAACAATAAACAAAAGACAGCAATAAGTGCAGGTATGTCCTGCATGTCCTTTCGAGCTGCACAGGTGCGCATATCAATGCGCATTTGCCATTTGGCATCAAAGTGCAGGCATTCTTCTGCCTGGCCCCAGGAATTTCTCACTCGATATTAAAACATGCAGGCAGTAGTAGTCAAGGCGACGTGTTAGCGACTGCTGTAAAAGGATATGACAGGATACGTGAGTGTGTGCTCGAGTGTGCGTTTGGCTAGTGTATCACGTTCATGTCATTTGGCAAATGCCACTTCATAATTCAATAAAACAATAAAGGACCAAATCCTAACAAATTACAACAATCACATTATATACGTATTACGTACACCATATATATATATATATATGTATGTGTGGTCTTGTGTGCCACGCCTACAAACACAGCGCCTCCCCTCAGCCCTGTCCTTCTTAGCATATTTTCATAAATTGCACACAATTTGCTATGCATGGCATAAACACAAAAGACCAAGCGTAACTGACACGCCCACATGACAAAGAGAGCGGGCAGCGAGGGCGGAGTTGGGGAAGAACGCGACACGACAGCAAAAATAGCCAAAATTATGGCATAAAGGATAATCGCCATAAAGCGAGTGAGCGCGCGAGCGAGTGGAGAGCCCAGAAGGAGTGAACGTGGTGCTAGGCAAACGTGTGTCCTGGCTAAGAACAACGCGTGGCTACGTGCCGGATTTGATGACATACCAAAAAAAAAAAGAGGAAAGCAGAAAGGCAACACGAGTCAAGGCAGAAAAACAAAGAGAGAATGAATCTCTTGCAGGACGAAAGACAGATGCTCTTGTAGAACGACTATTCCTATGGCAGTTATGTAATATAGATACCTCATTTATGGTAGTAAACCTGTAGGATACCATAAAAAGATACAGAGTTAGAATGATACAATGATGGAAAGATACAATAATAGATAGATACAAATTAACAAAGATAGAAGGAAACATAAAGATTCATAGATGCATAGATACATAAATACAGATGTTTCCATAGATCAATCTAACTACATAGATGTATCTATAGACAGATCTATAGATACATATAGATATATAGAGATACTTAGATACATATATAGACTCATAGATACATTTCATGTGCAATAGATTGCAATTCGCTTTATTCATTATTTATCAGTACATACAGTACAGCATAGTATCATATGTACATAACACAAACATACATGTATATAGATACATATACATATATATATGTGTATGGGAGTCTGTCTGTGTATCTGTGCATCTGTGTGGGTGTGTGTGTTTGTGTATAAATTGTCCATGTATAAAGAGTTATTTTGGTGTAAAGAAATGGATACCGTCCGATCGTGCAAATGCCCAAGTTCTAGCCAAGAATTGAGCATTTGACGATGGGCCGTTGTGAGTACTTAAACTAAGTAAACGCTTCCGTTGAAAGCCAGCTTTGTAGCACTCGCTTTGCTTGGAAGTTACAATTTGTAAATAGCATTGACATTCGGCCCGGCCTGTACCATGGCGTCCTTGTGCACCTGGTACTGCAGCTCAACCTCGCGCAGCTGCAACAATTGCTTCATCTTGCGTCCAATGGCTAGAATGGCCTGCTGATTGTGCGAGTCCTTGGTCCATAGAGCTAAAGCAAGAGATGAATGCAAAATGAGAAAAATATGAACAAGATGATCCTTATAGCAGTCACAGGTATATAGACTTTGACTATATCCTTTCTTCTAGCTGAGATACTCACATATCTTGCTTGCCTTGTTGCGTACATTGATGACCACGCCACAGATCTGTTCCGAATACTCAAAGCACTCGCCAATGGTGCATAAAAGCTATGGAAGATATAATATGATAATCTTCTAGAGCCTCTTACTTCTCCTTACTTACCAAATCATGCCACAACTTGTCTACCAGTTCCTTCGAGTCCTTGTCCAAAAACATGACCCAACGACCGCCGTCCTTGTTGACATCATCCTCCCACATTGGACTGCAGTGAAAGAACACAAATTAATATAAGAAAATAAAAAAATGATAAGCAGAAAATATAATAATTGAAAAATAATATTTAAATAACTGAAATGATCATAAAATATATATTAAAAACATTTTGATAAAACCTTTAAAATAAAATAGATATATTAAAACAAAGATAATAAGAATTAACTAACCGTATACCATGCTTAAACACCATATAATCATTGAATACCTTAAGATCCGACGGTGGCTTAATAAAGTAGTAGACACTGCGGGAAGAGCGATACAGAGAGAGATTATAATATATAGAAAAATCTAGAAATCTATATCTTGGTCTTCTACCTGAAGAAATCCTCGACAGTATTGAAGCTGGTCACATCGCTCAGCATATCGGACCAGGACTTGGTGCGGTCGTTCTCCCAATGCCACAGCGTCCAGGTGTGCTCCAGGGGATGCTTAAAGCACAGATCATAGTCAATCGAGCTGAGCACACGATTCAGCGACGGCTGCAGCTCGACCGCGGCAGCAGCGAATTGCTCATCGGCCACCACGTTGTTCCCATTGCCGCCGGCATAGATGGCCTGGCCGGACTCGGCCACCTCGGTGCCGTTGTAGTTGTCGTAGCCCATGGTTTGAGTTACTTTAAAATATTTTTGCAATATAGCGCCTATTTCGTTAATATTTTGCTCAAAACTTTAATTATTTCTTTATCTTTTGTTAGTTTTTTTTTTTTTTTGATGTGGGTATTGGGTTTTTTTTGGTTTTTGCTTGGGGGTGGAGGCGTTTCGTTTTTTTACTTTCAAATACGTTTTTTTTTTTTTTTTGGTAAAAACATACGAAAAAAAAAGCCGTATGAGTATAATGAATATGAGACTTTTCTTGTGTTGCTCGGACGAGTTTTATAGAATTATGAGAAGACTGGAAAAACTGTAAATCATCCAATCTTTGACAGCTGACGTCAAACAGACGCCTGCTAAGTGTATTTGAAAGTTACAAAATACTTTTGGGTGGACTTACAAAACAGAGTTGCCAGATCAGTCAGTTTGGTAAGTGTTAGAAAGATATAAGTCATAATAATTAGTGTTAAAAAGAGCAAAGTTTTAAAAGCATAGTTGCCAGATCAAATGGTTTGATAATTGGGGCTATTAAGTTTTGCAAAATAGAGTTCCCAGATCAATAAATTTGATAAGTGTTAGTAAATGTAAAGTTTTACAAACAGAACTGCCAGATTAATCAGCTTATACACCTAACACATAGTAACATAATTGCTTACTAAATAGAGCTGCCAGACCAGAGTAAAGTTTTACAAGCAGAGTTGCCATATCAGAGATAAGTTTTGTAAATAGAGCGGCTAGCTCGTTTATTGAGTGTATGTAAGACTTAAGCTTTACAGAGGTGCCAGATCCCGGACTCAGAAGTATGTGACCCCTTTGCCTTACCAGCAGCGTTGCCACACTATTAGTTCTTAAAGGTTTTGCCAGTGCGGCCCTTGCTGTGACTGCCAACTCCACAGGGTGTTTCATGTCATGACTTGCCGCGATCAATTGAAATGTCACGCTAATAAAATAAAATGGCAGCGCGCATACGATAAATGCGCCCGAAATAATAAAATGTGACTCAAATGAGCGAACGCGACAGGCAAAGCCAAAGGCAGGCAGCAGAAGTTCGCTTGGCTGGCTGCCTGCCTGCCATCCTTTATGTGGCTGTCCCACTCTAACTCACTCTCTCGCCCTCTCTTTCTGTGCAACAGTTTGCTTGCAGTCAATAATCGAAATCGACTTGGGCTTGTGGCAATAAAAATTTGTCTTCGCCGCTTAAGTTTTGCGCCTTGTTGCACAGACAGACAGACGCCCGCCCTGCCCGCCTGCTCCAGCTCCAGCTCCAGCTCCTGCTGATAATAAAATATGTGAGTCCTTGCCACGCCGGCTGCCTGGGTAAGTAGCTTTGGGCCCTTGTAATGTGCACCATTTGTGCCAGCCAAGCCACTGTGTGGCTTTTGCCACAAGTTGCGGCTCTTTGGACATGTCTACCTCTCTCGCACTCTCCCATCTCTCTCCCTCTCTCTCTCTCTTTCATGCTTCGCCCCTTTTGGCTTGCGTGTGAATTATGTTGGCCAAGTTAGTGTACAACTGGGCGACGACTAAGTTGAGCGCTGCAAATAAGTTTCCTGCTTCAATTTACTTAAAAATTCTATTTATTTTAGGTCTTAAGCAGCTGCCACGCCCCAGCCCCAGCCCCAGTTCCAGCGCCAAATGCCCCTTTGTCCAGCTAAGCTGGCGAAACCATTTTGTCTCCATCTTTTTCTTTGGCTTGTTAAAGTTTTGGCGTAAATCGCATAAATTTTAAGGCAACTCTACGAGTGAGCATATTTGCAGTTGATTAGCGCAGCTGAAGTGGGATTGAAATATATTCAAAATAAAACTTAGTCGGAGATGTTTGGAGATAGATACATAAATCTATATAGCTAGACGCTTATATATAGGGAGATAAATAGCTTAGCCTCGTATGTATATCTCCAAATATCAATCTGTATACATGACACTTTAATACCATTTAAAATAACGTACAACATAACTCAACTTTGATATATAACTTTCACAGATAACTCAAAATTCTCATATGCTCAACTGAAGTCTTTATAAACTATAATCTATATAGCTTACAGATAACTCTTCATTTTAGACTAAATATTTGGCACGCATACTTTAGCTGTCCGAACGTTAAGTCCAAACGAATGTTTAACTTGGCGTTACAAATCCGAAACTTTTTCCAGGTGCCTGACGCTGCGTATACGTAATATTTTACAGCGCTTTGCACTTTGGCGCGCTGCGAATACAGCTGTAGCTGTATGGGTCAGTAAATCTTTTAAAATATTGTAATGTTACATAGTGCAAAAAGCAACATAAAAATAAAAGAAGAAAAAAAAGACAAGAAGCAGCAACAGCAAAGCTGAGCAGCAGCTTAAGCGAGCTTCGAGTGGCAAGCAGTAAAAATAAGAGACGAGCAGGAGCAGGAGCAGAAGGAGGAACAGGAGGAGGTGCCTGTCTTGAGAGCAGCAAGAAATGAAAATGATTTGAGGCATTAGGTAGAGCACATCCCCCTCCCTATAAACCCACCTGCCTGCCTTGCCCGTGTTTTTTGGCCTCGGCTCCGGATGCTGATTGCTGGAGATTTCCGGAACGATGAAAGCGCCAAGCACGCGATGATGTACGATATGAAGGCGAGCTCGTTTATTTCGCACCTGAATGGCAGATCAAGAGCGGATGGATGGGCGAGCCACATGAAACAATAAAAGTACAAGGTGCCAGCCAGGAAGTGGCATAAACGTGTGGGCGGACACCATATGTGTGTGTATGCCTCGAGGCGCCCAAAAACTGGCAAAGAGGCAAAGGCACCGACAACGGCAACGGCAACGGCAAAGCTGCCTCTGTCGCGCACCTTGTGCTAAATGCTGCAAAGATGAAGTCGCTGCCAAGGCGCGCATCTGTCTGGCCCCATGCTCAAGTATCCAAGCCGGGCTAAGCAAAAGCAAAAGGCCAGGTGAAAGTCATTTCACGCTGTTGTAGCGCAAAAGATTAAAATAATAGCAGCGCGTAAATTAAACAGCCAGAAAGACCGAGCAGCAGCAGCAGCAGCAGCAGCGACAGCAGCGACAGCGACAGTGTCTTCCTGCCTGCCAACAACGCAGCCAGTCGAGTGGCAACCGCAGCGATTCTTTTGTCTTTGCCTGTCTCTCAGTCTGTGTGTGTGTGCGGTCTGGCGCTAAAACCGTAAGACGCTTAGCAGCTAACGGGCATGGGCAATACTTGCCCGCCATTCGCACCATCTGATGTGCCACCAGCAGCAGCAGCAGCAACAGCAACATCAACGACAGCGGCAACAACGCGTTGTCAGCACTTCATTTTGAGCCAACATGCCGCGTGCTTCACTTAATGCGTCAGCCAAGGAGGTGGGCGGCAGGTGCATGCCAGCACCCAAACCCTTGTAACATTATCCTGTAAACACACAAACGCAGTTGCATTACTTTATGGGTATTATAAACGACAGGCGACAAAATTTAACGAAACGATATATTGTGAGAAAATGAATATATGAAAAAATATCTATAAGGAAATTCTGGGTGAACTTATGTTTATATTAAGATAATACAATGGGCAGATAACAAAATGTAGCTAAGTAATATTTATATATCTCATGAACACTTAATTTATTACTTTCAATTAAACTTTATTTAGTAGTTAAATTGTGCTAAACGTCATATCAAACTGAAGTGCTTTACATATTCCTTACCCTTTCGTACTCTTTCTATTAGCTAAACGCTTTCGTTACATTTGTCGCCTGCACCGCTGCACACAATGTATTATTCTGTGCAGTACCGTTGCATGCAAAAGGAATGAGTTGAGCGCTTTTCGGTATGCGCTGATTCGTTAAGCTGCACCCGTCTCCCTTCCACTCTCTTCACTCTTCACTCTCTGTACTTCTGCTTCACTCTACTGTCATGACTTTGAGTGCTTGTGGCTTGTCTTTTTCTACTTGTTACTCCGTTGCTGCTTCTTCGTCTTCTTCGCTTTTGCGCTTCTCCGTAAGCTTAATGCTTTATGTTTGCCAGCTTTTAGCTCCATTGTTGTTGCTGCTACAGTTGCTGTTGTTGTTGCCTTTGCCGTTGCTGCTGCTGCTGCTTCTGCCATTGCAAGGTACTTTGCTTTTGTTCGATGAAACGTAAAAATAGCAACAAGCAACGAAAACTCATTTTTAGACAATGCCGCATAATTCCAACGGATGCGGATGAGGGATACAGCGTACGTCCTTTTTGCTGTAATGAGGTGCATGCCTTACCTGTTGTTGTTGCTGCTGCTGCTGGTGCTGGTGCTGCTGCTGCCGATGTTGTTGTGGTTAGCTGTTGTCTGTGTGGGTAAAGTTTCTCTACTTATGTTTACATTTCAATGCGTCTTTTTTTGCTACCTGCTTCAAAGTAACCGCAAGAAGTTTTCTTACGCGCTGTCAGTTTTTATAATGAAAGCGGAGGGTTGCCAGACCCCCATCACAAAAAAGAGCAGCCAGTGCTGCCAGCACCAGCAATATTTTGCTTATGCATGGTAACTCAACAGAGAAGGTCACTTTAACTTTTGAACCCATTTACACACACGAACACACCCATACATACACATATGCCAGCCTGTTGCTGCTTTGTGCGTCTTTGTTGTTGTTGTTGTTGTTGCTGGTCATTTACGCCCATTTAGCCACATTTAACAAAGTCAACAATAAAGTCAAAAAGTTTTGCTAAAGTTGTTGTTGCTGCTAAAGTTCACTCGAAACGATAATTGCCAAAAGTTTTGGCCAGCAGCCTACCCACTCTTGGCCTGGTCAACACTTATCGAGTTTATCGAGCTGCTTTTCCGCTCCACACAAATTGAATAAACATCTAATTTCTATGCTTGGCCTCTGCCAGGAGACACTGCTCCATATACCATTAAATCATCATCATTCGCATTTTGGATTACGAAGCTGTTGACGTATTTAGGTTTCAGGCCTCATTAGCGACGACAGCAGGAGCTGGGGGAGGACGAGCAGGAGGAGGAGCAACAGCAATGGCAACAGCAGGTGTCAATATTAATTTACTACCTACTCAAGGATATTCTGCTTCTGGCTGTAGCTGGAATTTAGCTTTTCAAGCTTGGTAACCAGATACATTTGTGTGGGCCGCAGGCATGTGGAAGAGCTGCTTCAATATTTTATGGAATTTGTGGTCTCTGCGGTAATTACGGTGAAGCTAGAGCTGAGAAAATTTGTAGTAACAGAGTATATAGAAAGAATATATATATATATATATATATAATTAATTACATATATAAAGTAAAAGAAGAGCTATGTGCATGTAGAGCTGTGGGCGTATAAAGAGAGAGAGAGATGAGAGAGAAGAAGGACAAGTAGTAGTTGGGACAAAGGTAGAGTATGAAAAAGTTGAAGAAATGGCAAATATATAGATATGGATATAGATGTGAAATTTGACTAGGGTGAAGATTAGAACTGAGTTTATTATATACAGGTAGGAGACCTTTTTGAGCTTTAACTGACTATAACTGGGATATTATTCATCTGATTTTTGGATGGGATACCTTTTTGGAAGCGTATTTATTTGAACTGTCGATCTGTATTCAGATTTGCCATGATTCAGGAACTTTTGAAAAAATTTACTTGATTCTGAGGGTATTCTTTGGCCGATCAATCATCCTTTTAGATTCGTAACAAGCAATACTATTAAAGATCTAGATATACATTATACCAGTCTATTCTTAAAGAGTTAAGTTATAGCCAAGTACTTCCATGTAGACATTGACATTAATCTAGACAAAAAAAAGTGAAGCGAACCTTCCTCAAGAGACGGACACAGCTAGACTTGATAAGATATAGATAGATAGATCCACTTGGCAACGGAATGGCGTGACACTCTTGCCTCTCTCCATTAATATGCAGAGCAGCAGTTGGCTTCGTCTTGAAGGCTGCCTAGTTGATCGGCCCATTAAAGTGGCTAATGAAGCGGCTGAATTATTCGTGCAGCCAAACGTGGCGCATTTTTAAACAAGGCCAAAGCAAATGGAACAAAAAGAATAAATAAAGAGGCAAAAATATTTCAATGAAACTTAAATTTTTATTTTATGTCGTAAACAAAATCACAAGCAGTTGGTTGAGGTATGCGATATACAAATATATATATATAGATTAGCATATATATATATTGAACTACACACACTCTACTTCTTCAGCAGCAGAGGGGCGGCAGCGGCGGCATAGGGGCGTGCCACATAAGGAGCGGCGAACGGAGCGCTGTAGGCCAGAGGAGCAGCAGCAGCGGCATAACGAGTGTAGGCGGCAGTCAGAGGAGCGGAGTAGGCAGCGGCCAGAGGAGCGGAGTAAGCAGCGGCCAGAGGAGCGGAGTAGGCGGCAGCCAGAGGAGCGGAGTAAGCAGCAGCCAAAGGAGCAGTGTAGGCGGCGGCAGCGATGGGTGCAGTGTAGGCAGCTGGGAAGGCAGCGCTATGGGCCACCTGATGAGCGGTATAGCTGGAGGCATAGGGTGCCACGTAGGCGGCGCTGCCGACCACAGCGGGTGCGGTGTAGGCCAAAGGAGCGACAATGCCGGGCTTGGCAGAAGCCACAGCCACAACAGCGAAGAAGCAGACGGCGAACTGGAAAGATGAACAATTAGAGCTGGAACTGGAACTGGAGCTGGAACGGGAACTGGAGCAGGTGCAAGTCCAGGAGCTACTTACGTATTTGAACATGTTGATTGTTTAGGTTTTGGATAGTTGTCAGCTAGTGAATGACCAGTTGATTTGTGATGCCAATTTGAAGACAACGCTGCGCTTTTATAGCCAAATGCCAAAGCGTCAACACTTACACTTTTCATTTTTTTTGGGCTCTGGCTGGCTGCTTACCTGGTTGGCTGCTTGGCTGCTTGGCTATGCGGGGCACGCGCAACGGTTGCCAAGTCAACGACTGGCAACTGACGAAGACAATACTGTCCATGTTGCGCATGCGCAATTCTTGGCCAGCAAACAATGTTGTTGGCTCGTTGCTCGGACTTAATGTGTCTGCGTGCTTGGCGTCCGTTACATTTGACTCGGCCATGACCTTCAGCTGCAGCCAAATGGCTTGCCAGATGGGTAATACCGCTCGCTCTGAAACGGTAGCACAGCAAATGTCGCTACTAAATGGTGTGATTAACGATATCACAATATACGAATTGCATTTTAATTTTATGTTAATGAATAGCTCAACGGCGTTAAGCATGGCTTAAGTTAGAGATGTGTTTACATGTGCAGAGTGTTGCCAGATTGTTCTCTTCACTTTATTGGTGTTATTTAGTATATTGATGTATTGCAGAAAGGATCTACTACAATTGGAGAGTGCTGCCAGACTGTTTTTAAATTAGTATTTGGTATGTTTTGGTATATTCAAGTATTTTAAACAGAAAAATACTAAATTTACTTAATTTTCTGATTGAAATTTTCAATGTTTCAAGTTTTTTCCTATTTTCAATGAGTTCAGGGTATAAAAAGATAGTTATTACGTTTATTTTTTTTTAAATATCTATGTAAATGCAGTCAATTTAATTAAAGCTCAGCAATTCCATATGCTGTCAATTTCATGCAATATTTCAATACAATGTTTTCAACTATTTGCCAGCGCATATTTCCAATTATTACGTATACGCAATTTCAATGAATTTTGCGCTCAGCTTGATTAACTGTTTATGCGCCACATGCACATAATATGCCATACAATAAGAGCCCCGACCGTACGCACCAATTACCATAACTAATGCCCCGCCAAAGACCCTATCAATCCGGTCAAAGTACCTAAGAGCTTATATATATATATACGTATATATATATTATAGGGATAAACTCAGCTCACGCCATCTGCAATTCAATGGAAAATTAATTAACAAATGTCATAAATTGCAAAAGGGGGAGAATAAAAATGCGCGCTATGCGCACCCTTGACAAACTGTGCGCCGGGGGTTGAGTCAAATGCAGCGCTTAAAAACTCACTAATTAGACGTATCGAGAGGGTGTGCATGTGTGTGTCTGTGTGTGTGTGTGTGTGTGTGTGTAGGTGTGTGTGATGCTGTCAAGGTGTTTACAACACACACACACACACACTCGCATACACACACGCATTCGCACACACTCGAAAAAGTGTTGAAGCGTGAATTTTGCTTAAAAATGCCAATTACGCGATTTCGCAAGAATCGAGCGCAGGCTGTGTGGCATGTGGCATGTGGCAGGGGTAGCTGCGGCAGCAAGGGTTGCTTTGTAGTGGGTGTCTGTAACATGCCAACAAAGTTGTGCTGCAAATATTCCAGCTGATGATGATGTTGCTGATGTCGCTGAAGCATTTGTTTGGCTTCCTATTGCTGTGAGGCTTGCCTCAAGTGTTTGCCTTGTGACTGTGCATATGCAACAGAGTAGATTTTGTCGTGGGCGTGGCTGACGCCCTCTAAATGCACAATCATGATGCTGTCGCAATTGAAATTAAGCTGCAGCAGCAGCAACTGCCTCATATTTGTTCTTATCACTTGACTGGGGCGTGGGCGTGGCTTGCCACACAATGTGGCAAGGCTTTCATTGTCAACTAAATGCCGCATATTGGTTAATCCGTCTAAAAGCTTTGATCACACAAAAACCAAAACGCTATTTCAAGTGCGACGCGACAATTCTCAAGTGACCCAACAGCGCTGGCAACATATCAAAGGAGTTGCCCCAGGACCCCTTCCCCCTTTTTTCGTGCTGCCTGGCTAAGTGGCAGCGAGTAATTAAAAGAGAAATGGGCACAAAAAAGGAGCAAAGCAACAAAAAACAAAAAAGGAAGAGAGAAAAAACCGCCCGACACAAAGCTCGTCCTTTAACAACAAGGACTTGGCATATTCGCTTCCTCTACACGCTCTCCAGTCGCCTCGTCCTCCTCCTCCCACTAGTCCTGCTGCTGCCACGCCCCCAACCTATTGAACCCTGCCTTATGTACTCGCTTTATTGCCCCTAATAAAGGCGTCTAGCAGCTGGGCGTGGCAGCAGCTGTGCGCGCGCGTTAATGCGTCGCTCAAGTGCCGTAAAACGTGAGTGACACACACACACACACACACACACACACACACACACACACACACACACACACACACACACACACACACACACACACACACACACACACACACACACACACACACACACACACACACACACACACACACACACACACACACACACACACACACACTTACACACACGCACACACACACACACACACACAGAGAACAAGTCTATTATAAATTTTGTTTTGAATTTGTCTAGAAATGCGTGCGACATTTGACGGCGGCGGCTGCTGCCTTTAAGTGGTTTCAACAAATTATTCATGATAAAGTGCCAACAACAACAACAACAATAAGCACGCAGCAGGATTCAGGATTGAGCAATTGCCAAAAGCTATGCAAAGGCCATAAAAACCAGGGCTGCAGGGTTAAGAATATTAAATCTAAATAAAAGTTAATGGCTTTAATTTTCCAGATCAAAAGTAAATATATAAGCCCTCAATAGAAAATGCTTTATATTCATAATAATATTTATTATATATAGGAAATTCTTCTACTTTGCTTTTACTCGAATATCTCATTCTGAATATCTCATTTATTTAATCAAATATTTCAAAACTCAACTTAACTTAAATAAATGTTTTTATGCTCAATTTGCGCCCAGCACACATTAAAAACTTTTTTGCCCTGGCACAACTCCTTTGTCCTGCCGCTCCTCCTACTCCTGCTCCTGCCCCCTGCCCTGTGGCACTGCTGATTCGTGCTGAATATTTCAAAACTTTTTTTTTTGTATTTTATAATTGGTTTATGGCTTTTGTGGAGCTAGCGAGGAAGCCGCATTTCAATTGCTTTTCTTTTCTTATTTTTTTTTTGCGCAAAAACCTAATCAAATTACCAAAAGGCCGACGCGCACGTGCCAAATGCGATTTACATGCGACAACCACAACAACAGCAACAACAACAACAACAACAATAGCCAAATATTTGGCCCACTGAGCTGAGCTGCCAATTCGCTGTCAGCTATGCCCGTTGCATTTGTAAGTGCAACCTTCAGTCGAGGGCCCCTCGGATGCGTCACTCGTCTAAGAGGGCCGAAATCAACTATAAAAGCTCCCCAGTTGGTCAAAATCAATATCAAACAACGTTCACAACTTCCACAGTTAACAACCCAAAAAAAAACAACCAAAAAACTTAATATGAAATTCGTAAGTAGCTCCAGCTCCTGCTCCTGCTCCAGTTCCAGTTCCCGTTCCAGTTCCAGTTCCAGCTCTAATTGTTCATCTTTGCAGTTCGCCGTCTGCTTCTTCGCTGTTGTGGCTGTGGCTGCTGCCAAGCCCGGCATTGTCGCTCCTTTGGCCTACACCGCACCAGCTGTGGTCGGCAGCGCCGCCTACGTGGCACCCTATGCCTCCAGCTATACCGCTCATCAGGTGGCCCATAGCGCTGCCTTCCCAGCTGCCTACACTGCACCCATCGCTGCCGCCGCCTACACTGCTCCTCTGACTGCCGCCTACACTGCTCCAGTTGCCGCTGCCTACTCCGCTCCTCTGGCTGCCGCCGCCTACACTGCTCCAGTTGCTGCTGCCTACTCCGCTCCTCTGGCCGCTGCCTACTCCGCTCCTCTGGCCGCTGCCTACAGCGCACCTGTAGCCGCTGCCTATGCCAGCCCCTCGCTGCTGCTGAAGAAGTAAGGCGCTGACTGAAATCCGACCACGTCTTGACGTCCGCAAGTGCAAATAAACAATTTCGTATATATCCAAAAGCCAACTGCAGTAAATTAGTTGATCGAAATGGGCTTTGGGCTGGGGGTTTGGGTTTGCTTTAGAGTTAAGTTAATGCTCGGCTGGCACGGCTTTGCCATGGCAACAACTCTTTTCATACCCTGTAAAGAGTAGTAGAGAGACAAAGGGCATATATATATCCTGCCTTAGACTGCAATGTCACTCTCAGCTGCTGCTGCTGCTGCGCCTGCTACAGCTCCTTCCAGGATAGTCTCCAAGTCATTAGCTTATGACATCTCTGCTGCTATCGGAATTTAAGGATCTGGGCAGCGCAGCTGGCGCACTTTCTACTATTTAAAAAGGGATTTCTTTTATATGAAATATGCTTCCTTTCAGCTCTTCCTGCCCCAGCGGCAGTTGAGTTTTCTGCTTGACTTCGTCCCCTGTCGGCCTGTCGCCCCCTCCAGCTGCGCGTTGAAAGCTTGAGAGGTGCCCTGGGCAACGCAGCTGGAGACTGATGAAGGCGACAGCGTTGGAGCTGCTGCTGCTTATCATAACTTTGGCATCTTTACCTCTCCCCCTACCTCCCCTCGCCTCGTCCCGCTCATGCTCTTAGCTCTGCTCATCCTGTGCTCAGGTAGTAAATGCCAAGTAGTTGTAAAGTTTTGTGCAGCGTAAGCG
Organism: Drosophila nigricruria; assembly: GCA_037075265.1. Classification (NCBI taxonomy): domain Eukaryota; kingdom Metazoa; phylum Arthropoda; class Insecta; order Diptera; family Drosophilidae; genus Drosophila; species Drosophila nigricruria. The sequence continues at coordinate 1,264,325 of JBAMCI010000227.1, read as the reverse complement.
GAAAAGTCTTGTAAAAAAGAAATGCCAAGGGCGTTCCGGAGAGAGGGGAGCGAGGGAGGAGGTGGCTAGAGCTGCATCCAGCATCCAGGGTAGTGACTGCAGCATTTTCACAACTTCACGGCAACAGATAGCGTCCAAATTTAATGACCTTTTATTCAATAAAACAGCGTCGAGCTGAAAACTTTGCTGCCTTAATATCGCCATGTTTCCAGGATTCACTAATGCATTATGCCCTGTGGACAACAGCGACGGGGTATGATTGATGACAAAGGCAGTGACTGACTAGGCATTTAGTTTAACATATTTGAACTCTTAATAGGCATTTAACTTTCAAGTAACATAAAATTGTTGCTAATGTCAAGTGACAACTCGATCAGTTAGATCTGCCTTGGGTTTGTCTGCCGAGACTCGGTTTTCCCATTAATTAATGCGAGTACCCAATGAAAGTTGGAATTCGGGGTGAATTCGTTTCGAGACAATGTATATAAGAGGCAGACGGAGACGTGGCAGAGCCCATAAAGTACATACACTCCTGATCAGACTGATCACCTGAGCCCATCCATCCGTCTGTTTATCCGTCTGTGCGTCCGTCCGTCCGTTAGGAATATCAGCTCTTTGCAAGGGTCAGGGTATTTACAAGTCGTGCACTTCCGACTAGAGCACTCTTATTTGTTTCTCATAGATAAATTATATATTTATTTTAAATATTATATTCATCTATTTATGTCCCTAAGCTCAAACTTGTTATGCAATTTTTATTGTAAAAAACTTTTTAATTTAATTGAAAATAATTTAATATATTTTTTGTAAAATATTTTAATATTTTAATATTGTTCAGGAAGTTAAATTATTTGATTTAATATTTTACTACTATATTTTTTTTTTTGGCTATATAAAATTTAAGTTATTCAGTAGGTTGACTACAAATAAAATAAGAGAAAATAAAAATGGAAAATGGGAAAGAAAAACAAAAATCAGAGTGAAAAACTATTTGGAAAAAGCTCGCAGCATAATGAGAAATGCGAGCAAATGTTTTTCTTTTTCTTTCTTTGCTTTTGTTTGTTTGTTTTTTAACCCAACTGGCAGAGCAATAAAAATTGAGTAAATAAAATTTGTATTCACTTTATATAATTTTGACGATTTTTCAAATCAGACAAACAGAAGCACACACACACGCACACGCACACACACACACTCACCTGGCAAACAGAGACAGACAGACACACACCTGGCACAATCTGCTGGGACTGATGCCGTTTCGAAATAAACACAATCATGTGCAAACGTGTTTTCAAATGGATTACATGAATAAAAGATTTATACACGTAAGGTAAATCAGTAGCGGGTTACCAAGACACACACACACACACAGAGAGAGAGAGAGAGAGAGGGGGAGAGGGGGGGAGAGAGGGACACATTCTGAGGCAGCTGAAGGTAAGACGTGCAGGTGAAAATATGCGCACATGTAAGCAAATTTCAAAGGACCAAATGAAAATCCCACAGCCAATGCTAGCAGCTGCGGCAACAAGCTACAAGCTTTCACATACATTTACATATACATACACAGATACAGATACAGATACAGATACATATAAAGATACAGATACAGATACAGATACAAAGCTACAAAGAAACACGTGTATATACGGCTGCCTTTTTATTGATTTGCTTATTATACTATATATATATATATATATATATATATTTAAATATGTGTATGTATGTGTGTGTGTGTGTCTTTGTGCCTGTGTTGATTTCATAAATGTTTTTATTTTATTTACAGCAGCCGCCAAATCGAATCAACGCAAAAACAGCGTAAAATATGAGATTTTCACACTCACACAGCCCGACACACACACACGCACACACACACTTAAAATTTAATCAATTTTGTCATTGAATATACACCTCTGCTCATTCATATATATCAAGTAAATATATAAAATAGCAACAGGCTCAACGTCTAAAGTATGGATAGTAGGCGGGATACGCGGCCGTATATGAGCCGTAATACACGGGCGTATACGTATACGAAGCATAGGCCGGATAGTAGGCAGCGGCGGCGGCTGTGGCAGCAACTGGCACTGCAGCTGGCCAGCTGGCCACAGGCGTTGCATAGCCAACAGGCGTGGCAGCCAGCAAATGTGGCTTAGCCGCGCAGCCACTCAAACAGAGCAACACGGAGAGCTGTCAAGAGATGAGAGAGAGAGAGAGAGAGAGGGGGGGGAGAGAGAGTAAGAGTGAGTGAGAGAGAGAGAGCTGATCACACTCACCAACAGCACTTTGAACAGCATTCTATCCCAGCCAAGTGTTGCACGTCTGATATCCAAAATTTGATTGACAAACTGAGCAGCCATGTCAATCATATTTATAGCCTTCGCCCAGTTGGCCTGGCTGCCTGGCTGCCTGGCTGCCCAGCTGACGTCAGTCACTCAGTCAGCCAGGGGAGAGCGTGAGAGAGTCATTAATATGTCGCTGCTGGCTGTTACCGAGCGCAATAAAGCGCATAAATTATATTGTAATGCTATATCAAATTGTTAAATAAAAGAATCGCCAATAAGAACTACAATAATGAAGTGTATGCTAATGCATAGATACCCTGGCTAATATTTTTGCCACTAGTAAAGGCAGTAATACTCTTTGAGAGTTGATCATCCTTATGCTATCAATTGAAAGAACTCGCTTGATTAACTTCTGAAAGAACAAAGTAAACACTTCTATAAAGTCAACATTCCTGTAGATGTGGTTCCGTTTACCAACACTGTTTTTAACTTTCATATTTTCTATAATTTCTATTGAACTTTATAAACCTTTCCTGCTAAATTCTTCAACTTCTTTGCCTACTTTTCATAATTAGATCCCTTATATAGCCTTCTTATATCATCCAATCGTTTTCCAACACTGCTTATCTTCATTGGAGAAAAGAAGAGAAATTTCATATTATGCCAAATACTTTAACTACCCCCATAGCTTTTACATTGTTCTACCCTTGTCTTACTATCAGATGCACAACTCGTTTTCCAACACTGTTCAAATAGCCAAGCAATGCATGATACCCCACCACAAATACACTCTTTGTTTGAATTTGCAAACGTATCGGATGCCTTCTTTGGACTGTCATTCATTACAAATAGCCTCAGCCCGCGCTGAGCGGCTCCATTGAGCGCTCGTCCCAAAGCCCGCTCGAGCCCTAGCAGCGAGGCCCAATGTCTGAGTTGCCTTTATGCATAAGATATTTGCGTTTATTTAGACGTTGTAAAAATTATAATTATGTGTGCGTGCCATGCATGAAAATGAGAAGACAACAAGAAGAGAGAAAGAGAGAGAGAGAGAGAAGAAGAAGAGAATACAAATAATATAAAAGAAAACTGAAAAACAAGACCATATTTTGCGATCAATTCTATTAGATAAGCCCTGTGGGCGTTGCCTCCAATCAACACGGCTCTAGGCCACAATATTCGCAAACTGAACAAACAAACGTTGATGATGATGCTGATGATGATGTTTGTTGTTGTTGTCGTTGTTGTTGTTGTTGTTGTTGTTGTTGCTGTTGTTATGTCAGCTTTAACTATGGAGCAGCATTGGCAGGGCCTGGACGTTTGTGACAAAGTTAAGCAACATGTTTCACAAGCCATAAATAATTAATTTATGCAGCCGCAGACGGAACGCTGTGAACGCTGTGTGCAAAATGCCTAAATATAGACCACATAAATTTGCATAGTCAGAAGCTGATGAAGCCATTTGCAATATATGCATATACGAGTATATATATATCTTATTTACTACCACTACAACTATATATCCACACACACACACACACACATACAGTGTGTGCTACATATGCTAACTGTAAGCTAAGTAGTTGACAACTTTGAAGTTCTCATTAGATTAAGAAATTTGGATTTATAGAGTGGAGTCGATGTGAACTTATAAGCTCATTAAGCAATTGTCTCTACTTAACACTTTACTAAATTATAAAATACTACTTGATACTTGAAAATATACTGAATAGTAAAATCATCATCTGAAATTCTCTCTTTTCTGCTTCCACTCTAGCATCGCTCCACTGTAGCTATGGCAAGTAAATTTGTGCCGCAGTTACTTCAGCAATGCGGCAAGTTCATTGACCATTTACAATTGCCGCTTGACCACGCCCACGCCCACAACGAGCAGCAACAACAATTGCAACTACACAACTGCCTGCAACTGCTTTTGGCGACATTTCCATTTTATTTCTCGCTTTGCTTGTTTCCGTTCGCTTCTTTTATGCGCTCGCTAATTTCAGCTGCTTACAAAATGGCGGCGGCAGCGGCGGCGGTGGCGTCGTCCTGCAGCTGGCAGCCATTTTGTTGTTGTTGTTGTTGATATTGTTCTGTGCGCAGTGTTGCATAATTAAAAAATATTAGCCGCTGTTTATGAGCTGATTTTCAGCTGGCAGCTCCCGCGGCCATTGTTGCTGTTCAGCAAGATTACTAATTAAAGAATAATAGAAATTGGAATTAATTAACAAGCAGCTGGCTGGAAAAATAAACAAATGCATTTATTAATTATAGTATAAAATAAATTTGGAATTTTTCAATTTACTTTTGTTATTTTATATAAATTATTTTTAACAGATTTCAAATTATGTTTTGTTTATTTTATATATTGGCTTACTTACTTTTAGTTAATTATTTATTAATTTATTTCATTTTTCACACCTTTTCTTATCACATATTTTATTAATTTATTTAATTTAAATTATTATTTACAATAAATAATTTGAATATATTTTTAATAATTTAAATTTTAACACTTTCTGATTTCACATTTATGTTAATTAATTTAAGTTAAATTTAGTTTAATTTAATTAAAATTTTAAAATAATTTATTGAATTGTTTTTGAAGGTTTACATTGCAAATGATTTGCCAATGCTAGATTCTGAGTCCAGAGACAGTGCATCTCGTGGCCGTAGCTGACGCGGCTGGCGCCCATCTGATGAGTGCAGATATTCTTGAGCTGAACTAAGTGCGACATGCGAAGAAGCACGCGAGGACGTCGTGGATCTTGTGCCCGCCGAAGGGCACTGCGCGGCACTGCGCTGACCAGCAGAATGCGACGATAGGTGCGCCATCCATTCGTCCGATTGTACTCCTGATGAAAGTACTGCGGCTGCTTGTTGTGTAGTCGCCAGCGAGTGAAGTGATGATGGGCTTGGTAGGCAGCCATGTGAAACCCCACCGCCTGCGGCTTGGTCTTCGGATACTTGGGGTGTTTGCGTAGCTTCCCGTTCTTGTGGTAATAAATGAGGCATTCGCGTCGCAGCTGCTTGTTGCGGCGGCGCAGATACATCAAGTCAGCGTCGCTGTCATCACGTCTGGGCGTCTCCCTAGGCGAATCCCAAGTGTATGCGTGAGCCAACGATTGCCTCGTAGTAGGTTCTATGCGAACTGTCTCCTTTCGCTTAATTGAAGCAGTTATCGGAGGCTTTTCCGGCTCATCCGTAGTGTCACTCGAATTTCGACAGGAAGTACTCTCTTCATACCGGTTGTACTCCTCTTTGTTGGCTCTAAAAATTTCCTTGACTAGCTTCGAATAGCTATGCTGTGAAACAATATCCATATTGTCTCTCTCTTCTGGTATAACCGCCAATGAACGTCTTTTATTTAGCCTTTGCATCGATTCAATGACAGCCTCCACCTCCAGCATTCTCTTGCTCTCCGCCGCACAGATCTCCGCAGCAAGATCAGCTTTGTGTTTGTAGCACTCGTGCGAGTCGAAGGTTTCGTATAGCAACTGTTGTGAGCTGGCTCGAGCAGAGCTAGCGGAGCTGGCTCGAGCAGAGGCGGAGCTGACTCGAGCAGAGGCGGAGCTGACTCGAGCAGAGGCGGAGCTGGCTCGAGCAGAGGCGGAGCTAGCCGGAAAATGCTCCTTGCTCTCTTGCTCGAGTGTTGGCTCGTCGACACTCGAGTGAGTGCTTAATAGTTGCTTCACAAACGAACTTTTAGGACCGCTGTCACCTCTGACTGTCGTCGACTCTTCAGTTTCAGGTTGAGATGCCGTTTGCTCCTCCTCCTCCTCCTCCTCCTCGGTTACAGTCGTTAGAACTTGCGTGGATTGGTCCCTACTTGAAACTGGCAGTCCCGTATACCCGTCCAGTATATCATTGAGATCTCTGCCCACGTTGCGCATATCCGTAAAGGGCACCTGCAGATAGCCAACCTCCTTCAAATGGCCGTACATCAAGAGCATCAAACTGTTTCTAGCCCACTTCTGTGTCTTGGGCACTGCCTGGAAGACCTGCAGCCAATATGAGATGATCTTTTTATCCGATTCGCAGGCTACCTGATGGAAGATCGTCTCGTATTCCTCCAGTTGTTGAGTGAAATGGCGATCCAACCACTTCTCATTGGGTTCCTTCATCATTGCTTGTATTTGATTATATATTTATTTATTCAAGAGAGAGAAAGAGAGAGTTAGAAAACTAGATATAAACTGCTGGGTATCCAAATATAGATTGAAAAAGATCTCTAGACAGAGCTGCTCAGGTTAGCAAGTGGCTTCAACAATTTATCAAGGACGCTGTAGCAGGCCATGACAGGATTATGATGGCTGCCTCCAGGCGAACTGCGACCGCGCATAACTTTCCCAACCGCAGGCGAAGGCGAAGGCGTCAAGTGGAGCACCAAGTGGCGCTGCATGCACCTTGAAGTGCCAGAAACCAACGCCATGTCATTTACAATAAGCACAAAGGCAGCTGACTGAGATGGCTGCGCCAGCAACAAAGCGTGCGGTTTGCCTTGTTACGCAAATTTTCATTAGCGTTGCGCGCGTATAAATTAGGAAAATGAAGCAGCCGCCGTCGCCGCTGCCGCCGCTACAGGCAACAGCCAACAGCCAACAGCAGCAGGCACTTGAGTGCAGCGGAACGGCTCTTACTCTCGGCTAGAGCTTAAGCTTGCCAGCAGCGGGTGGCCTAACCACAGCCACAACAACAACAACTAGCAAAGTGTAGGTGCTGCGGTCTGTGGCTAGCAAAGCAGGTGTGTCGGTGTGTGGGTGTGTGGCCTGCATTAATTTATATTGTTAGGCATGAGCTAGAAAAAAAGCACGCACAACCTGTCCAAAACAATGCCAAGACAGCAGCAACAACAGCCACAGCGCGGCCATTAGCCCTTGAAAACACTAAACAAAATACCTAAATTAATGAAAATTAAACTTTTGGCATGCTTTTTGGTATCTTATTTGAAATTGCACTGATATGGCAACACTGTTTCATAGTAAGCTTGTGGCTCACAATATATGATTATCAAATTGCCAGGCTTGGCAGCACTTATCACTGTTGTTAACATTTGCTATTGCCAAGTCTAGAAAGTTTCTGGCTGCTAATGCAATTGAAATTATCTTACTATATATCAATTTATATATTTACTTTTCACTATTTTGCCTTCCGTGCTTTCGCTACGATCATCGATATACATATACGTATATCGAACGAAAGCCCTCAGCACTAAGTGTCCAAAAGACCGACTGTCATCTCTAACCAATATTGCATTTGCCTTTCCAACAGCGCACAAATCTGAAAAGCAGCTGGCAACGCTGCGTCGCTTACATCTCTAAGACTGCAGCTGGCAACACCGACTGCAGCAGTCGAGGCTTCCGCGCACGCGTTTTGCACTTTATTGATATGGACTTCAATTCATTGCACCAATATCGCAAAACTCATGTAAATGGCACAATTTATGTGACCAGCTGCTTGCCCTTGGATGCCAAAAGGCTGAACGAGCTGGAATCGGGCGCCGATGAGGTGAAGCTTATATATATTATAGAATACATGATAAATTGAATAAAGTTTACTTTGATAGTTGTTTCTGACGCACATCCCTAAGCGCTGCACGGCGGATTACATAATGCAGGTGGCACTCGAGCTGGGGGATGTCTATAAGCTGCGCTTTAAGATTGACTTCGCGGGCACCAGTCGCGGCTATGCCTACCTGCAATACATCGATGAAAGGCGCATGCGGCTGGCACTGCAAGTGTAAGTGTAAATATGTATGAGCAAGGAGAGTCTTCAGAGACCAGCTTTGGATATATACATCTCTAACTCTGTTTAATCCCTAGCTTGCATCATCGCTTTCGCCTCGACAGACAGAAAATTCAGGTGCGGGAATCGCGCAACCGCAAAACTCTCTACCTCAACAACGTGAATCATCTGACACCGCTGCAGGTGCATCAGGAACTGCGCCTGATCAGCCACTATGTGAAGCTCTGCGTCTACGAATACCAGCCCAAGCGCTACATCTACATCATAGTCTATCGCAACAACGATGAGGCGGCCATGGCTCATAACATGCTGCGCACCAAAGCGGGCAACTTCGGCGTGAATGCGAATATCGATTGGCTGGAGCGGGGTCATCAGATAGCGGCCCTGCACGAGCAGCCCCGCTGCTGTGTCCAGCTATCGCGCGACTCGGACCAGCTGCAAGCCAACATGGACAGCTGCCGTTGCTACAGTATTTAAGTGCAATCCTTCTATATGACATATGCAAGTGAGAAAAAACATCTTTAATTATACATTTCCTACTTTTGTGATTATAAATGCGAAGCTTTCAGTTCTTTTCCTTTTTCTTTTTTTTCTGCTTCTTGTTTTGCGCCCTCTTCAAGAGCAGCCGCATCTTCTTGACTTCATTAAAGTCAAGGAGTGAAAACATTGTAAGGATATGAAGAAGTTGTTTTCTCGCATGCAAATTAATGCAGTGTTTATATTATATACTCTACCATAGGGTATTTTAAGTATGTTATGAATTGTGCAGGGATTCATGAATATTCGAGATGACCTCGAGCTTTTCCTGCTTACTGCCATTTGCTTATCTATTGAGAGTGAAGATTTTGGAGCTGGCAGACTAGAAAACTGATTCTTATAAATTTCCAGAGCATAAGTTGTTCAAATTATCGATATATCAACAGTGCAGACGTAAATCGATGACATTCTCGATATATTGATGCATTGAAATGAAAATCGATAATATTATTGATTTTGCCAAACAACTATTATCGATAACAATTCTCTGTTCCTTGTAAACTTCCTGTGCAGACACAAATCAATCAAAATATCGAAACATCAAGAGTGCAGGCGTAAATCGATCGATTTATCGATATATCCACTCCAAGTTCCCTTAAGCTCCAAGTTCAGGGTATCTCCAAAGTCGTTGACTCCCATCTGAAGCACTCTGCTTATTGTTATTGTTGAGTGCGACAACTGGCTGATGACAGTGAGCAGCAGCAGCAGCAGCAGCAGCAGCTGCCACATGCTACATGCTACTTGCCACCTGCCACCTGCCCAGCCGCACTTTGGGGCAATGCAAGGACCTGCGGCATAATGCAATTAAATGAGTGCATTAAGCAAGAGCAGAGGCAGCAGCGGCAGCAGCAGCGCCGTCCACCTGTACAGGTTGCCATAGATTGACAAACTTCAACCGAGTGGGCGTGGCTGAAGTGAAGCTCATCCATCAAGGCGGCGCATAGTAATGCGATTGTCAGCAGCTGGCGGATGTTGTGCCTCGACGGAAGCGGAAGAGGATGCGGATGCGGATGCGGATGCTGTTGTCCTTGCTGCTGCAATTAAATTAGAGCTTGAAAATCGAAATGCAGCTTTACGGAAAAAAATATAGAAACACAAGCGGACGGAGGATGGAAGAAGTGGCGTGGGGTATCCGGGAGAGGAGTGGCGCGATTCGAGAGTCTAAAGAACAAGTTAATAAATATTCATTAGATTCTAGCAGTAGCAGCAGCGGCAGCGGCAGCTTCGAGTTGATTTGCATTAATTTGTTAATTCAAGCGCAAAGTGCCACGCCCACAAACACAAACACACACACAGACACGCCCACTTGAAGGCCATTAAAGCTCCCACTTTTTTGGTATTTGCAATGAAATGGTTAAGATTTTTGCTATTTGCTGCAGGCAAATGTGGAGCTTAGCCTCAGCTTGTGACCCATTTTGGCCATGTCAGGACTTAGCCTCAGCCGGGTTTATTGAAGCAAGTGCCAATATTTGCTTAGCATAACTACCCTCAGGTAAGTGTGACCCCGTTTGCTTATGTCTTTAAGGCGTCGCCCCGCGCGTCGGCGAAGGCGTAGGCGTGGATCCAGGGATTTGGGTCAGAGATTATATGCCTGGCATTTGCTGTGTGCTCTGTGTGTTGTGTGTAGCGACTTTTAAACGGAAAGCGAAAGTTATGCACATATTGTGCTGGGCTGGCCCGGCCGGGTCTGGCTTTAAGCCAACATTCAGCCTAAGCCCTCGCTGGCAATGTTCTCTGTTGCAAGCTCACTCCAACCGCAGCGGGTTCAAGCGGGCAAAGAGCATTCCAGATGCGATTGTGGCAACAGCTACAGGATACAGCACTTAGCTTCATTTTTTGATGATGACTCTTCCCTTTAGCTTTAGCTTTACTTTTTCTCTTCTTCTTCTTCTTTTTTTTTTTGGGTAAGCAAGTTTTCTTTTGGCCAGTTTTCCATTCGGAAATGCCATTAACAACATGCGTCATGCATATGCATGGCTTTGGCTCTTCTCTACTTTTATTTTTGTTTTTGGCCAGAATGCACTCGCCTGGTTAGAGCCAAAGAATTCGCTGTCGCAGCTGCGGTTACATGAGCTACGGAGCGGGCAAATGCACGAAAAATGTTACAAAAATACCTTTTAGTTAGCATTAAATCAACAGTCAGTTCAGAGCATTGACTTAAAGTCTTAGTTGTGGGCGGAGCTTCAGTCATTAGCTTAAATTTAACTTGTAAAATTGTAAAAACTAGGGATCTATTCAAAAACAAGTAGGAAAAAGAGTGGAGAGTAGAGGAGAGTAAGACTGGAGAGTAGTAAAGTAGAGAAGAGTTAGAGTAGAGAGTAGAAGAGTAGAGTAAAGGTAGAGAGTATTATTGCATGGTAGGATAGAGTAGAGTTAGTGTTGAGAGGAGTAAAGTAGAGTAGAGTAAGGATAGAGCAAGAGTAGAAAGTAGTAACATATAGAAAAGTTAGAGTAGAGAGTAGAGTAAAGGTCGAGAGTAGAAGAGTAGAGTAGAGTTAGAGTAGAGAAGAGTAGAGTAGAGCAGAGTAGAGTAGAGTCGACTAGAGTAGAGTAGAGTAGAGTAGAATAAGAGTGGAGTAAGTAGAGTAAGAGGAGTAGAGTAAGAGTACAGTTCTGATGGAGTACCTGTCTAGAATATAGTACCAACATATTCAGAAACTTTCGCTGACTCTCAGTTAAATAAAGTCTGAAAAGTCATAAATTTTTGCCGTCATGAAACAGCAAATACAACAAAAACTTATTCACATTGAATTACCAATGGCTCAAGACAATTGAATTTCTTATGAAACAAAACTTGAATATATTATTTACAACAAAACAACCACAAAAATGTTTTTCAAACTCAAATGCGCAATGAATTCCTAAAAGCGTAAATAAAACCAAATTAAGCTACAACAACGACAACAAAAATACCAAAACTAAAAATACCTAAGGCACAATTGCATATGCAGACCAAAGAGTTGCCAGAAGCCTAAGAAAAAATCGAAATTCCTCTGCTAATTGCACAAAGAAATACCAAATATTTGGTATTTCTGGCAGCGGCTTTAGCCCAAAGATGAGCCTAGGGCTTTAGAGGGCGTTATGTTTTATTAAACAATTCAATTTTGGCACCAGCTACAATTTGTGCCTTAGTCCCAGCCGGCAACAAACCTTTTGGGTCATAAATTGATAATGACTGCTGGCAATATTTTTATAGACAAGCAGCAGGAGCCGGCGTAGGCAGTGCTTAATCGCCATGGCTAATGCGCCAGAAGTCGTCTCTCTCTCTCGGTTTTTTTTACTAAAATTAATGAAAAAAGTTGCGGGCACAGTTGTGGGTTAGCTGTGACTTTGACATAAAGCACAAACAACAACCAACAACAACAACAACAAGCGGCACATTTATGTATATTTGATGTTTTCCTTACACTGTGAAATCCTTGAGGTATTATTAAAAAATTCTTTGCTGTCCCTCTAAAAAATTAAGTAAGAATGCGACACCGACTGCATAATACACGTTCGAGGTACTAAAAGAGTCAAATCACTTTTGAAGAGCGAGTGTACAGTAAGTTTACTGTCCAATTTTCAGCTCTAGCTCAACATTTTTGGAAGATATAGTTTTTTTTTCGATTTGCCACGCCCCTAATAGGCGTAGATATAATTACTTTATAGTTTTGGTCGTAGGATGTCTACATGAATATACCATATTTAAAGTCTTTAGCTGTTTAAATAATAGCATTTCTCATGTGGCAGATGAAGTATTTTCCTATTTGCCTCGCCCCCAGTTGGTCAGTCCTTATACACTTAATAGAACGAAGTTGCCAATCAGCAAATGTTCGACAATAAAACGAACACTGCACGAAACCAATATACTTTTTTTCACTTCTTGATCGAGCATAACAAGCAAGTTGTTGTTGTAGCAGCGCCCCCAAATGAGTTTATGAGCGTGTCATGTTGTTGTCCCAGTGTCGTTGTGTCCTTGTTGCTTCTAGCCATTGCTCTCTGTGTTTATATTGCATATTAAATATATTTTGGCAGCTCTCTGGCACCCGCCCTACGCCCTCCCCTTCACGTTCCCCTTCCCCTTCCCCTTCTTTCCCTTTGTAAGTTTGCTTGTTGACAATAAAATAACATTTTGCACTCACTTATCCAGCTGGTACTTCTGCTTCGAGAGTTTTAATGAAAAAAGTTTCATTTAACAAAAATATATTTATATATATGTATATTTGTATATATAATAGAGTTGTTTGTATGCCGATTGTTAGGCTTCCTTCGACTCTGCTTCTTGCTTCTTAGTCAGCCCGCAGCTCTTTTCCATTTGGCTGTTTGCTTCATTAAAAACGCATGCCAATAAACACAATAAAAACACTTCATCATTGCTTGAATTTCTTGTGCAAACTTTTTCGCCGACAACAGTTCAACTAACCATCTACGTGGCCATCATCTCAATATATATTGAGCATACGCAGCGTGTGCCAAAGCTGGATGAGACCTGCCTGGCTGACTGACTGACTGACTGCCTGCCTGGTGCCTGGTGCCTGATGCCTGCTAGCAGCTGCAGCTGGCTGGCTTTCTCATAGCTTTGCCTGATTGTCTGTTGCTCTGACGCTCACTTTTCGCTATGGCCATTGAAAATCAATCAATAAAACTCCGTAGCAAAGTCAATTGTGAGGAATTTTAATGCCCTGTACATGGGAAACAAGGGGTATGCATTACTAAGATATATTTTTGATAACAACTATAACAACATAATTTAATATAACATAGAAATAGCGGAATTTTGTCACTAAATAGTTACACAAAATTTGGTACACATCTGCTATAATAATCGAGATTAAATTTAAGCCAAGAAACACTTGTCTATCATAGCTAAAACACAGCTAAAGGCAGAATAAACTATAGGAACTCACTTACTTTAAGCATATAGAGCATATATTTAACAAGTTAAAACCAAATACGAACATGTAAAATATCAAAATTTATAAATATAATGAAATTATTTTGCAATATCAGTTTTTTTTTTTTTCTAAGCACTCTATATAATTATAGAGTCATATATGTAGCTAATTTCAGCTTATACCATCCACTTTATAAGGTAACATATAGTCTAATAATGTATACGCTTGTTCCTCTACTGACATGTGCACTCTATATGGTTATAGAGTCATGCCTGTAGCCCTGTGCTATGTGAAGTTTTTGAAATGCTATGCGCAATATTGAAGCAGCTGCTCATACTTTGGCCAACATTCCAGCTAAAAGTCAAACAGACAGACGAATGAACGAATGGACAAATCAACGGAACGACAGTTCGACTGACAAATCGATTATTTGCAAAGCATAAAATAAAGCATTAAACGAAATCAAATATAAAATCAAATCAAATGAAATAAAATAAAATATGGTTATACCAAAGACTCTAGCTCTATCTCCCTCTCACTCTCACTCTCTCTTTCTATTTCTCTCTCTTTCTCTTGCTTTTGCTGTAAATGTTGGCAAATTCCATGAACGTTTTCTCCAGCAGAAGTTTAATTTCATTTCGGATTCGCCTTTGCCGTTGCCGTTGCCGTTGCCAGGCAGCTGTTGCTCCACGCCCCCACCGCCCCCTTTTAGCTGTGCGCGCTGCTATTTCATCTACTTATTTCGCATTATTTATTGTGCAATAAAATACAACAAAAAATACAAAAAAATGGAAAACTTTGCATTTGCATAGCTACAAAATATATAGTATATCCAGCTCTTTGTCCGAGCCACACTTTCGTCTGCAATTTTGCACCAGAATTTCATTATCAACGAATGTCGCTTAAGTGCACATTGAATTCAATTAAGCGCCAACACATGCAGAACGGAGAATAGAGAAAAAGAGAAAGCGTCGGAAAAAAAGTAAAATTATATTTTCATAGTTGGCAATTGAAAATTGCATTATACAACATGCATTTTCCATATTGAGAGAACGCACACACGCACACACACACACACACACATGCATTCACATGGCATGCATATATTGCTTTGAGCAAAGCAAAAGCCGCAGTTCAAGCCCCCCACATGAGGTCAGACTACAGAATCATATCAAATTTGGTTTCAGTTGCGCTACATTAGGTTGTGCTTGACTCTCTGTTGGCAAGCAAGTCATTTGTGATAAGCTGAGCTGGTTATTTTCTTCTTAAAAATGTATAATATGAAGCAAATGACTGTTTGCCTGAACAATGCTTAAGTGACGTCTATGAATAACTTTAATTCTTTAATGAATTCACTTCACACTAAGATTTCAAATCTAACGCCTTTTTAATTAAACTTATTCCAATTAATACAAACTGGTCACACTTGCGAATGGCCAAGTGAGATCTTAAGCAACTCACTCTCTTTCTCTCTCACACACTTTCAAGCATTAGCATATATTAATTAGGCTCAGCTGGTCACGCTTAAAAATAGCTTTCTATGATCTCAATTTTTATTTCGCATGCAACCTCTCCTCCCACCTAACCTTGCTCAGTTACTTCAGCAACTAGTCTCTGGCAATGCTGCCTAAGTTAAGCATTTAGCAATTATACTTAACTGGTCACACTTAAAAATTGCTATCAAAGATCTTCCTTGCTCTCTCTCTCTCTGTCTCTCTCTCTCCTTAGCCTTGTTGGCAACGCCTCGAAAGTTAAGCATATTGCAATTATGCTTAGCTGGTCACACTTAAGCAATGGCTTATTAGACACTTAGCTGAATTGCTTTTATTGCAGCGTCTCAGAAGTTTGTTCGAGCTGAACTTTGTTTGGTGCTCGCCTCAAAATTGTTATGCTGCATTGGACACTTGGGCCTGGCTGGAAGATGCTGTGAACGCTTCCTGTGTTCGGTCGTTTCCGGTGAGGCAACCACGCCCCCTAGACAGCCA
Source organism: Drosophila nigricruria (assembly GCA_037075265.1). Taxonomy (NCBI): domain Eukaryota; kingdom Metazoa; phylum Arthropoda; class Insecta; order Diptera; family Drosophilidae; genus Drosophila; species Drosophila nigricruria. The sequence goes on along the minus strand of JBAMCI010000227.1, from coordinate 1,248,902 downwards.
GGCAGGCAGCTGCTGCTACTGTTGCTGCGGTAGCCATTATTTCCTGCATTTAATTGCACTACTCTCAGCTGCGGTTTTCTGCTACATTTGTTGCAGCTTGCCTCACGCCCGGCCAACGATAATGTACTTTAGCCAAGACCACACTTCCACTTCCCACTCACCTTCTGCTGTTCCTTTCTTCTTTTTTTTTGACTGCTTTTCGTTAGTATTTTTTTTAGTATTTTTTTGTTGTTGCACTTTCTGACGTGCTTGTTGCTCGGTTGGTTGAAGCGGATCGCAGGGAACGGCCATCAAATGATTTATACTTTAATAAGCGTGCACAGGACATGCTGAGAAATTAGATGTGCTCGGGCCGCACACTCCTTAGTCCTCAGAGGAACTGCCAGCGCCCACTCGCTTCAGCCATTTCATCTTGATGCGCACAAAAGGAATTTGCGCAATTTATGAGTGCAAAAAAGTAAAAAAAAAAAGAACTAAAAAATGCCAAAGCAACGGCAAAGGAATTAAACAGCATGGCCAAGGATATTGCCAGCTTATCGGCGGCAGGATGTGCGCCTGCTATTGTATGTACGCCCACTCTCTTGCTCTTGCTCTCCCTCTCTCCCTCTCTTTCTCTCTCTATCTTTCTCTGTGGATGTCTTGCAAGTATTTGCGGCATTTTTGTGCCATTATCTTGGCTAGAAAGGTGCGAAAACTTTGTGGAGCAAGGCATTCCATTGACCTCGGCCAACAGCCCAGGCAGCCAAGCAGCCAAGCTAGTGAAAACTGAAAACTGAAAACTGACACAGAACTCCTTTTTGTCGGCTGTACGCAACCAACAAAAACAAAAACCAGCTGAATTTTAAATGAGTTTTTGCTTTAAGCTTGTATTTAAGAAATTTGAATAATTATCAAAAGGCGACCCAAGCAACGTTCTGCATATTCAAATGCCCAAAAAAAAACGGACAAGAAAATTAAATTAACAAACAATTTAATGGCTGAATCCTTGTTAAGTGCTGTTCTTAGAGGTTATAATTCTAATCTAAATGGGTCTACAAATTAATGAATCTCTTAGTTCAAATGTTATTAAAGAATGTTACATGTCTTGCCTTGCTCTACTTTTCTCTTTCTTATCGTAGCGCTCTGTCTTGCAGTTTCTCTCTCCCTCTTAGTTTCTTATCCTTTCATTCTATTTGTTTGTGTACCTCTTTCTATATATGTTCTTTCTCTTCTCTGTCTCTCACTCATTCTCTCCCTGATTCTCACTCTCGTTCTACTGCTCTCGACCTCTCTGTCGCATACTCTCTCTCTCTCTGTATCTCTCTTTCTCAAGAGGGCTCCATCTCTGTCTCGTTCTCTTCCTCCATCTCTCACCGCCTCTCTCCCTCTGACTTTCTTTCTCTCTCTCTAGCTCCAGCTTCTATATCTCTCCCCCCTCTCTGTCTCTCTCTTTCTCTGTATTTCTTTCTCTCTCTCTCTCTCACATACACTCTCTCTGTATTTGCCTAACATTTTAGTTTGGACAATAGTTTTCGAACTTTCCTGTCAGATCCAAATTTTACTTTCTGACTGTATGGAAAACAAAAACCTTTAAAAAATAATGAAAACTGTACAAAATCAAACAATTGGCCAAACATAAAAACAAAAAGCAAAACAACAAAGCTGTAGATCGATCTGTATATGATCTATGAATCTGGAGAAAATGAGTGACCTGAATGAGAACACGCTGGACCGTCATTTCGTGTCGCAGCTGCGAAGAATGTGCGATGTCTACTCAAACAACATCGGCAAGTCGGACTTTGTGATTAGCCAGCGCTGGCTGCAGGTCTTCCACAAGGCCAGTCAGGGGGACAAATATGCCAGGAACTGTCTAATGCTCCTCATGTACGGCCAACTGCGTGAGATGGGCAAACTGGGCATGCCCTTTATCAAGAAGGAGAATGTGAATCGTTCGCTGGAGGAAGTGCTCCGCGAATATCAAGGCAATTTGGAGGACTCTGAGGAGGAAGAGGACCAGGAACAGGAACAGGACAAGGAGCAGATGCAGAAACCACAGGAAATGAAGCAGCAAAAGGAGCAGCACCAGCGTCAATGGAAACAGCAGCCAGAAGGAGCCAGGCTGGAGACGATTCCAGAGGAATTTGACTTACCGGAGCTACAATTAGATGTGCATGACGATGTGGCATCTTTAACGACCACAAACAGATCCAGTTGCAACGGCAGCTCGATTCAGCACGAACGTCTTGGAGGCGGCAGCCAGTCCATCGACTATACCGACTCCAACTTCGAGCTGCTCACACAGCAGAACCAACAGCTCATCCAGGAGATCAATCAAATGCACGCACGCACAGTGGAAAACGAGCAGCGCTATAGAGAGACCGATACCAATTGGCAGCAGCGCATAATGGAGGGTCACCAGCCGTTGGCCAAGCCGCGAATGCAATGGCTGCTGCGGCGCATCGATCGTGGCACACAGGTGGCCCTACGCCAGCTCAAGGGCTGGGCAACCAACAGCGGTCCTTTGAACTTTCTGTACATTAGCCTACAGCACCTACTGGACGATGAGCCGGAGACACTGAAACAGATCGGCGAACTGGATCGCAAGCTGGAGGCTGTGCTGGACAGCATGCTGGAGCAGGCGGGCGAGCGCCGTGAGAAGAATGTGCGCATCCTCTACGATCAGCTGTTCAAGCAGCAGCAGGAGGCGCTGAACAGCAAGCAGGAGCTGCTGCGCCATGAGCAGCGGGCACTGGTGCAAGCGCGTCAGCAGCTGCAGGTGCACGTGCAGGATCTGAAGCAACGTGAGGAGATCTTTTGGGATCACGCATGCTCCTCGCCATACTACTCAAATCAATCCCGAGCAAACAGCAACAACAAGGCTAAGGAGTCGTCGCCATTTGAAACACTACGCAGCACCAAAACCCAAACGAATCGTGAGGCATTCGATGCCGGCAGCAACAGCAACAGCAGCGACATCTGTGGCTGCCCCGACTGCCAACCCGAGCTGGAAGAGCTGAGCAACCAGGCCAACCAAGTGGAGACTTACGAGAAGCACAGCTGCCAGTACTGCAACCAACAGCGACCAAAGGACCACGAGTCCAGCAGCAAATGTTAAATTTTCCTTAAATGACTTGTCTTTCGTATATGTTATATATACAAATATATATTTTCTATTGCTGCTAACAACTTGGTAAATTTCTTTATTTATGACTAAAATCAATACTTGTGCGTGTGTCTGTGTGTGTGTGTGGCCTGTCAATTGCCAGGAACTGGACTCGCCAAAGTTTTAATGTAGTTTTAATTTGCTCCTAAGCAGTGCAAACTTGGCCAGGATAACTAAAAAAAAAAAAACAAAAAAAGGAAGTAAAAAGCAAGTGCAAAACTTGCCTGGCAACGACAACAACAACAGCAACAGCTTTGCTCGTAATTAGTTTTTAAGCGCTGTATGTGCGTGTGTGTGTTTGTGTGGCATTAGATATGACAGCATGCAGTTAAGCACTTCTTAACGACGACAATGCTGCTGGCCTGGCTGCATGGCTGCATGGCTGCCTGGTGTGTGTGGCTGCCGATAATGGCGCAACTATAATAAGTGCAATTGATTTTCTTGCCAAGTTTCCACAAGTTGCGGCAGTTGGTGCCAGAACAACTGCAGCCGGATTGTAGTTTACTGCTTCATTACAGAGCGATACAGTGGTGGCTTCATTATAAGTCACAGCTGTTGTAGAGACTACGAGAGTATGATATACGTATTAATACACATTTATAGTCTATAACTGCAGCTCTCGAATCAGATCAGTCCACTACAGTGGAGCCACATAAAAAGGTCCTAGCTGCTGTGTTAATTTCAGCTACAGCTGAAGAGCTTATACTTCGCTTAAATTGTATATTAATTATATAAATTATTCAACATCTTTCGCTTCTGCTTATTTGCTCTCAATTTCCACTGTTACAGCTTAGCTGACTCAAATAGGCGTGGCCATTTTGTATTAAATATCGCTGTTTCTTTCCGGCTGCGCATAAAAGTATGCTACAGAAAAACTTTGAAGCAGCCATTGTTAAATTTTAGTTGTTCCGCTGAAAAGCATGCTACGAAAATGGCAAAAGAAGCAATTGTTTGTTGCGCTCAAAAGCAGGCAACATTATTTTTTTAAATAAGCTGCTAAGAAAACTGACATTTATATAATAACTACTTTGTGCTTTCAAAGGTGGCTACCGTCCATTTTAATATCTTTTGCAAAACATATAAAATAATAAGAAATTCAACAACAAACAGAACTGACGTGCGCGCTCTCTTATACATAGACAAAGCAAACAGCGCGCCCAGGCTCAAACGTTCAACATCCGCTGTCGATATTCAGTTTTCTAACATTTGTTGGCAAAGTGTAGCGAACATTTTATGAAATTTGATAAAGTAAAGCATTTGATAATAAGTACATGATGGTTGACTGAACTCCAAGCGACCCAGTCATACATATTGGCAACGAAAACAAAAAATATGAAGTAAACTGTATAAAAGTTGTGGTAGCTGCAAAAAAGTTGCAAAGCAAATGCAGCTGGCATGGCCAAGACCCAGGACCCAGGACTTCGCTGAATGACAATAGCTCAAAATATGTAAGAGCAACTGTCGAAGCGCGGCGAATAGCACGAATAAAGAATGCGGCGAAAACAGGAAGACAAAAAAGTGTGTGAAAAGTTTTCGCTTTTGGCTTTAATGATGCGCACAGACAACGAAAACTTCGCATAGACAGCAACGGCTTACGGGCACTGGGTTGGTGGCAGCAGGAGCAGGACTCTCTGAGCCATAAACATAAAATTTGAGATGTGGCTGGCAGAGGCATTAGCGACATAAAATTAATGACAAATTTGTGAGCTTATGCGAATGCATTGTTCCCAAAACAATTTCTGACTATTAAGCGAAAAGTGCAGCGAAAGCAGGGCATGCCAGAAAGCGGGCGGGGGCGTGGGGCGTGGGGGAAGAAAATATGACAAAAGTGAAAAGTCGCCAAGGCAGCGTGAAGGCAAAATTTATGTGCGCAGCAAACCCCAAGCAATTACGCCAAAGACTTAGTTGCCTTTTTTGTGTGTGACAAAAAGGCAAAGGAGCGGGGAGCAAGCGGGCAGAGCAGCAGCAGCTGTGACCAGCAAGGACCACAACTTTCATTTTACTGTTAAAATGCTCAACAAAAGTTGCATTTTCGCTCTGCTCCGGCCAAAAAGCGAAGAAGCAAAGTGCACTACATAGCCATTATAACGGAACAGCAGTAGCAGGAGTTTCAGCTAGAGAAGAGTTAAATTTTTCTAATACAATGTGATGCGGCACGAGTCGCAGTGGCCAAACGATTAATGCATAGATATACGAGTCAGAGTAGTAGTAGTCAGATTTTCTTTTTGGTGATCTTCGTGTAAAGTAGAACACGCGCTCATCTCTATGTTATTGTAATGGCGACTGAAGTCGCAGTTAGAGATGAGTAGAGCTTTGCTTAGCGATACAATGCTACAGGCACGATGCATATGGTCTATAGGTGCAGCTTGACAGCTTCGTGCTTGCTCATCTAATCACGACACTCGCTCATCTCTATTTGAAACATAACCGTTGGAGTTGAAAATGGGCTGCTTGTTGCATTTATCACATTTTGCACATCTCCGCACAGAGGCAACACAACGCTTAATGGCTTTCTGCTGCCAGTGCAGAGGCTGCGGCTGACAACTTTCCTTGGCCAGCTTTCTTAGTGCCCAACAGTTGCTTATTGTGACTCAAAAGTGGCTGTTAAAAAGCGGCCACCAGAAAATTACACTACTTTCTATGGAACATATTCACTTTATTTACTCTATATACATTTACAATGAGGGGTCTTTCTGGCTAAAGTGTCGCTTGGCAAAGGTCTCGCCCACAATAAGTGGAAAGACCAAAGTGGCCTCGGCATACACCTTGACGGGCGTCGCGTCTTTGCGTATCTTGCCCCAGGATACCGCCTCATCCGGTCGAGCGCCACTGTCGCTGCCATCGAACTCGGAAGCTGTGTTGATGAAAACAGAGTAATCGGCCCCATTGCGCATAAGATTCGCATTGCAAATGTGATGCTTTATGATGCCGCCACCCACAATGATCATGCCACTGTTGACAGCTTTGACGGCCATCGTGTTGAGTCTGCGCAGATCCGACAATATGTCCACAACCAGGCCCGGGTGACGGAACGAATGGAAGTACATCATGTCGCCAAGGCTGCCATCGGTAAGCGCTGGACAAAACACGGGTATCTGGTTCTTGGCTGCCCAATAGTAGATGGAACTGGGATCTGCGATGCGCTCGCCCAGCCTGTGGATGATGCGTGAGGGTGACCAGACCATGCCCTTGCTCTGCTGCTCCTCCAGCATCTCATCGAGCAGTGGCATCAGCCACTCCTCGAACTTGCAGTAGTTGTCGTTGGGCACCAGCAGATTGCCAATGCGATTGATGCCACGCTCTCGCAGCTGGCTTCCGCTTAGCTCGAATGAGCCCATAAATGTGGGCGCCAAGCATTTGATGAAGTCCTCCTCCACACCACCAGCTGTCGTCACAATGCAGTCGACCATGCGATGCTCGGCGAGGAAGCGCAGCGTCTCCCGCATGCCCGACGACACTAGGTTCGAGGTGTAGCCCAGGAATAGTGTGCACTTGGTGCGACGCTTGATGAACTCATCTGTTTCGTGCACATCCTGCTGCTCGGCGTCCAGCGGCTGAGCCCTGCAATCCAACTGCCCCTCTTTAGCATAATGTGCTGTCCAATAAATATAATTACTTACCATTTTATTGATTTCCCTTATGGCCAGGCCCATGTTCGTGGCCTGGAAGCCGGTGTGCACATAGGTTTCGAACAGCTTGCTGTAGTTGACGCCCAGGTTGAAATCATAGCCATGCACTTGTGGCGTGTCCTCCGAAAGGGTTTCGCTGCGCTTGAGCACAGCATCTTTCGCAATATCAGGCTCTGTTGACATTACAAGTTAAATGTTTTCGTTTTTGCGCGTTGTTCGTAACATGTGCAAGTGCTAATTATTATCGATACAACTATCGATAGGCAGAGCTCAGTTGATGTTCAAGACTTAACTTTCATTTCAATTGCTCTTATCGGTTTTAACTGTAGCTGTGGAAACATAAGCTGTGGCAAGATTTATTACTTTTAAAAATAGAATTTTGTAAAAACTCAAGTGAGCTGGCAGCTCTGGTAAGGTATATCGATTTACAGTCGGACAACGACAGTGACATCGATAGTTTTTGCTGCGCTACCTTGAATGACAGGCAGAGAAATTGAGAGCTAAAAAGTAAGAAGAAGCAAGCACTTGAAACAACCAACAACCAAAATTTTAAGGTACGATAAAAACAATTTTTAAACATTTCAAAAGAATTTCAAATATGATCACAATTTGATACACACACAAAAGCAGAAACAACGAGCCAACAAGCCAACAATCGACTGCAAAGCGAAACGCGAAGTGGAAGCTGTAGACGAACGCGACGCGAGCAAGCGGCCAAGCAGGCAAACAAATACATATAGAACAGAAAAAAGAAAATGATTAAACTTTTCTCGCTGAAACAACAAAAAAAGGATGGTGATCAAACGGCACGCGGTGGCCAGCAGAAAAAGGCATCAGCTGCCCAGCTGCGCATACAAAAAGGTAAAAGTCACGAACTGTTTGGCGCCCACAACTTATATTATTATATTATATATATATATATATAATATATATACATATGTATATGTATATGTATTTTTAGATATTAACGAACTGAACCTGCCAAAAACTTGTGCAACGGAGTTTCCAGACAGCGATGACTTGCTAAACTTCAAATTGATTATATCCCCCGACGAGGGCTTCTATCGAGACGGACGCTTTGTATTCAATTTTCGCGTCGGCTCCAATTATCCGCACGAGCCGCCCAAGGTGAAGTGCGCCACGCAGGTGTATCATCCGAACATCGATCTAGAGGGCAACGTCTGCCTGAACATTTTACGCGAGGACTGGAATCCAGTGCTGACCATCAATTCCATTGTCTATGGCTTGCAATTTCTGTTCTTGGTAACGCAATTCGCTCGAAAGCTTGCTTGTATTGAGATCTAACTATCCTTTTGTTTTAGGAACCCAATCCTGAGGATCCTTTAAATAAGGAAGCCGCCGATGTGCTGCAAAGCAATCGACGTCAGTTCGAGTATAATGTTAAGAAGGCAATGCGTGGCGGTTGCGTTGGCGAGACTTTCTTTGAATGCTGTCTCAAGTGATATATAGGAAATCAAAACTCTATAGTTTAAGCAACGGCATCTGCCTGCCTGCCTGCCTTTGCTGCTGCTACTGCTGCCCGCCCTGATCCAATGATAATGAAGAATGCGCTTTTATTAGTTCTACACAAGCAACACACGCATGAGAAGCGGGCAGCTAACAAGCAACAGCAACGACAACAACAATAATAACGATAACAACAACAACACCAGGCAGAGGCCGCAACGACAACAACAACAAACAACAGCAACAACAAATTATCGTAATAAAAGAAAAATCAACCACTGCGAACCGAGAAAAACAAAAAAAAAAAATGCGAGTCGAGTCAACAATTTGTTTTTAGTCTAAAGCCAACATTATTATAATTATAAAATTTGTCATCATGTTTGTAATTGCATTCGAGGGAGATACAAAGCAAAGATGAAAGAAGAAGATATAAAAATGAAAAAATTAACTTTGTCACGAATTCATATATAATCAATGCACAGAATTTCACAATTGATGCGTCATGAACGGTCTGAAGACCAATATTTTGTTATTGTCACTAGACTTGAGTGGATAACTCTTTAATGTATCTTATGCTAACTGTAGGAGCTGTAATATTTGTTAAATCCAAACAAATGCTTAATTTCGAGCGTAACAAACTCAACTTTCTCTAGTTGCGTGCACGTAACATCTTCAATTTTAGTCTCAGTTGATATCTAATCGTATTTCCTAAACATAGAAACAAGCATGTTGCTATTTTATAAGTATGTTTAATATAGGTTCGTTTTAGTATTTAACGTTCAGCCCGTTCTATTGACACCTGCTCACAGGTGTATGCTGTTTCTGGCCAGCTGCATGTTTCGCCACAGGCAGAGATCGGCTACGGCCGCTTGTCGACCGGCATGCAGCCGCAGATCGTAGAGGCGACTGATGAGACCGACGCGAATATCATCAGTGGCCAGCACTTTGAGCAGCTGTTGCATCAGATTTGGTGGCAGCAGTCGCAGCACAGGTGTCACACGCTCGCCGCCGCATTCCACCAGCAGCGAGATGAACTGATAGACAAAGACGGCCTTGGGCGACAGCTCATCGCCGCTAACGAATTGCACAAAGACACGGAATATGTGTTTGATGCTCGCCTGCAGCGGCTCCTTGAGATTGAGTGGGGTGGCGCGCAGCTCAGTGCTGGGCGCGCTTAGCAGTGCGGCAACATTAGCTGCGCTGCCATCGGCAAAGTCATTCGAATTGTCGCTGCCATCGCCGATGACCTTGCGTACTTTGGCCGCATTGGCCACGCCCGTCATTTCGTCGTCGTCGTGGGAGCGCGAGCGTTTCTTAAGAGCAGCTGCAGCGGCGCTGGTTGAGCTTCGCGTCTCCAGGCAGGAAATGATGCAGTAGACGCTCAAACGTGCTAGCACCAGAGATTGTGGCTCGTTGATGTCATCGCTACGGGGGCAAAGAGATATAAAAGTAATTAGTAATGTAGCTATCGACTACTATATAAGCGAGACACACCCTTGACGTCTTAGAATCAATGGAGCTACGACGTACTGCAGCAATGCCTCGGTGCTGCGCTCTATATCCAAATGCATTACAGCAAACACAATGTCCATGCACTTGCCCATGTCACGCATATATTTGCAGCTTAGCAGCTGCTCCACCAACTGGGTTACCAGCCAGGAGGCACCGCCGGCCAGCAGCAGGGATTCCAGCGTCTGGGCTGCACGCACCGGCAGGTGTCCAGCATCCGATACGATGCGCCAGCACTCGCGAAACTGTTCAATCAGCGGCGTGTGAGAAATCAGACGGGATTTGGTGTTTGGCGCTGGATGCACATCGTGCTGCATTTTGCGTATGATTTGATAAGAGAGCGCCAGGCGTTCCTTCGAGTTCTCCTGGCTGGACAGCTCCTCAGTGGTGAGTGGAGCCAAGAATTGTTGTATCATATTCAAAGGCTTTAGCAGCTCCGTTTCGCGCACCGAGTACATGTAGGCGCACAGGTATGAGGTAGCGCACACAGAGAAGCTGAAGAGGCGACGCTTCATATTATCCAAAATGCTCTTCACGTCCGCTGAGGAGAGTGTCTCCTGTTCCCAGGCAATCAGCACATGATGCAGCACGCCTGGCAGATTAAGGCATATGTCCTGCCATGTCAGGTTGTTTGGTTTTAGTTGTGCTGCTTCTGGTTTGCTCAAGCTCAAGAGCAGCTCGTCCACTATGCTGTCATCGCAGAGGGCCAAGATCTGGCGAGGATTCTTTAGTTTATTGCGCTCCATCATGCATTCGCGCACCCACTTCTCGAAGAACGAATCGCCACGCTCGGAGAGGACCACCTGAAAGACCATTCTGTTAAATATGTGTATATAGAAGATATTTATACTGCTTACATCTGATCCATAAGTCTGCACAATGCTGCTGAGCATAAGAAAGGAGACATCGAACAGCGTGGAGCGGGTGATACACTGTTTGCCCAGTTCACCGGGCACCTGCTTCGAGTTCTCATTGCACTGAATCAAACGCGAGACAAATGTCTTCAGGCGACCCTCCACTGTGGCCACAGAAAGTATTAGCTCGAAACTGTTGCCAACTGGCACCTGGCAGAGCACATTCACCATGTCCTGCATCTTGTTGGTGCACAACGTTTTGAGTACCCCCGAGAGTGGCACCTCGGCTCGTTTGATGAAATTGATGTTGGAAGGCGTCTGCTGGCCATTGTCGCACTTCTTGAGCAGCTGCGAAGCGGCCTCCCTGCAAGAGATTTCCATTAATATGATAGCTACCCCAGCTGAACTGTTTACTTACCGCTGGCTGGCGAACTTCTTGACGTGCACATCGTTGACCAGCTGCTGTTTGGTCCAGTCGTTGAGCAGGAACTCTATGATATTGCATGAGCACTTCGTGTCCAAAAAGTCCAGTAACAAATTGTCCTCGATAAGCAGCTCCAATGCCTCCACCAGCTCGGGTATGTAATCAGTGGCAGCCAGCTGCTGCTCGCCTGGCACCCGCTGCAGTGCGTGCAGCTGTTTGATAATGTGCGGCATCTTGAAGAACATAAAGGCGCCCCACATAGTGTCCGGACTGGTGTCAGCCACATTGCTGAGCGTGAGAAAGCCCGCGCGTATAATCTCATAGAATAGACGTGTATTCGTGTAGCCCTTCAGGCGCTGCAACATTTGTAGCTCGGCCACATAGTACGAGGTGTCCTTGCAGGGATTCAAGAGCACCTCCACAGCGAGCAGTGGCTGCACACAGCACGAAATCTTCTCCAGGTTAGGACTGGGATTCAGCATCTGCAGGTCCAAGTGCTTGGCATCAATGTAGGCCAATTGCTTGAGTTGCTGTTCGGCTGTTGCAGCGCTCAGCGTAAAGTTGGAATTGGTGAGCGACGCCTTAATGCTGGCATAGACATCGTGCAGCCTGTCTAGCGACTCCAGCTCCTCGTGACAGCCGACATTCAGCATGGCCAGCACAAACTGTTGCTGCGTGAGATGATCGATAAGCAGACAGCCCTGATCTAACATGTACGATAGCTCCGAACTCAGCTCGCCGCGCATCTCATACTGCTGCAGAGTGCGTGCAAAGATTTGCATGATCCACAGCACCAGTTGGACTACAGCTGCAGGCAGCGCCGCCTCCTCAGACTTGATGCTGGAATGGCAGTATGTGAATATATAAATCAGGCAACAATTGTTCCACATTCAAGACTAACCGACAGGTGATGCCATCTATAATGCTGACTAGAAACTCTAGCAATGCAGTCACACAATAGACGCGACTCAGCTTATCGTATTTGGCTATGCAGCGCAGCACCGCCGCATGGGAGACAAGATGTGCGCACAGCGAATGCTTCAGATAGTTCAAAACCAGCTGCAAGAGAGAAGGATTAGAGATTGGACTGCAGTAATTTCTCTATGCTTACCGAGTTCGCTGTGGAGCCTATGACTGCCTGCTGCAGCAGACAATCAGCCAGATTGTAGACATCGCCACTAACGCCGCGTGGTAGGACCTGAAAGTAAATTGAAATCCAATTCGTTTAGAGGCAGAGTTAACTTTCAAAATTCAAGCGAGGCAAGGCAAGCCAGGAACTAGTTGAGCACTGTGTCATTACAGTTTCAGACGCGTTGAAATGTAAATTACAAAAAATTTAGGGTACCTTAACGCACTACAGACAAAAAGAAACGAAAAGCTTTAAAATACATACAATACGAAATAGTTATTTATACGTGATACTAGCAATTTCTATATAACGCGTTGTTGCATCATGTTTCGCTTGAATTTGCAACGCTTTCAGGTTTTTCTTGTGAACGGCCTAAGGGTGTCCTTTCGACGGGGATCAATGCAATTGCTGAGCGTCAGCTGTGCGCGCAATGGGGAGAACGATTTGGTATGCTCAAATACGCTCTGGAGGCGTCTAATCAGCCAATATCAATTTCGCATCAAGAAGGATGCCTACTATCCGGATCGCAAGTCAGAGATGCAGCGCACAGCAGTCCAGGCGGCCAAGCAGATGCTAGCCATCAATCCACAGCATCAGCAGCGCGGCCTGCCCAAGGACTACTATTACAGGGTGCTGGGCGTGCATCGGCATGCGACTATACAGCAAATACGTAGCGCTTTCTATGCGCTGGCCAAACGTTATCATCCGGACTCCATGCACTCCGAAGAGAAGCTGAGGCACTTTCAGGAACTCTCCAATGCTTACAATATACTAACGGACGAGACAAAACGTTTGGAATACGATCAGCTGGGTGGCATTAAGGACGAAAAGGCATTCCTGGCGCAGGCTGGCAATCCCATGAACATAGACCTGAACAGCAAACGATTTGAGGCAAATTACCAAAGTCCGGAGGGTGCGTAGCCAAACTTCTATAACGGCTGACTAATTTAATCTCGATTTAACTTTAATACAGATATAAAAAAATTAACTTGTGGCGAGTACGATTTACCATTGAGTTTCCTGGAGGCCACCGTTGGCTGCAAGAAGCGCATTTCGCTGCGCTACTTGAGGAAATGCGAAAGCTGCAAGGGTAAATCACAGCTAATGGCCAACCGTGATCTGGGCAAGGAGCCGTGCCGCCGCTGCAACGGCACTGGCCAGGTGACCACGAAAACGTTGACCTTCAGTTCTGTGAATACGTGTAGTCAGTGTAAAGGCAAGCGTTATATCAATCGCAATGACTGCGATGTTTGTGACAACCGTGGCTTTGTAACGGGCAATGTCGAGGTTCTAATCACAGTGCCGTCCGGCTCAAGAACTGGCGATGTTATAACCATCGACAATCCCAATACAAAGCAACGGGTCAAATACACCCTACAGGTGCCCACGAGTGACTACTTCCGCCGCGTTGGCAACGACATACACACAGACAAATTTCTAAACATCTCCGATGCCATTTTGGGTGGCAATTTCCTAGTGCGTGGTCTCTACGACAACGTCGAGCTGCGCGTGGAACCCGGAACCCAGTCGCACACACAGGTGGTACTCCAAAACAAGGGAGTGCGGACACGTGACGGTGTTGGCAATCATATCATCACACTGAAGGTGCGTATTCCGTGCAAGCTGTCGATGAAGCAACGACAGCTTATCCTGGCATTGGCTCAGGCGGAGGAACCGGTGTTTGAATTGCACAAAGGTAGCAAGAAGGTGAAGGATTAAATGGCGTGTTTCCCTCTATACACCCGTGTTCAAAAATTCTCAATGTAATAACGCTTTTATCACTCTCAAAGTAAAGTTGAAATTTATAACATCACAATTTTAAATCAATTCTTCGAATCACCTTTTTTATGTTGATGCCCCACTGTGAGTCGGTCCAGCGTTCACGCCATGCCACGTTAATTAGCTGAAGGATCTTGTTGTCCTTCATGGCGTTTGCACAATATATTCACGTTATTGCTAAGTATAAAGTGTTTATTTCATTATATTTAGGACAGCAGCGCAATAAACAACTATATGAAAGTAACTCAAGAAGAAGCACTGTTTATACTTTTCTCCGATGCTGCGTGCAATTTCACGCTAGGGATGATGAGATATATCGATATGTCTTTACTTATCGATATGCATATGATTTTGCTATAATAATGTATCTGATGCGGATTTTAAATAATTCAATATTATTATATTATTATTGTTATTTTAAAATTAATTTTTATTAATAAGTGTTTGTATTTTTACAATTTTAAAGTTAGATGCACAGCAAGAAGTGTTTCTATGTAATGCTCGTGTCAATGGTACACTATTAATCATTTGTGGTACAATATAACAATCGATAGATTTTCGATGTTGCTGTTTTAAAAAAGAAAAATTGCACAGCACTTAAATTATGTTTGTACAGGCCCGCGTAAATTCAAAACAGTCATCAGCTGTAGTAAATCAAATATGTAATTTATTGAATACAATAAAGTAGCGCATGATTTTTGTAAACTGCTTTAAATATTATGTTCTAAAATGTTTGACTTTGTACAAAATATATATGTATATATATTTACTATATATGCCGAAAATTGTTCCTCCATTGCACACACACTTCAAATTTGATGTTTTCACTCATTTTCTTGTTACTTGATTATTATTTTGATATAACTGTAATATTAGCTTAATTGGCAATAGAACAAACAATAAGTGTGCTAATGCTGAGTATTGCAAAGTTAAGGTTACTAATGCAAAAATTATAACAAATATGAGCTTTCGGTGGATTGTCAAGGGTTCAAATAAAGAAATTTGTGTGCACATAAAATTTACAAAGGCAATTTATTTAGTAAGAAATTTGAATTGAAAGCAAGTGTGTATATTAAAAAAAATATTGAAAAATATAACAGCTAACTTAAGATTGTATGACAAAAGCATTTCTTTTCCTATCAATGGCAGCGCCACGAACAGTGAACTTAAAAACTAACAAAAATTGCTTTGAGAAATGGGGCGTCGGCACTCAATTAAACATTTTTACTTATTAACCGAGGAAGAATCGTCAATTGATTACATTTAAAAGCTAAGTCTAAGACCTATTCATTTATTTACTTTACTTTATGTTTGTTTGACGTCATGGAGCGAGCTACCGTCTCCAGCATGTCGTCGCCAGCTGCATGACCCAAATCCAATCACTTTATCATCGTCGTCCTTAGTACTTTGAGGAGTGAGTTCTTAAATCATTTTTTCTTTCTTTTGTTTTTGTTTTGTTTTTATCATTTTCTGTTATCAGTTGCGGTTTTTGTTGTTGTTGTTGTTGTTGTTGCGTGAGTTCAATTGCACCTAAGTGGAGGAGGATGAGCCACCAGCCGGTTCATCGCCCTTAACAGCCGAGGCATAGCTGGCACCTGCGTTGCCCCCGCCACTCGACGAACTGCCCGGCTTCTCATTAGCTTTGCCATCCCCACCAGCAGCTGCAGCTGCAGCAGCAGCAGCAGCAGCGGCAGCAGCACTTGGCACACCGGCCGCACCGCCGATGCAAACATTACTGTTAAGACCTGAAGCATGATGTGAATCAACTAAATAATTTGTTTTGATATTGCAATTGTATGTGTGTGTGTCTGTTGTTGTGTGTGTGATTCAAATGGTATTATAAAGCACCTTTAACATCCATGGCATAGCTATCATCCAAGCGCAAGTCATGCCGCTTCAGTAGCTGGCACTCAGCGCCCTCAACCGAGGGTATGGAATAGACATACAAATAGCCATCCTGCGAGGCAATCAAAAGTCTGCAAAGGAAAGCAATCGAAATTTAAGTGAAATCTGATATTAAATAGTGTTGTTAGACCCACCTTAGCTGCTTCTGTATCGTGGTTATGGCGCACATGCGTCGCACACCCGCCTCTGGCAGCGTGACCGACGCAAAAGCTCGGCCCTGGCTAAACACGTCGGTCACCTGCGTGGGCAAGTAGCTGGTCACCGTTTTGCTCAAGAATCTAAAAAACGAGTAACTTTGCATGAGAGAATAGATTTGATGAGTGGTAGTTGTGGTGGTGGTTTGTGGTAGTTGTGGTTGTGGTTGTGGTTGTGGTTGTGGTTTGTGGGTGGTTGATTGAAGAAATGAAAGAAAAGAAAAATAGATAAATGTCAAGTGCCACACAGAAAGAAACAAAAAACACCTAAGGATTGATACAGTGAAAGCGTCTAGATGTCAAGGATTAAACTAACATAACAAAATGATATAGAATGAATATATAATACAAATTGATAAGCTACTTCTACTTGGAATGAAATTAGTTTGATAAAGCAAATGATAAATAAGCTGGCTCTAAGTATGTGAGCTGTTCCTTAGCTAAGTCTTCACTGTATACAAGTTCTGAATGGGTGAAAGGTAGTGAGAGTCTGTATAGCGTATATATGTTGTATGTGCATGTCTATATACACCTTCACCAATAGTAAGCAGACAACAAAAGCTGACACTCGCGAGCCTCAGACTTCACAGCTCTTCAACTTACCCCATCCAATCGTCGCTCGACTGTTTGCCATGATCGTTGTTCTCGGCAGCGCTGCGATCCAGGCGAAAGATGTGCACCGTCTCCGTGTTCGAGCTGGATACCAAATACTCGGCACAAGTGCTGAATGAGAGCGAGACAATCGAGACACAACGTTTGAGGCCGCGTCGCAGCTCGAACAGACGACTGCCATCCTGGGAGCTGAACACGCGAATCACAGTGCCACGCTCGCTGGCCGTGGCAATCTCAGTGCCCGACGGACTAAAAGCAATGGCCGCCAACGGTGTGTCATGGGCGGGTATCATGGTCTTGGCGTGCAAGTTGATGGCATCGAAGATCTGCACCTCGCCCGCTGTCACACTGCCCGGATAGGCCAGGTAGCAGTGCTCCGACGAGGAGGAGAGTGCACACAAGCCCAGCTGATTGCAGGGAGTGTCGCGTATGGTGTGCACCACCTTCATGTCCTGTATGTTGTGTATGTAGAGCGACTCCTCCAGGCAGACAATCAAGCGTTCCCGATTCAGCTTCACGGCCAGAATTGTATTCGAGTAAGAGTAATTGCATATTTCGCTCTGCTTCTTGAAATGGCAAACTTTCAGCTTGCGCGGCGCACGCTGCGACACAATGGCAACCAGAGAGCTCTCAAAGAGTCGCTCGATCAGGAATAGATCATCGCATTTTGTGTTGTAGATTTTGTCCAGCGTGGAGTCCACAGAGCTCAGGCTGTACAGGCTGTAGCTGCCGCTGGTGGCCACTGCCAGCGAACTAAGCGAATGCAATGTTTAAATAGCTTACATTTAGTGCATATTCATATATACTTACGTTATGTTCTGATTAAAGTTGACAAACACCTCACCCGCATCCACATCGGGTCGCCCTAGCAGGCTCATCATTCTGTCTGTTTCTCTGTTCTTCGAGCTGCAATGGTAAAAATGCTTTAGAGGAGTGCACGACTACCAGATACCCTCTTAACACACTATATTTTTCGATCTACTACTCCTAAACTGTATATATACACACATATGGCTGTACATGAGGAGTACCCGACTAGCATATACCCTGTTAACAGTGGATTACTTTTGATGGCCAATCTACTAAAATGTAATTGTGCACTGTTACTGACCTAGAAAATGTCTATTTTTATGCTATTTAACTATTACAAACATAGGCACAAACTTGATATAACCTCCTTTTCATTGGCTGCAGGGTATGTTAAAGCAAAACAAAGGCAATTGTAGCTCTGGATTTAGCTATTACATTTGAGACGTGAAATAACTTTACAATATGCAACAGCTTAGGGCAGGGGCTGGGCCAGCATATTTCGATTGCGTTGCGTATTAGACGCAAGCGAACTAACAAAGCAAATATACATATGGAATGATGTATTTTGGGCTGAGCTCTGATAAAACCCCAAACCAACAACAACAAACGAAATGAACACGTATGGCCGAAGCGTTTACTTACTTTGCAACAAAAACACCTTTTATGCGCGGGCAAAACTTTGGGCAACGTCTGCGATAACACAAGACAATGGTTCTATTGTTAAAACTGGCTATTTGATTGTATTTCTAAAACAATTTCTATCGCGCAATTGTTTTTGCTATGTTTTGCACTAGGGATGGGGCTAATTTGCGTGCGATACTTAGACATTCCAAATATCGTTATATGGCTATCGATAGGTGGCCCAGGAAATTGCGATACTTGTGGTGCGATATTTGCAATCGATAGTGACATTGGATTTCATATATATGTACATATATTTATTTTACTGTGTTAAAGTTCTGTAAATATTTAGCGTAAACAGATAAAAATGATAAACCAATAGCCACAGTGTTCACCCAATTCACATTGTGCTTGGATGATGATAACAAGCCACCGTGCTTATACCGATGCGAACACAGCAGCTGCCAGTTAACATAGTTGAAAAAGTAAAAAGGAAAAAAATGCAATATGCATAATAGTTATAAATGTGAAACAGGAAATACAGGATATCTAATAACCAAATCAACGACCATTGCCAAACACAAATATTGCTGAATGGGCCAAGCACAAAAAGATGCAGACGCACGCAGACAACAAAAGCCATAACAAAATAAATGCATATGCATGAGTGTCTGTATGTATGTATGTATGTATGTATGTGCGAATGTATATATGTTATGTATCAGAATGTGTTGACTGGATTCTGATAGGATCATTGGAATACAATTAAACTGTGCGAAGCGAGCACGTTCGCTGATTACATTTACAACTAGCATCAAGATCTTGAATAAATCTTTATGTAAGTATATACAGACAGTGGCGGCTGGCTACACACCTATTATCAACAAAAGCACACACCCACCCACCTGGATTCTGATAAGAAATGAAATGAGAACGCGCACTAAAAACGTGCATCTTTCTGCCTATAGCTTTATAGCCTGTCTCTTTGGCCATTTTGTATTTTTTTATTTTATTTTTAATCAGGCCGTCCAGTCGTGATTTACAGTGTAGCGTAACCGTTAATTATTTGCCAAGTGTAAACACTCCATACGCATAGTACTGTTATCGCAATATTGTACTTTTCCACCGCGCTAAGCGTTGCCATCGCCGTCGTCCAATTGGACGCATAACCGCAAGTATGTGTGAGTGCGAGCAGGCAAAGCTTACACACACATAGACACATGGGCACGCACAGAGAGGGTAATTCTAACTGCATTCTGAGTGGATTCCACAATTCTAATTGCATTTGTTAGTTGTGTGTGTGTCTGTGTGCGTGTGTGTTTTATTTTGTTTTTGTTTTTTTCATTTCGCTATTTACGTTCATTAATAATTAGCCGCGCTGTCGCTCGTTTTTTATCATGCAGCGACGTCGCCCATGTACTTTTGACATTTAAAATCCAATCAGCAAAATTTGTATGCGCCAATTGGAATCTCTCCTGATAGCTAAACGCTCGCACTGTCTTGTTTGCAGCTCAACTTTCGCGCTCGAATATGTCCGACGGGGTTAGCGTGCTGCATATTAAACAGGAGGTGGACACATCATCGGCTGGCGGCGCCAGCAATTCGTGCTGCAGTCCCAGCTCCAAGGCAACCACCGGCCACAACAATTCCAGCAACAGCAACAGCGGCATGAAGTCCTCACCGTCCGTGTCGCCAGAGCGCCAGCTCTGCAGCTCCACCACATCCCTGTCCTGCGACCTGCACAATGTCTCGCTGAGCAACGATGGCGACAGCAACAAGGGCAGCGGACCGAACAGCGGCAGCAGCGGTGCCCAAAACTCAGCTGCGAATGCGGGCAGCGGCTCGGTGCGCGACGAGATGCGTCGCCTGTGCCTGGTCTGTGGCGATGTGGCATCCGGCTACCATTACGGCGTGGCCAGCTGCGAGGCCTGCAAGGCGTTCTTCAAGCGGACCATTCAGGGCAACATCGAGTACACCTGCCCGGCGAACAACGAATGCGAAATCAATAAGCGGCGTCGCAAGGCCTGCCAGGCGTGTCGCTTCCAAAAATGCCTGCTCATGGGCATGCTAAAGGTAAACTGCTGATCTCCCCCTCTCCACTCTCTCTCTCTATATCTATAACAATCTGTCTTTGGTGCATTCCAGGAGGGCGTTCGCTTGGATCGCGTGCGCGGCGGGCGTCAGAAATATAGACGCAATCCGGTGTCTAATTCGTACCAGACCATGCAACTGCTTTATCAATCCAGCACCACATCGCTGTGCGACGTCAAGATACTGGACGTGCTCAACAGCTATGAGCCAGATGCGCTCAGCGTGCAAGCGCAGCAACAGCAGCAGCAGCCACAACAGCCCCACACGACCAGCTTGAATGATGAGGCCTCTTCATCCTCTGGCAGCGTGAAGCTGGAGGGCAGCAACGGCACCTCCAATGGCACTTGCATTTTTCAGAACAACAACAATGATCCGAACG
The DNA here is from genome assembly GCA_037075265.1 of Drosophila nigricruria. NCBI lineage: Eukaryota > Metazoa > Arthropoda > Insecta > Diptera > Drosophilidae > Drosophila > Drosophila nigricruria. The sequence goes on along the minus strand of JBAMCI010000227.1, from coordinate 1,228,357 downwards.
AGATACTTGGTGTACTTAGCGATCTCTACGACAAGGAGTTGGTCAGCGTCATTGGCTGGGCCAAGCAGATACCCGGCTTCATAGATCTTCCACTGAATGATCAGATGAAGCTGCTCCAAGTCTCCTGGGCAGAGATTTTGACGCTGCAAACAACGTTTCGCTCGTTGCCCTTCAATGGCAAACTGTGCTTTGCCACCGACGTCTGGATGGACGAGCTGCTGGCCAAGGAGTGCGGCTATACGGAATTCTACTACCATTGCGTGCAGATAGCGCAGCGCATGGAGCGCATTTCGCCACGGCGCGAGGAATACTATCTGCTGAAGGCGCTGCTGCTGTCCAACTGTGATATACTGCTGGACGACCAGAGCGCGTTGCGCGCCTTTCGCGATACCATTCTGAACTCGCTCAACGATGTGGTCTACCTGCTGCGCCACTCCTCGGCCGTGTCGCACCAGCAGCAGCTGCTGCTGTTGCTGCCATCGCTGCGGCAGGCGGATGATATATTGCGCCGCTTCTGGCGGGGCGTGGCACGCGACGAGCACATCAATATGAAGAAGCTGTTCCTCGAGATGCTCGAGCCGCTGGCCAGGTGAAAGTCAGCTTGAGATACAGCCACAGCAGCAGCAGCAGCAGCAGCAGCAGCAGCAGCAGCAGCAAATTGCCAGTCGATTTAGCTTTTAAGTTCAGGTGCAAATATCGGTTTAAGCTAAACTAGTTACTAAACTCCAGTTTGTAAGCATTCGAAAAAGGTGTAGCTCTTAGATAGTGTATATATAGTTTGTCTGTGTACGTGGATTATGCGTAGAGTAAAGAGTAATTCGTATTCGAAAACTTAAAGAGCCATATTTAATCAACTACCAAACTACTCGACTAATGTACAACAGATAAGTGATAGCTACGGCATGAGCCGAAGATCATATACCCTTGCAGATGGATATGATAGATAAACAAACTTAAGATAAGATAGGATATGTACGGCTAGAGTTTGATTAAGATTTCGTGAGGAACAACAATTAACTTACAACTGAGACTGAGATGTTTCTATAAGTAGTCAGCTCATATGATAGCCATATGAAATAGTCAAGTGTGAAGATAGTAATAGTCGTATGACACTCATGGAACACTTAAGAATAAACAAAGAGAGTTACAGATCAGCTCGGACAGAGGCTATATGAGTCTTATTACATATGTATATTTAACAAATCTAGTTACTAAACATAGCCCAGCTGCAAGGGCATGGAGAAGGCAGACTTAACATACAGATTTCAACTTAGTTTAGGCAAAGACAATATATAGAAATTTTAAGATATTGTCTTTGGTATTTAGGGTATTTCGACTGCACATAAAGAGATAAACTGCCACCAAGAAGCACTTGAACTAATTGTAAAATAGAAACTAGCTGGAAGCTATCAGCAGAATGATAGCTGTAGCCTTAGCTGGCGGCAGATCGAATACCCTTTTCATTACTTAAATATAGTTGGAACCTTAACGAAATAAGCGGGGGGGCGATTAGGTTTAGGAAGCCATAAGATTAGCGCTATCGTTGGTCATCTTTACATTTGTTGCAGACTAGAGACGTATGTTGTGTTCCAATTACAATAATTGAGAGAGGCACATATTATTGATATTGGCTATATAGACTTTGGATCTAGGGCCGACTGCGCTGCAGATCGGGTGAGTCAAAGTACTTTCTGGAGCTCTCTTGGAAGCGATCGCTGCGCGCGAGCTCGTTGCGGAAGTATGATATGGTCTGGAGCAGGCCCGTCTCCAGCGGCACCTTGGGCTCCCAGTTGAGGCGCAGTTTGGCGCGCGTGATGTCCGGTTTGCGACGCTGCGGATCATCCTCCATGGCCTTGATCTGCTTCACTTCGCTCTGCCCACCAACCAGATGCTTGATGATCTTGGCAAACTCGCCAATTGTCTGCTCCACGGGATTGCCCAGATTCACGGGCTGCGTGTAGTTGGAGGCCATCAGTGCAATCAGGCCATCAACCAGATCCGAAACGTATTGAAACGAGCGCGTCTGCTTGCCATTACCATAGACCGTGATCGTCTCATTCCGCAGCGCCTGCAATATAAAGTTGGAGACGACGCGTCCATCGTTCATATGCATGCGCGGTCCGTACGTATTGAAGATGCGCGCCACGCGCACTTGCACCTTCTCCTGAAAGCAAATGGAGGAGGAGGCATATGTTACTCCAATCGGATAAAGCAGTAAACGTGTATTTCATATCTTATCGGTGGTGCTTTATCGCTAACTAACTGAAGTGCTGGCATCCGGAACTCCAAGTGGGCATTGTCTCTGATTGAAGGTCAGCTCATATGTCGGTAACTATTTAGACTGCCCTCGTTGTAAAGTGATATATATATATAGCATATAGATAAAGCCCACTTAAACCAGTAAGTCGCTTGATATGCTTGATTTGTTTATCTTCAACTCAAACAAATGAATTTAATGCATCGCTGCACATTATAAGCATTCCAATTGGACTGATACCAATCAGATAATCGAATGACGCCAACAACTGCCAATTAGCTATAGCTATATATTGAAAGACCAGCTCTCTTTCTATTCCATCAGTTATCCACGCTAACTAATTTCATGCTACGCTGAATATTTCAACTATGCCAATTAGATTTGAGCCTCATACTATATACTTTGCATTGCTTATACGACACATTCCAATTGGATTGTCATACACCAGTTGGAACTCACCTGCTTGGCATACGCATAGCTGAGCGTCTCGGACACGCGTTTGCCCTCGTCATAGCAGGCGCGCGGACCTATGGGATTCACATGACCCCAGTAGGTCTCCGGCTGTGGATGCACCGTGGGATCGCCGTAGACCTCCGAAGTGCTGGCAATCAGCACCTTGGCCATGACCCGCTTGGCCAGGCCCAGCACATTGATGGTGCCCATTGTATTTGTCTTTATCGTCTTCACCGGATTGTACATGTAGTGCGGCGGCGATGCGGGCGACGCCAGATGGTAGATCTCGTCGATCTCGATGAACAGCGGATTCACAATGTCATGGTGGATGAGCTCAAAGTTCTCATGACCCAGCCAATGTGCCACGTTGCGCTTGCGCCCAGTAAAAAAGTTGTCCACCACAATCACCTCGTGGCCCTGGATCATCAGATCGTCAACCAGGTGGGAGCCCACGAAGCCCGCACCGCCCGTGATCAGAATGCGCTTCCGATTCTTATAATTAAGGTATTTCACTTTCGGATACTTGCGCGGCGTGCTGGCCTGCAGGGAGCGCACCTGCTCCTCCAGCTGGGCCAGCTGCTCCTTGGTGTGCAGCAGCTCCTGCCGCTGCTGGTGCAGCAGCGCATTCTGTGCCTCGTAGGCGATTTGCAGATTGCGCTGTACAGCATCCTCGGTGGGTGGCCACTGGCGCTGCTCCTCGATGACATGAGCGGTCAGCGGACTGGCGCCTGGAACGCTGATGGCGGGCGCAATCGCAATTTTGTACAAATAGATGAGGGCCAGGCCGATTATTGAGCTGCCCGATACAATTTTAATGCGTTTCTTTGTCAGACTCATTCTGTGTCGCTGACGTTGCAAGAATTGAGACGCGGTCGCTGTTCGCGTGCGCTATTTGCTCTTATCAGCAAGTGTGCATGTTTATTTATGTTCTTTCTACTTTTGTTTACCCACCATTCAGCGATGTAATTTTCGTTCGCATCGAGTTGCGATCAGCTGTTGTCGTGCAGGTCAGAACAGGTGTTCTGTTGATGGTATTAAATAACCAATTAATTGACTAGCATCGAGTGTTGTTTCTAATCATATATAATTAGCAGTGTTTTGTGCATTCTTTAAGCTTGTTTACAAAAAATATACCTAAACAATTATAGCTGAAATTTGAATTCAACGTCAACGTCAGAGACGACACTATCATCACAACTATCGATAAGGAACATACTGTGCTGCTTACTCTACTTCATATTGAATCCATTGATTTTAACTTGGTAGTGCTGTTGTCAGCATGTATAAAATTGTCATTTATATGTTTTTTCTTTATTTTACACGTTGTAACACATATATATACAAACTAGTATGAATTGATAGCTGGCAAACGAAATATAAGAGTGACCATTGAAGACTTTTTGATTTTTGTCCATTTTATGTGCGACATCTGGCAGCTGCGTCAGTGAGTCAGCTGCTTATAGTTTTGCGATTTCATTGCAATTATTTTTTTGCTAGCGCATATTTATAAAAACTCGTTCGAAACCCTCAAGCGCGATAGAGCAATGCCGAAAGATAATGCGCCCGCCACCAGTCCAGATGATAACAGTGAGCATGAACTAAAGCAGAAGACCAAAGACTTGGCAAACGCATCGGCACAAATGCTGGCAAGCGCCGTTGCCGGCTTAAAATTAAAGGAGCCAGGGTCAACGGCAAACGCAGGCAACGAGGCCAATGATCACGAGTCGGCGTCAGCTGCAGCAGCAGAGCAGTCAACGCTGGCCAAAAATGGCGCCAATATATCATCAGATTCTAGTAAGTTGAAAAGTGCATACAAAATCCAATTGGAATGAGCGGCACACAATGAGGTTAAGTCTGACCAGGAATATACTAAGATTGTGTGTCTGTGTGTGTGTGTGTGGACCACGCTGCATAATAAGAGAGTTTTTAATAACATTTTCCCTTTTAGGCAAACAGGCACTCCTGCAGGCTGTGAACGATGCAGTGAACCTCACACGGCAACAGTCGAAGAAATTTACATTCTGGTCAACGCAGCCGGTGCCAAAGCTGAACGAGCTGGTGACCACAAATGAGTGCATCGAGCCAAACAAAGAGATTGCCGAGATACGCGCCGAGCCGTACACCTTGCCCAGCGGCTTCAAGTGGGTGACAATCGATGTGAACGATCCCAACGACAATAAGGAGCTCTATACGCTGCTTAACGAAAACTACGTGGAGGACGACGATGCCATGTTCCGTTTCGACTATCAGCCAGAGTTCTTGAAGTGGTCTCTGCAGCCGCCTGGCTGGAAGCGGGACTGGCATGTAGGCGTGCGGGTCGAGAAGTCGGGTAAGCTAGTCGGCTTCATTTCGGCCATACCAAGCAAGCTGCGGTCGTACGAGAAGGTGCTGAAGGTGGTAGACATCAATTTCCTCTGTGTGCACAAGAAGTTGCGTAGCAAGCGCGTTGCACCCGTGTTGATACGCGAGATAACACGTCGCGTCAATCTTACTGGGATCTTTCAGGCTGCCTACACTGCGGGCGTGGTGCTGCCAACGCCAGTGTCCACCTGTCGCTATTGGCACCGTTCGCTGAATCCCAAGAAGCTGGTGGATGTGCGTTTCTCCCATTTGGCTCGCAACATGACCATGCAGCGCACCGTGAAGCTATACAAACTGCCTGACCAGCCCAAGACCAAGGGCTATCGCCGCATCACGTCCAAGGATATGGACAAGGCGCACAAACTGCTGGAGGAGTATCTGAAACGCTTCTCGCTGTGTCCAGTGTTCACCAAGGAGGAGTTCCGTCATTGGTTCACGCCCAAGGAGGGCATCGTCGATTGTTTTGTTGTGGCCGATGAGAAGGGCAACATTACCGATTTGACCAGCTACTATTGTCTGCCCTCGTCCGTGATGCATCACGCCGTGCACAAGACTGTGCGCGCCGCCTACTCATTCTACAATGTGTCCACCAAGACACCTTGGCTGGATTTGATGAACGATGCCCTGATCTCAGCGCGCAACGTCCAAATGGACGTCTACAACGCGCTCGATCTGATGGAGAACAAGAAGTTCTTTGTGCCGCTTAAATTTGGTGCCGGCGATGGCAACTTGCAGTACTATTTGTACAATTGGCGGTGCCCGGCCATGCAGCCCGAGGACATTGCATTGATACTCATGTAGGAAATGTAGGTGATTTAACCAGTCGAAGAAACCGCAACACAAAATGCACGCTAACAAAAAAAAAACAGCTAATGATATCTGCAACAAAACAAAAACGAAAACGAAAAAGAAACAAAACTTGTTGACATTCTCGCCGAATTCACGTTTATTTACGCGCCAGCCTATAATGTCCCCCCTCCACCCGCCCCACAATCTTGAAGGTTTAACTTAATTGAATTAAGTATGTACGCAAAAATGAAGTGCACTAACACTCTGATATTTTGTATCTTGTAATTCCTCGTTTAACGAATTTTTTGATTTGTTTCCAAAACTTTTCCAAGTGTCACATGGAATGCATTTTTCTATTGCAATTGCTAAGCTTGAATACTATAAAAGAAAAAAAACGAATAAAATGAATAAAAAACAAACAAATGTGCAAAATATTATGTGCTAAATATTAGAGAGTGTAAACAGGAGCACGAGATATTTGGCTTGCAGCTAGATTCAAATTTGGCGCGCATTAACACATTGCCATTTCAACAGTCTGGCAACATCTGCAACAAAAAGCGCGCGCTCAGCAGAAAAACAGGTGTGTTATGCTTGTGTGCGTTGCTTGAACTATTTTTGCTTAGCTGTGTTTAAATGTAGACATAAGCAAAAACCGATGGACGAATCAATTTATAAAGATAAATATCAGAAGTACAAGTTACGTGTCAAAGTATGGGAAAAGGATTTCAAGAAGCAGCACGGCCGTGTGCCCTCAAAGGTGAGCGAGATTCAGTTGGCAGAATCGAATTTATAACTTAATAATATAACTGTAGTACGACATACGGGAGGCCAGTCAGGAGATACGCGACTCTTACAAGATGTACTACAAGCTGAAGACCTCGTTTCTTGAGGAGACGCTGAACGATGTACTCTGCGATGATGATGGATTCGATGTGCTGGAAATGACGCAGTCGGAGGATCTGGGCATAGCTCTACTGAACCAGAGCCCCGACACGGAGAGTGTCAATGGCGGTCCACAGTTGCCCCTGGACATTTCAGCGCTGATGCAGCAAAGCCAGGAGAACTCCTTCTCCAACATCAAGGAGCTGCCTACGCCACAGACTCTAACTAATCTCATTAATCGTGATGAGAATCATGTCATACGCAGATTCGAGGCTGTCGAAGAGCTGGCCCAGAACAAGAGCGCCTGGGGCGAGAACGTGAGCAAGCAGCAGCCCGTTGTGCCGGTGGTGACATCGCCCACCGAGTCCGCCAAGCCGAGAACGCCCAGCGTCAAGGCGAGTGTCAGCAGCAAACTGTTCCAGTCGACGGGCAGCTTCGCCAAGCGCAATCCTCGCAAGCCGCTCTCCCGCGGCGCCTTCAATTTGAGTGGCACTGGTTCAGTAGCTGGCGCAGTTGGTGACCAAGAGGAGCAGTTGCCGGATCTAGAGACCATACTCATACGCAAGGCGCAGGAGCACAAGGCAGAGGCTCTGCTGATCACCGATCCCAATGGACCATCCAAAGAGCCCATCAAGACGCAAGTCGACGAGGGCTGGCTGCAACGTAACACAGCCCAGAACTCGCTGGAGCAGCCAAGGCAACTGCCCGGCAAAGAGCCCAACAACAACTCCACTCCAGCTAGAAAAACTAACTACGGCTTGTCCAATTTAGACTTGAGCAAGTTGAGGGCTAGGGACTCCCCATTGCCAGCGCCTGTAGAGCAGCCAAAGCCAGCGGAGCCAGTTAAGAGAGTAGAGGAGTCACCTATAGCTGCAGCTCCAATTCAAGCTCCAGTGGAAGCCAACTCCGATTCCCATTCCGATTCAGTTGTGGCCGACAGCGAAGAGGAAGTAGAGCAGCCGGAGTACAGGCACATAGCCAAGCGTCGTCGCATTATGCCCACCAGTGAGTCTCCAGCAACGGTGCCTGAAGTGAATCCTCATCCAGACGAACCGGACACAAATGCTGAAATCACCGTGGGCAAAGATTTCTCAGCGGATGAGGATGGCGATGCCGACTATGAGCCAGAGCAGCCCAAGAAGTCCAAGCGCAAACAGGCCACAGCCAAGCGACAGAAGCCGAAGACTGAGAAGAAACCGAAAGTGGAGAAGAAACCGAAAGTGGAGAAGGCAGCCAAGCCCAAAGGAACGAAGGCAGTCAAACAGAAACCGGAAAAGACTGCCAAGCCAAAAGGCAAGTCCAAGTCGACTGCTGTGGACCAGGCGGAGGAGGAGCCGCAGGAGCAGCCCCTAAATCCCAAGGATCTGAAATATGTGCTAGCACTCGAGTCGGGTGACATAACCTGCGTGCCGCGCATCAAGCTCGATGAGCTGGAGCAGGCAGACGAGACAGCACAGCGATATATTAGCAACTTTGCCACAGGATTGGAAGCTGCCGCCCCCTCCTCCGCCTCCGCCTCCGCTGCCTCGGGCTCTCTGAATGAGAAGCGTACAGCTGCACGGATGAAGATGGAGGCGAAGATCGCAGCGGGCAAGCTGAATGAGAACTTTGTGACCATCAACATACAGAAAAAGAAATTTTCGCGTGGCAAAAAGACTGTGAACTTCAGCAAGTACAAGAAACAGCAGTGGAGGCACAAGAAGCGAGTGGCTGCCCTCACCGGTCCCGACATGGACATGGGTGGCTGCGATGGCGGCGTGCTGACCTGCTTCAACTGCGGCCAGGTGGGTCACTTTGCACGGCAGTGCAAGATCAAGGGCGATACGCTGTTGCCGCTGAGCGCGCAGTTGGAGGAGGATCCATCGCCGTTTCCCACGCTAGCCGAGGCCGAGATGATGGCCACACAGGGAGCCCTAGCGGCGCACAGTCGCAACATTGAACGCCTACCACAGGCAGCCAATACAAATGCCATCTATCAGCAAGATGACTCCAGCAGCAGCAGCAGTGATGAGGTGGAGAAGGCTGAGCCTGGCGAGCATCCGCCTGCGGAGCTCAACATGTCCAGTGATGAGGGGGACATTGATTTCGAGGCCTTGGATGCAGCTGTTGATGCGGCACAAGCAAAGAAAATTGAATCACCCATTAAGAGCTATGTGGGTCATAAGATACCCGAGGAGTTCCTCAAGCAAGCTGGCCTGGATGCCAGCACATCGAACGGCGGAGGAGGAGGAGGAGCAGCGCGAACACAGCATGGAGGCGTGCAGCCACTCTATGAGCTCAAAGCGGATGGCAGTTTGCAGGACCTGACAGCCGAGGTCAACGAGGCTCTGCACATGTTTGGACACAGCAGCTTCCGCAAAGGTAAGTTATGCTTCACGAGAGTATCCACTGGCAGCTGATCATATATTTTCTGTTGCAGGCCAGGATCGTGCTGTGATGCGCATACTCAGTGGAATGTCGACGTTAGTCACCCTCAGCACGGGCAGTGGCAAGTCCTTGTGCTATCAGCTGCCCGCTTACCTATACAGTCGCCGTCTGGGAGCCATTACGTTGGTTATCTCGCCGCTGGTCTCGCTCATGGAGGATCAGGTGACGGGCGTGCCGCACTTTCTGCGTGCTCATTGCCTGCACACAAATCAAACGCCACAGCAACGGCTTAAGATTCAGCAGCTCATAGCCGACGGCGAGATTGATATACTTCTCGTCTCGCCAGAGGCTGTGGTCTCGGGCGAGCGTGCCACGGGCTTTGGTGCCATATTGCGCCAGTTGCCGCCCATTGCCTTTGCCTGCATCGATGAGGCGCATTGTGTGTCTCAGTGGAGTCACAATTTCCGTCCCAGTTATCTAATGATATGCAAAGTGCTCAAAAAGAATCTGGGCGTGCAGACGGTGCTCGGTCTGACGGCCACAGCGACGTTACCCACGCGCATCAGCATCATCAACCATTTGGGCATTACGGATGGGGAAGATGGTATCATAAGCGACATACCCTTGCCCGATAATCTAATACTCTCCGTGTCCAAGGATGAGAACCGTGATGCAGCACTGCTGCAGCTGCTCAACAGTCAGAGGTGGGTGAATACTGAATGCCTTGAGAATGCCAAGAAACTACAAACTCCCTTCCCATATTCTTTGCAGATTTGAGAGCTGTCAATCGATTATTATCTATTGCACGCGCCGTGACGAATGCGAGCGAATTGCTGGCTTTATAAGGACCTGCCTGCAGGAGAAGAAATCGAATCCAGCGCCAGACCAGACGAAGAAGAAACGGAAGCGCGTTAACTGGCAGGCGGAGCCTTATCATGCGGGCATGCCCGCCTCGAGACGTCGCACCGTACAGAACGCTTTTATGGGCAATGAGCTGCGCATCGTGGTGGCCACCATTGCGTTTGGCATGGGCATCAATAAGCCCGACATTCGCGCTGTTATCCATTATAATATGCCGCGGAATTTCGAGAGCTATGTGCAGGAGATAGGACGCGCTGGCCGTGATGGTCTGCTGTCGCATTGTCATTTGTTCCTGGATGCCAAGGGCGGAGATCAGAACGAGCTGCGTCGACACGTGTATGCCAATTCCATTGATCGCCATGTCATACGCAAGCTGCTCCAGCGCATATTCGTGCCCTGCTGCTGTGATAAGCAGCTCGAGAAGAACTCTATGGAGATTAAGACTGCAAGTGAGGCGGGCACGCGGGTGCATGTCTGTCCCGGACACGAGATTGGCTTCTCGGTGGAGCAGACAGTCGAAGCGCTGGACATACCCGCCGAGAATATATCAACGCTGCTCTGCTACATGGAGCTGGAGCCGCGCTGGTGTATGAATGTGCTTAGCTCGGCGTATATCATGGCCAAGGTGATATCCTACGGTGGCCCCAAGTATCTGAAGTAAGTTAACATATATATATTGTCTGCGAATTAATAAATATATTTCTGAATTTATCTCTTTACTACGAAGACACGCCGCCAAAGAGTGTCCTCCCCTGGCCATGGCCATCGCGCTGCAGATTAAGAACAAAACTTTCAAGGAGGATGCCAACATTATAGAATTCTCCGTCGTAGACATAGCGGCCGGCATTGGCTGGAACAGCGGTGTGGTCAAGTATCAGCTAAAGAATCTGGAGTGGATGCAGGGTATGCAATAAATCATAATCTATACAATTTATATTGGTATAATATATATATTATTTATTTGGTAGTCAATGGCTATCCAAAGCGTTCGCCCATCTCAGTCAACTTCTTTGATCTGGGCTTTCGCATCAAGGCTCCGGGTGACTTCACAGAAGCTGAAATTGATGATGCTCTCGACACGTTGTACTCTCGATCAGTTAAGCAGGAGCGTACTCAGCTCATCCAATTGCAGTATGTGGCACATGGTCTGTCTGCCGTGGCCTATAGCTCGTGTGGACAATGCAGCACTGTGGACTTTCCTCAGGATCGCTGCACCCAACTGAAGGGCATTGTGCGCAACTACTTCCGCAACGACTATCCACAAGACTTGGAGCTAGAAATTGAGGTAAGCCCTAAAGCAAAGGTTTCCCAAAGAAGAATGGCCATTGTAACTCCTGTTAATCCTTATAGCCAAGCAATGTGCCGGATGATCATATAATAGCTGATGTGCATGCTTTGATCAACATGTATCCCGACAATACGTTCAGTGGGCGCAATATAGCACGTCTGTTTCATGGCATATCGAGTCCAAACTATCCAGCCATCATGTGGGGCCGTTGCAAGTATTGGCGTGCACACACCAAAGTTGATTTCAATCGCATACTTAGGTTGGCCAATATGGAAATTGTTAAGCGGCGCACGTGATAAATTTGTTTTCGAGACTTACTGTTTTTATTTGAATGTTTATATTTTAATTAACTGTTGCCTTCCTAAGTGTTCTGTGTTGGCATACAATAAAACGTTACATAACTTAGTTTAATAAATTTGAATAGCCTACGCATGATTTCCTCCAAGGTGAACACTGGACTCAAATTTGAATGGACCGCGCAGCCGATTCGTTCATATGAACCATATGTCTTAAACTAAATCATCGAACGTGCGATATTTTTTAATCGCCACATCTCTAACCGGCAAAGTGTTGCTCGTGCGCTTTGTTTGCTAAATCAACAACAACAGCTCAAGCAAAAGTTATTTATTATTTTATATATATAGAAGGTTAAATCTGTGTAAACTATCGGCTTATATCAAAAAGGATCGAATGCGGAAACAAAATGTGTTATATGTATAAACGCAAAGCGGACACATCGCATACGCTTTGCTCACTCGTGATTTTAGTTAAATTTCAACTTTAAATTTCGATAGACAAACTACAAAATATATTGTGCCACTCAATAAAATTGATAGTGCCTTATCACTAGTTGAGCCGCTACCCCCTTTCAATTGCACAATTGATAATCAGTTAGTTGTGATTGCTTCTTGTGGAGCCAACAAATTTGACTGCGTGGCTGTAAAGTGCGTTTGTGTGCGTGTTTCTTTCTCGCTTTCTCTCTGTGTGCGTGTGTGTGAGTGGGTGTAGCTAAAGCCGCAGGCATTGCGTGTCAAATTGCTGTAAATTTAATTAGTTTGATGTGGACATATATGTTCTCGCCTTACAGTTAAGCTAAAACAGTATTCAGTGGCATTATGTTTACCTACGGCTGTTTGGCTCTCCTGCTGCTGGCGGCATCAACAGTTGCCAAGGCCGATGACAATGAGTCCTGTTACTCGTTTGCTGGCGGCTCGGTCTATCCCGCCGGCGAGTCCAAGGGTGACCATCAACTGCAGTACACAAAGGCCGTCAGTGAGTGACCAGATCTCGTAACTTTTCTTCCCAATCAGATTAATTGCCTTCTCTATTTTCAACAACAGTTTCCAAGCCTGCGCCACAGTTCGAGGCCACCGCCGTGGTGAACAAGGAGATTGTGCAGCTCTCGCTCTCACAATATCTGGGCAAATACGTTGTGTTGCTCTTCTATCCATTGGACTTGTAGGTTAATATAACTTTATTCATACATATACTGATAATCTCAATCGTAGCACATTTGTGTGTCCCACGGAAATAATTGCCTTTTCGGACCGCATTGCTGAGTTCCGCAAAATCAATACGGAAGTGATAGCTGCTAGCGTGGACTCGCACTTCACGCATCTGGCGTGGATCAATACACCGCGCAAGGAGGGCGGCCTGGGCAATGTCAAGATTCCCCTGCTCTCTGACTTGACGCACAAGATAAGCAAGGACTATGGCGTGTATCTGGAGGAAGTTGGCCATACACTGCGTGGCCTCTTCATCATTGATCAGCGGGGCGTATTGCGCCAGATCACAATGAATGATCTGCCCGTTGGCCGATCTGTGGATGAGACGATACGCCTCGTGCAGGCTTTCCAGTACACCGATACACATGGCGAGGTTTGCCCAGCCGGCTGGAAGCCAGGCGCTGATACGGTAATCAATTGCATATAACTCAATTGTTCCTTTACTTATTCCATTGATGTGTGCTTGCAGATTGTGCCCAGTCCGGAGGAGAAAACCAAGTACTTTGCCAAGAACAATTAAACAATTACTGCGCACCAAGCTTGGCTAGCAAATATATTCAAATCTAAATGACTGAGAGATAATTCATATTATTGTACACATTTCCTTATACATTCCTGGCCCTTGTACATAAATACAAATGAAACAATATGTGAATGCTTGCTTGCTTACTGGTTTTTTTTTTATAGGTATCGGCATTATACGGGCTAATTTACAGGAGATGATTACATGCCCGAATTGCACTGTTCAACAGAATATAGATATAGATTCAGATATGCTTGAGGACAGCAGAGACTTACCACCAAGAAGACACTGCCCAGGATTAAGGCTTTCAGATTCACATTCAAGTTGGTGAGGTACGTGGCAGAAAAATATGATGATTCCGTGAAGAGAGAGCGCATTATGGGAAACTCTCTTACTATGTTTCCAACCAGACGGTCATCCTTGTCCCATATCTATAAGGTAGATCCCGATCATATACAAATCTATAATATATAGGATATACGCTAAAGTACAGACCGTCATTGTGACCTTCGCTATGTCTCTGAAAAATCCCGGACCATCAATGTAGAGCAGATCTTCGTTATCTGGGCCTTGAACAACATATTCAGAGTACTTATATGAAACAATCTTGAGCGCTTGCCCAATATAGGTCCCAGGTGGTGCATAGACTTTTATGCACCTATCGCACAAACTAAAGCAGGGACATATCTCGACACCACAGGGATGGTAGAGGTTGATTACTACCTTCCCCGAGCTATCCTTGATGTCAATTGTAAATGGATATGCACCAGGCCACATATATTTAAGTAAGCTGGGTTTCTCGAGACCCTCAAAAACATTCTCGCCCTTTCCATTTTTCACCTGGAACCTGAAGAACTTACTCGAATATTCCTCATATGGCATCAATCTCTGGGACACACATAGCTTATCCACACCGGACAATACCTCAATACCACGCGCTGAGCCAGGCATCCACACCTCTTCGGCTTAACATTACAAACATAGTTGTTATTTAATAATATATTTTTGTATACAGTTACATACATAATATATTGATAGTACTCACGCCTTTTCCTATTGAATTTTCTATCCTTATTCTGATTGCCCTTAGCATCCTTATCCTTATCCTTATCCTTATCCCTGTTTTTCGCACTGGATGATGGCAGATCTAAGAAAGCGTTTGGCCCTTCTTTCATGTCCATCGTGCTCAATAATATGAGTAACAATATTTTGAGTTTATGCCAGATTTTTTACAACAAATTTTTATGACCAGCCCAAATTGACAGACAAAAGTTATACTCTTCACATTTTTGTTGTTTAATATTTGTAAATGTCGCTTTCATTTGCATTTTGTTTTTCGCATTTGAAAACGGTTCGCTAGGCGAGCCAAATTTAAACGATGAATATGCAAAGATCAAGCTGTAAGTACGATAACACATCGCAAATATGCACTCTCGCATTGGCGCTTCTCGATAGTCAATTTAATGACTAAAAGCTCAGCTGCAAGCAGTGCTGCTATTTCCGTTTTTTTTTAAGTTAGATCTAGCTTTATTAAAAGTGAGATTGAGAGAAAAAAATCGAAAACAGCGAGAAGCGGGAATTCTAGACTTTCAGAAATTCGAAAAAGTTTTTTTTCAGCCTTTTAATTTCTTAAATTTGATGTACTTGAATATGCTTCTCAAAATACTCTAAGCACTTGTTCAGCTTTTTTCGCTTCCCTTTCCAGTTAAAAACGGCTTTTTCTTCTCATAAATGGCAGCACTGGCTGCAAGCAGTGTTAATGTCATTCGATAGCTGGTCACTCTAATCTACGCAGTGCTGACACTCCGAACAGCCGTTCGATAACTTCGATAGTTTTCTTTTAATTGGTATCATGGGAAGGAGTGCGTTTATCTAGAAATACGCACACACACACACACACACACACATATATATATATATATATATATATATATATATATATATATATATATATATATATATATATATATATATATATATATATATATATATATATATACATATATTTATTTTTTTATACATACATATAAATATAGAATACTATAAGTCAGCCTACGAAGCGACTACATAACGCCCTTCCTTTATTCTTGCCTTTACAGCTACAAGGCTATTGTAGAATCAATATACATATTACCAGATCGCTGTAATATAGACATGTACATACATACTAATTGTATGTAAATATTTTAAGATTTCAAAATTTTGCAAATATTTTATATTTAATAGTTTTTGTTTTGCTTTTTCTCTTTAATTGTTTATTTTTAAATTAGTTTGTAGCACATTTAACGAATTGTTTGTATTTTTGTTTTTGTTTTTTTATTGTAATCATTTTGTTATTTTAATTTATTGCAATGCTCGAATTTGTTTTAGGTCTTGTGGATTGCATCTTTATTACATAAATTTTATTTTGTTTTGGCGCGCTAAACATAAAGCTTAAAATATAAACATATTTTGTTTGCTGGTGTGTGTTTTTTGTTTTGTTTTGTTTTGTTTGTTTTGCATAAACAATGAAAACTTAAATGAAATACTTAATAAAAAAAGATCGCATGAAACAATGTGTGTGTGTGTGTGTGTGTGTGTGAGTGTTGGTTGCATGCTCCAGCTCCAGTGCGCATCCAGAGTTTAGCCAAACAAATCCAACTCCAACTCAACCGCAGCCAAATTAGGAAACGTAAAATAAACTGCAATTAAATCAATCAATTTTAAATAAAGTTTACATGCAGGGTTGCCACTTGATTCATTCATTACAAAGAAATCAGTTATGAAATGAATGCGCAATAGGTGGCAGCTCTGTTTATTGATGCACTTCACTTACCCATCGCAATTTGAGCCTGGCTTTCATCTTTCTATTTGTTGTTGATGGACAGACGTTCGACGCTGGCGAGCAGCTCGTCCGCCGTCTGTGACACGACCTGCTCCTGATCATCGCTGGTGCTTAGATTCTGCAGGCGCTTCTCGAGCGCGGACAGATCCTCCAGCTCTTGCTGCTGCTTGACCATGTAGCGCAAAATGAGCGTGGTCAGCATGCACATGTCCTCCAGAATCGTGGCTGTCTCGGGCGTGGGATGATCGTAGCGATTGCGCAGCAGCCGCAACTTAGCCTCCGCCAGCTCCAGCGGCGACTTGCCGCTCCGATCGTACATGTGCACGCTGGCGCCGCCCTGCAGCAGGACGCGCACGACCACATTGAAGTTATTGGAGCTGGCCGAGATGACGGCCAAGTGGAGTGGTGTGTTGCCCAGCGAGTCGACCACGTTCGGATTGGCTCCATACTTCAACAGCTGCTGCACAATGGGTATATAGCCCCGGCAGGCGGCCAAATGCAGTGGACTCCGGTTGAACTCATCGGCGGCATTCGGATTGCCGCCCGACTCCAGGATCCGATTGAGCAGCTCGATATTGCAGGTGGAGGCGGCGGTGCGCAGCTTGCGGTTGTTTGACTCGGTCAATATGTTGTTGTAGCTGCAGTACATCAGACGCTTCATGCGGGGACGCATCTTAAAGCTCTTGCTGCTCGATGGCAGGGTGCTCGGATGGATCAAGCTCGGCAGATAGTCAACGTTCAGCGGCAATGGCGGCAGATGGGGCAGAGCAAAATGCTCTCGCTCTCCTCCTCCACCTACCCCTACCCCTACCCCCACCCCTCCTCCGCCTCCGCCACCGACACCTCTGCTATCTCTGGTCAGCTGGAATGTGTTCGCATTTGGATTCAGATTTGGCCATTCGCCGTGTGTGTTGGGCGAAGATGTCGGCGTTGGCGGCATCACTGGTGGCGGCGGTGTTATCATAATCCCCTTCGATACGGGCATTGTGGGCATAGACATTATGCTCGGCAGCTCCGACTCCTGCTCGATTGCCACAGGCCCTGGCACTGGCGCTGGCGCAGGCACCTCTTTGCCCGTGTCCACACGGTCATTGGACATAGCCGTCGTCTGTGCGCACGTTTCTATTTACAAATTTATTGCGTTGCTTTCGCGTCTGCACACATACAACTTTTTTATCTTTTTCTTCACGCGCTTCTTACTTTTGTCTGTATTGTTTGTATTTTTCTCGATTTTTTTCCTGTTTACATTTTGTGCGCGGTGCTGCCAACTTATTGCGGTTGGTGCTGTCAGCGCTTGCGCATCAGGTGGCAACGCTGCACCAGTCTGTGCATATCGCATATCGCATAAATACAAAAAGTTTTTCTCTGTCAGTTAACCGATTAAAGAGATACGAAATATCTACATATTTTCTGATCTTTATGTTTTACATATTTATTATAATTCATTGGGCAGAAAGCAAACTAAATTTGTAAATATTCATTTATTTCATTTTACAAATAATTTTCTGATATGAAATAAATTAATTTTAATATATTAAATTTATTTTTTATTTTTAAAAAATATTTTTTGATTCTGTTTTTAAATCTTAATTAATATATAACCCAGAAAGCACATACAGATGCTTATATGTGTATATAAAAACTTCCATAATATTACATCAAAAAACATTTATTCAAAATTCGTGCTCATTCATGTATTATCAATTAGCTATCAAAGCGGCACGGAATGTTTAAATATACAATATATATAATTTTCAATTAGCAAAAAACAAATACATACATACAATAAATACGCATATTAATAATACAGATTTTGGACACAAGGTTCAACATCTCTAGATTTCTTAAACAATAACACAATATTTCTTTCCAACTGTTTAAATGATGCCTCATATGGGAATCCTATTTTAGGATTTTATTTGTTTATAAATTTCTGGCAATTACTACTGGGTCAGCGTGTTAATAGAGAGGTGTGCGTAGGTGTTTCTGTGTGTGTGTGTGAGTGTGATTTAGACCGCGGGAAAAGGTAAAGGTGCTGGGAAATGTTTTTAAAACACATAAACTAGATACACAGTGTAGTAAAATGTAAACTTTTGAAGCTAAAAGCCAATTGAAGCGGTCTAAATCCGTCTTACGCGCTATTTCAAGAAATTGATCATTTCGATGATTTTGTTGCGATTGGTGTGCATGTAGGCCTTGGTGTGCCACAGCATATTGATAAGCTTCTGATCGTTCTTCTCGTCCATGGCAATATCCTCGCTCAGCTGCGGATTGAACCTAAAGTAGGGTATGCCAATGGTGCTGCACCAGGCGCGGGCGCGATCAACGACACGTCCATCCGAGCAAGTGGCTTGGTCCACAAGTAGGTTACCTGCAAATCGGAGGCAATCAATTAATGAACTGTTACAAGCTATGAACTAGAGGTGCTATTACCAATCGTAGATATGCCGTAGGCCAATTTAGCCGTATCCCAGATACTTTCTGGCCGGAATACATCAATATCCTTCAGTTCCGTAACGGGTATGTGACCCGTGCCAAGCGAAACAACTACCGAGACGGGCACAGCCTCTGCTTCGCGTCCAGCACTACGCAGCGCCATGTTATATTCATGGATTTCAGTCATGGCATCCAGTGTTGGATTATTGGCGATAAGTCCGCCGTCTAGGAAACGTCCAAATGCGCGGAAATATGATGGAGCTGCTCCCGTTGCACGAGCGGCACGCCACACCAGCTGGTCCTCAGGCTGTGGCGGTGGTATGCGTCGGTTGCCTGGCAAAAAGTGAATTAGCTCCGCGATGAAGAGATTCATTCATAGCTTGCACTTACTTATGGAAGTCACAATGCCGAGTATATCACTGGCGCTGGTATAGTTGCGGAACAGATGAAGATCGACGGGCTTGCGATCCGCCATAACACCAGTCACCATAATCTTGGGATGCTTGATATCTGTCATGACATTAAACTCGCCCAGATTATCCTTAAGTATTGCCTCGAAGTAGTCGCTATTGTAGGGACGTGAGCCGACAAAGCATTGCTCCTTCATGCGTAGATAGAGACCCATGCACTGGCGCATGGTCTTACCACAGCCCAGACCCAAAGCAAGGATGCCACCAGTACTGGTGCCGGCGATCCAATCGAACATATGTATGATGGGCGTCCGCGACAGCTTCTCCACCTCGAGTAGCATTTGGACGAGCACTAGGCCGCGGATGCCACCGCCATCCAAGCATAGCAGACGACCACGTCCGTATGGTTTATCTCCTATTTCTGGAGCAATGGGCGAAGTGGGCGACGGCAACTGTTCCGGACTAGCTATGCCCGATGTCGGCGTAGCCGCAGCACTTGCTATGCTGCTCGATGAGTTCTCCTTTTTCATCTCATCTGCATTCACTTTGGTGGTAAACATGCCCAAGAGGGCATCCATGATACTCTGACCCTTTTGCTCCTTCTCCGTATCAACGATAACGGGCATTCTGTGTGGAAGATATGAATGATTAGTTAAAGTATACAGTACTAAGCGTATGCTTTGGTTACTCACTGTGGGGGCTGCTGTTTCTCCATGATTCCATTGGCTGCTGCGCCTAAAAAGCCGCTGACCATTTGACGACTGGTGGTGGCCAGCATATTTTCGATGTGCTCTCTCTGCTCCACAGATTCAGGCGCCTCTGGCGGTATGCCATTGTAGGAGCCCTTGGGATTGCAGCCGGGCGGACACTTTGAATTAGAGTCGGAGCAGCGTTTGGCACCCACCGAATGCAATATGTATAATATTTCATCCTCCTTATTGCCGGTGGCATCGTTGCCAACCATATGACGCGGCGTCTTTCCCGAAGTATTCTTCAGATTGATGTCACAGCCAAACACCACCAGACATTGGACGATGGGCACTAGTTTCTTCTCGATGGCTATGTGCAGAGCAGCATTTCCCTCATTGTCTAGCACATCGATGTCTGCGTCGTGTGCCAGAAGCGTGACCACACACTCGAAACGATTGCGAGCCACCATAACATGCAATGCGGTGCGTCCATCGAAATTGGTTGCATTCACATCGCAGCCCTCCATGATGAGAGCGTGCAGCGTTTCCCGTGAGGAGCACCAGTGCAATGGTGTCCCGCCATACTTCATGTCCTGTGTGTAGAGCTTGCTGGCGTTGTTGCGTAGGAACGAGGCCACCGATGTCGGCGTCGATGTCTTATACAGTTTGCTTATATTCTTGGCATTCAGGTTGACATCGGCGCCTGCGAGCAGCAAAGCCTTCACATTCTCCGGCTTGTCCGTCAAACAAGCCAAATGCAACGGCGTGCAGCCGTCCGAATTGAGGTGGTTCAGATTCACAGTGCTGTTCTCGGTGAGCAGCTGAAATGAAAGACGAACAGTTGAGAACAGAGCTAACGTAGTCTTGGAGCACAACTCACATTGATAATCTCTTTGGTGGTGCTGGCGGCATAGTGAAACACCGAATTGCTGTTTATGTCCAAGTGCTCGATTTTGCTCAGAGGCAACAGCAGCTTTACCATTTCCATGTGACTTTGTTTGATGGCCAGCTGGAACGGCGACATGAGCGTTGTATGATCAGCCACATCGATGCACTGCAGCACCTTGGGATTGCTAATATATTCAATCAGATTGAAATAGGCAACCAAATGGGCCAGCGTCCACGAAGGATTCTCCGACAGGGCATCGCAGACCTTTTGCAATCCATTCACATTGTAATACTGCAAGCAGAGTTTGATTAATATGATGGCATGTGTAGGTGGCGATGCTCACTCACTTCTTTGACTATTCCCACAAAGACAGGCAGGCGCTGCATGAAGGTATTGAACTTCTCTTCGGCCTCCTGCTGTGCGGGCGAACGGTAGAGGCTGAAGGAGCTGGTGTTCGAATCAGAGGTGGGGCGCTGCAGTACAATCTCGTAAACAGCGCGCTTATCGTTGCTGTTGTAGGGCGGTGCGAACAGAACCATTGCATCATCCCTTGCCATAACCTGTAAAGTGCCCAGCGATTCGCTCTTGATTTCCAGAACTTTATTGGCCGGAGTGTCTCCGCCCAGGAGGCGCTGCAGCACTGTAAGTTCAAGAAGCAAATATATATAGTAAAACTACAATTAAACTTGATTTAAGACGCAAAAATTGGTAAACAGGACAACACAGCAGCAACAACAACAACAACAACAATTACGAACAACGAACATAGAACATTAAGTAGCAAATACCAAAGCCAGAGGCGAGTGCTCCAAAGGCCATCCAAGCCATGGCTTCCGTATATATCAGCTGGTTTATATGATGCGTATTTGAACTTTGGAATCTTTCTTGATTATGATGCTATATAGATGAAGGGCAAAAATGTCAGTGCGATTTGAGATTTGAGTGTGTAAGCGATGAATCTACAGAAAGTAAATGTATTAGCAATGTCAATTGTTAGCTGTGGTATGTGCGCTTATTACGTACAAGATTTTTCTCTAAGCAGAACGAATGAAAGGAGGAGCAGAGAGTGAACGAACGGAAGGGAGGGAGAACAAAACAATGCAATGTTGCCAACAAATCAATAACAACATCCGATGCTCTACACAAATAATGGCAATTAGTTGCATAAATCCATTAGGCCAAGCTGTAATGCCCCATTTAATTGTATTGACCTAAGCTTAAATATTAGCTAGTCAGCTAGAGTAGGTGGCGTGACACGAATATTATTCTCTGGCATCAATTAGTTTCTAACTGCGCGTGATTCGGAACACTAGTTTGGTTCATGTTTTAGTAACAACAAAAATGAATAGCGCTCCTCTCATCTCTAAGATGAACACTTAACTACCGCAATTATATGCACATGCATTCGCCTTGTTAAAACCGTTATGACACATGTCTCGGATAGAGTATATGGAAATGCGGCGGCCGTTGCTGTGCGCCCTCATCAGTTTTTTTGCAGCGATTCAACCGTGACT
Source organism: Drosophila nigricruria (assembly GCA_037075265.1). Lineage (NCBI taxonomy): Eukaryota > Metazoa > Arthropoda > Insecta > Diptera > Drosophilidae > Drosophila > Drosophila nigricruria. The sequence goes on along the minus strand of JBAMCI010000227.1, from coordinate 1,206,309 downwards.
CAACTAGATAAACTGATAATATGCTTTGTGCTCTGAATGATTTTTATGCATATAATATATACACATACAAGGGCAACAGTTGTTGGCCAACATGAATGCTGTGCCCTTCCGTTTTGCCAGCCTTGCACTCTTTTTCGCCGCATTTTTCGTTCTTTCCCCGTTTCAATTTGGCGTGCCAGGCAATCAATATGGGAGAATGCTTTTCAATTATCTTTCATTTGATTGCGTCTGTGTGTTTGTGCGTAGTCGTCGAATGTTATTTTTGTTGTCCAGGTTGAATTTCGCAAATTTAACAAACTTATAATTGAACTAACCATTAAACATTTCGCTGCCGCTTGTTCAACACCAAAACCTTTTTTTTTTCACACTTTTTCAAATTCACTGCTAATTCGTCTTGCTTCTTGCTGATTAAAGTAACTATAAGCCGTCCGACAGAAAGAATCACTCTTGATAACAAGTTCGTTCCTCTACGTTTTGTTCTTTTGAATCGTTCACTCTATTCAACAAGTTTCATAGCAGCGAGCAAAACAAACATTTCTTCAATTATTTAAATTATTATAAATGGAAATTAATCAATAAATTAATATTGTAAATAAACCAAAGAAAAGTTAAATAAATACTCCCAATAAAAATTAGCTACCTTTCTCGGCAGCTATGTCTAAACATACCGTATTGCTTTTCAAGTCGATAGCTTATCACATATCGAACATATACATATCGTTATTGTTAAATTGAGCAACCAATGACTCCAAAACTGTACGAGCTCAAATCTTTGGCGGTAACTCAAATATGCAAAAACTTTTGAGAGATTTAAATGAATGAAATAAAAACATAATATTAAAAATAGTAACTCATATATTTTTATTATTTTTTATTATTGATTGGCAAAGAGAGATTTCAAATCAAATATATATCAAATATATATATAATATTGTATTATTATTATCAGTTCAGCTATTAATTGCAATCATTGAAAAAGTTGATTAGGAAGCATTCTTCTTGGTGCCGTGGCATTATCCATATCATAGATAGGGCGTACTTAGAGATATTCGCTGGCTATAAAAGCTGCAGTTTTCGGAAGGTTCGACATCAGTTTCTGAAAATTGTAAACATGAAGTTCTTCGTTGTTCTGCTTGCTCTGGCTTTTGCCGCTCCCGCTTTGGGCCGCACCATGAACCGTTGCTCCCTGGCCCGCGAGATGGCCAACTTGGGCGTTCCTCGTGACCAGCTGGCCCGTTGGACCTGCATTGCCGAGCACGAGAGCTCCTACCGCACCGGCGTTGTTGGCCCCGAGAACTACAACGGCTCCAACGACTACGGCATCTTCCAGATCAACAACTACTACTGGTGCCAGCCTGCCAACGGTCGCTTCTCCTACAACGAGTGCGCCCTCAGCTGCAACGCCCTGTTGACCGATGACATCACCAACTCCGTCCGTTGCGCCCAGAAGATCCAGCGCCAGCAGGGCTGGTCTGCCTGGTCCACCTGGAAGTTCTGCAACGGTGCTCTGCCCTCCATTAACGATTGCTTCTAAGCTACTCTCCTCCTACTGATTCTTGAATATAATAAATGAATGCTTAAAAAACTATGATTCCTTCCAATGGGTCTTCTTCATTGGGTTTCACTCTCTCCCTGACTTCCTTTGCTCTCACTTTAAAAACTTATGAAAATCGCATAGTAAGGCGACAGCTGTCTCAATATCCTTACATACAGCATCCAAGTAAACAATTCCAATTGGTTTTATCTACTAAATTATTTATTATAAGAAATATAAATATGATATTATAATAATCTAGACATAGAGAATGACTTAAGAATTAGGGACCCGATTGAAGCTGCCACCGAATCTATGCTACGAAACACAAAAATCTATATTATCCTATAGCAATAAATGAAAAGTGAATTAAAAAAAGAAACCTTATATATATATATAGACGAATATATATCGTAAGCCTAGGAGTGATTTGTTTGTATTGCACAGGAGCACAGGAGTATCTGGACGAGGTCGAGGGGCTTCAGTACAAGCCTGAGGGTAGGTCCGTTACTTTGGAGCCCTGCGTGTAGGAGCGCGTGCGTGCAGAGATTTGGCCAGACAGTTGGCCCGATCCAGGATAGTCGAGCAGCGAGCAGCGCATGGCCGGATTGCTGCTGAAATAGATCTGTTGATTGCTGCGAGACTTCTCGCGCACATTGCTTGCCTCGTTGTTGTGGGCTTGACCATCGGCAAAGGCCGCCTCCAGGCGTTCGACATTCTTGGTGACTCGGCGTGCCTGCAGAGCGGCGGTGAGATCGGGCTTTGGATACTTCTGGGGCGTATTCATGCCGGTCATAAAGAAGACACCATTGAAATGCTGAGCGGGCGGCGTCGGCGCTGGCGCCTTGCTCGACTGCTGTCGCCCGTGCTGCACTGCCTCCTGGCTGCTGTTTCTCAATGCCAATATTGTTGGATCGTTGTCGTCGTGTCTCGCATTCATGATGACATCCAATAGCTCCCGATTGGTGCTCGCATTGTAGGCCGTTGCGGTGGCACTTGGCTCCGCCTCGGGCATATCGCTGGAGGGCGTGTCCAGTGCGTAGGATCTCTCCAGCTCCAATTCTCTATGCGTGCCATCGTAGTCCACCTCATCGAAGAAGGTCTGCATGGCAGCCAGACGTTCGACGGCAGTTGTATCAGCTGGCATTAGCATGCCATATTGTGAGTCCTCTGGCTCGGAGCAGTCCGTGCGCGGCACCAGGTGAGCCAAGGAACGGGACTTACGTGGCGGCTGTGGCACAATGTTAACCGGCACAATGTCCTGTTCCTGCTCGAGACTGCGCTGCTGCTGCTGCAGCTGCCTGGTGTTGGCAGCCTGGGCTGCCTTGGCTGTTATAGTCTGGCTGGAAATCTGTTTCTCTGCCTCGCTTACAATGTTGTCCAGTTCCTCGATGACATCCTCTATAGTGGCCGCATCCTCGTCGTCATCGTCGTCCTTACGTGCCGCAGCTTTGCGCAACTGCTTGTGATGCTTAGACTTGGAGGGCAACACCAGTATGGGCACTGGACTGAGAGAGGCGCCCGTTTCGCTGCTGCTGATGCCCTCGTCCTCGTGCTCCGAGCAGCTCTGTTTGCTGCCCGCCGCTGTCTTCGAGGTGGGTGGCACCTGGCGTGGCAGTGCGACTGGCTGATGCGCCTCCACGGGCTTGAAGTTCGACTCCTGTGCGCCCTGCAGCCGAAAGATCTCTCGCTGCAGCTCGGCGCAACGCTCCTGTAGGCGTCGCTCCATGGACGTGAGCACGGTCTTCTCCTCGTGCAATATCTGGACACGACGCTCCAAGATGACCATCTGACTGCGCACACGATCGGCATCGCGTGCCTGTGCCATCATCTTGTCCACATCAATGTGCAGCTCATTGAAACGTTTAATCTCGGCACGCAGTGCATCCAGCCAGGGCGAGGAGGAGGATATGGTTCTGGCCAACGTGCTAGTCTCTAGGCCAGCCTGACAGAGCTCCGCTTGGATGTACAAGCGCTGCTGCAGGCTGACGGCGCTCTCGATGAATGTGTTGAGGAATCTATAAGGGACAAAAGGTGTCTCAATAGCTGTTGACTAGAGTCTAAGGTAGTTACTCACTTGATGCCAGCGCATTGAAGTTCTCCGGAGCCGCCGCCGCTGTTGAGGATGCCGATGAGCAGGCGGAAACGTACGGGTTCACTGCATCGCAGTCGTAGCGTGGACATCGCCTCCGACACGGCGGTGTGGCCAGCGGCGCTGATCTTCTGCCCACCATTGCCCTGACCGAAAGGCTGGCGATCGCAGGCTGCGGCCAGCAGCTGCAGAGCCAGGATGCGTCCACGTATACCTTGTCCCGTGGCCGACGAGGCGAGTGGCATAAGACCCACGGGTGTGTTGCCTAAACGGGCGATGGCATCCAAAGAGCGGGAACAGCAAATGCTCAAGCATTGTCTGACAAGGATCGGAGGAGAGAAAGAGTGAGTGATGCTCTCAGGCTAGGCTAAATCTTTGGTACTCACAGGCAGGAGAGCTCGTCGAGCAGCGCGCGTCGTTGATAGTTCTGCGGATTGCGCGACATGGCCAGCGAATTGGTGCCGGCTGCCAGCGGAGCGGGCGCATTGCTTGCCTGCGCCATCTGTATGGCACGCAGCACATCCAGCAAATGGCTGATGCCATCCGAGGGCGTGGCCACAAACTCCTGCACGAAGCTGCAATGAGAAACCAAATGAGAAATAAGAAAAGTAATTCCAGCAGACCTTTCCTCTTCACTTCATACCTTCATATACCTACTTGAAAAATACAATTTTTCCATAATTGATTGGCGAACAGAGATTTCAAATCAAATATAAATATATATATATATATATATATATATATATATATATATATATATATATATATATATATGTATATATACAATATATTATATTATTATTATCAGTTCAGCTATTAATTGCAATCATTGAAAAAGTTGATTAGGAAGCATTCTTCTTGGTGCCGTGGCATTATCCATATCATAGATAGGGCCTACTTAGAGATATTCGCTGGCTATAAAAGCTGCAGTTTTTGGAAGGTTCGACATCAGTTTCTGAAAATTGTAAACATGAAGTTCTTCGTTGTTCTGCTTGCTCTGGCTTTTGCCGCTCCCGCTTTGGGCCGCACCATGAACCGTTGCTCCCTGGCCCGCGAGATGGCCAACTTGGGCGTTCCTCGTGACCAGCTGGCCCGTTGGACCTGCATTGCCGAGCACGAGAGCTCCTACCGCACCGGCGTTGTTGGCCCCGAGAACTACAACGGCTCCAACGACTACGGCATCTTCCAGATCAACAACTACTACTGGTGCCAGCCTGCCAACGGTCGCTTCTCCTACAACGAGTGCGCCCTCAGCTGCAACGCCCTGTTGACCGATGACATCACCAACTCCGTCCGTTGCGCCCAGAAGATCCAGCGCCAGCAGGGCTGGTCTGCCTGGTCCACCTGGAAGTTCTGCAACGGTGCTCTGCCCTCCATCAACGATTGCTTCTAAGCTACTCTCCTCCTACTGATTTTTGAATATATTAAATAATCGCAAAAAAAAAAAACTTTTCTATTGCTTTTCTTTTCACTGGCTATCGCTGTGTAGCTATCTTCTTCCCTATTATCTTAGCCTTAGATCAGAGAGAGTAGAGTAAACATGTCTACTAGGAAGTTGTCTTACCTGGGAAAGGATACCCTAAGATCGGCTCGCAGCTTGGTCAGCAGATCGGTTATGGAGCCAAACTGACGCAGAGACATCTCACTGTCGCTCTCAGGCGGCGCAGGAATGGGACTCCTGTGGATAACGAAGGTTATATTAATGTGCGCTAGATACCTTAGGATTAAGGCAAAGACTTACTTGTAGCCGGAGTGTTTGGCTGGTAGCGTGGCGGATTTATAGGCATCTTCCTTGCCGCCGGCTTGGAGCTGACCATTGATGTTTACATCGTAAATGGATTGAACCTTGGCCGAGCCAGACGAGCTACCCTTGGTGAATTTGCGCAAGGAGAGTACATAATCCTCTGGATTGTAAACGGGCGGACGTTGATTCTCCTTGCTGTAGATGGGCGCCTGGGGCCAGCTCTGCTCCGAGCCGGCCATCTTGTAGGAGGCCAACGAACCATTCACGCTGTTGGCTCCAAATTTATTTGTGCCCGAAACGCTGGACGAGGCCGGTATGGAGGATTGAGCCTGGCCAGCAGCGGCACCTGGTACTGGTGCTGGTGCTGCATTATGTGGCGGCAATTTGGGCGACTTATCGCATACGCTGGGCGCCATCTGTGAATGGTGCGTGGAGCTGTCACTGCAAACGAAATAAAAAGAAAAAAAGTCGTTAAAACAAATTTGCACATTTCTCATGCAGAACTCGAATTTGCATTCGTATATATATAAATTATCAAAGACTGGTCTTGGCCAGGAGTTGGAGCTCGAGCTGGGGCTGGGCAACTGGGCGGCACGTAACGCACCGGAAAAACAAGCCATTCAGTTTGTTTAGCATTTTCTTGGCACTGTCAACGACTCATTGAGTGACAAGCATGTGGGCTTCCATCGGCGACCGTCAACAACTGATTAAAGCGTCAGATGGAAACATCGCAACTGCTTCAGCTTCAGCTTCAGCTCCACTCGCCGATTTGTTGTTACTCAATGCGCTTTTTATTTACGTGCGTAAGCGAAAATATTGTCAAAAAATTAATATGTCAATAAGCGAAACAGAAATAAAGGCGCGCACTTTCACTCAGACAGCTACACAGCTAGCTAGCTACTCAGCTACTCAGCTAGTCAGCAGCAGAGATAAAAGACCATATGCACCGTTAGCTGACAATGCGCTCTAACGGTAACTGCGCGCGTCTGCATATGCAAATGAGATTCAAGTTGAAATTATGACGTGCCTCAATGCAAAGCTAAGAAATTTAACAATTATAATATATATGTATATACATATATGTATGTATGTGTGTGTGTTTATATATATACATTTATAGCTTATGTGGCTATCAATTGAACGCATCAGTCACGTTGCTGCATATTTAAGCATGTCTTCTGTTCTACGGCATTTACCTGGTTCTTTTGGACAGGTGTGTCATGGCTCAAGGCAGCGCGCGCACACCTTGGCATGCGAGGGAGGTGGGTAATTGATATCAATGATTAAGCCAGCAAAAACGTTAACGACGTGTGTTTGGCAATTTGCCAAGCATTTCCCACAGACCCTCGCCCCTTCCCACTTTCAACCAAAGAAAAGTGATGAAAGATCAAAACACAAAACAAAAAGCCAAAGGCAAGTGGCCAGCAAAGTGAACACGATCCAACGGATGGAAGCTGCATTCAATTTGCATAAATCAATTTGAAAAAAAAAAAAAAAAAGAAATTGAGATCATTGGCGTGGCAGTGCACGCTGATAAAAGCGCCTAATGGAAACGCATTTAAGTGCCAGTGTGTACACATTAAATTTTCATGTAGGAACTACGACGTATCCAGCCGCGTGCATAATGGAAATATTGTGAACTAGTTCGCATAGATAGTTCGTTAAATTCAAATCAAAGTTCATTTAACTAAGATCTTGCTTTTCCCATATCTCCATATATTGTTTCACTCCATTAATCAAAGCCTTGGCCTTGTCTTATCTGCATAAACAATGTTTGCGCCAAAAAATAAATAAACAAATTGAAACTAGAAACTTCTACTTTTTGCCTTTGATAATACACACAACAAAATTCATATTGAAACCAAAACAAAATATATGAAAAAAAATCAAATCAAAACAAAAATATTTAATTAATTAATCAAAAAACAAATGGGAATGCGTATGAGTATGTGAGATTGCCGAATACCCTACAACAGCAGCAACAATAGATTGTTAGGTGTATAATATAATTAGGAAACAGAGATTTCCCTTTTTGAAACATTTACTTCACACAGAGTCTAATATGCAGCACCTAATCGTTGTAGGGTATTCGGGTTCAGTAATCAATTTTGATTGACGGCGTCGAGCCTTAGCCAATCATGTCTACCTATAAGTATGATCAATGTCTCCCTATTTATTTATCAATGAAAACTATAAGCTATATAAAAAAAGACATATGTATATGGAGAGACATATATATATGTATATTTATTTCAAGTGGAGTCACCTCATATACTCAAGAGGCAATGTGACGCAAATACGAATAAAGTTAACTGTTATCGATGGCATTAATCGATAGCTCAATGTGTAAAAAGCGTTTCTTCTTTTTACTATCAATATTGACAACAAATCTTGCAACATTGTTTGCAAAGGTTCATTGAATTGAATTTCATAACTAAAGCGAAAGGGAAAGGGGAAAAAATTGATATCAGTGGCTCTGATTGGCATAATAATGGGCAAAGGGCTTTCAGCTATGTTAAGGCATATATCTAGAGCTAGAGACCTGAAATTTGAATATTCATATTTTGGGTAGAAAATCTTGCCTCATTACAGATAGTTAAATTGACGTTGATTCGTATATAGATGTAGATATCATAGGTATATATTTATAAATAGTTGCATTATTAAACCCCGTTTCCGTTATTTTTTCTGAATCATTGCAAATACATAAAAAACTGATATCAGTAATAATCGCATAGATTGCGCCTACAAATTGGCAAACAACATTCGATCATTTGCACAAGAGCAACACCCACGAAAGACCACGGAACAATCGCTTCAGCTACCACTGAAACAGTATTTCTAAAGAATATGAAGTCCTTCATTGGCATACTTCTGGTTGCCCTGGCATGGGCTGCTGCACCCGCTCAGGGTCGCACCATGGATCGCTGCTCCTTGGCTCGGGAGATGGCTAATATGGGCGTGCCATATGAAGAGCTTGCCAGATGGACCTGCATTGCGGAGCATGAGAGCTCGTATCGTACTGGCGTGGTGGGTCCACCCAACTCGGATGGCTCCAATGACTACGGCATCTTCCAGATCAACGATCGCTACTGGTGCCAGCCGCCCAATAACAAGAAGTCGGCCAATGGCTGTGGGGTGAGCTGCACGGCTCTGCTCTCGGATGACATTAGCCTTTCGGTGCGATGTGCCCAGGAGGTGCTCAAGCAGCAGGGCTGGCCGGCCTGGTCCACCTGGAAACACTGTAATGGCAATTTGCCCAGCATTGATCCCTGTTTCAGGTAAGATCAAATTAAATGGTTTGCTTTATTGAGCAATATTTTAAAGACAGCTACTACAGTTAGCATTCGATACATGTACTCATTAAGCGAACAGGGATTGTCTGAGAAATTTCGCACAAATTGTTCCCGCAGCCTTTTTGGACGCGTGGCGAAAAGTGAAATTTTATATAATGGCCCACACATAACCGAGTCATTATGACTGTTTTACCTGGCCAAAAGCTATGCCATGCTTGTATCTATGAGAAATGACTGCAAAATGAATCAAACGATCAGCTACAGCAGCTACATTGGGCATGGCACCGACTCGGAGTCCAAGTCGTAGTCGGAGTCGGAGTCGAAGTTGGACTACAGCTGGTAATAGCTGCTGGTAAACAAGTTAATTTAATTTCCAATCGTAAAAGAAATTACGTATAAAAGCATGCCGTTATCGTTGCGTTAATCTAGACAAAGAAATAGAGAGACAGAGAGAGAGAGAGAGAGAAAGAGTAAAGCTCGCTAAGAAAGAGAGGCAAGAGTTGTAATTGCTGGGCAATTGTATAAAGACTGAAGGTAAAGAGTTATCGACTTAGATGCCGTCTGATTCACAAAATGAATAGAGTAGAGAGAGAGAGAGAGAGAGAGAGAATAGAGTAGAGTAGAGACCGACCAGAGGATACCCTAACTCTCATATTTCCAAAAATAAGTGTTCTGCTAATGGATGAAGTCATCAAAAGTTAGGTTAATCATAATTTGTTATAGTGCATAGTCTAAGAATCTGGTTTGATATCAAAGTGAATCGATAAGTTATCAATGATTTGAAAGAAAGATTGATTCTATGTATACTATATTTAATTTAATACAATTTTTTATTTTTTTATATTTCTATAACACAGCAACTGTTCGTCGTACGGCAGGAGTGGACGCAGCTCATACAATTAATATTGAGAGTCGATTCCGATTCGGTATTTAATGCAACCAATACCTTCTGTGTTGTTTAACGCATTCCAATAAAATGTTTCGCATGCAAAATATTCGTAGTCTTTTATTTAAGTCGTATTTGAATACTCTTATATCGTATATAACTATTATGAATATAGAATACGTGTAACTAAATGCAGTATATGTTAATTTTAGCTCATAAGGATATGAAGTTCGATAACATTTTAAATCGGTTTTAATCGATCGACTATTTAAAAACGGTCTCGAGCTACGAATGCTTTTAGAAAGAGCTCCAAGCAAGATTGAAAGTATCTAGCTATTATAGGTACAACCATTGTTGACCTACATGCAAGCGATCAAGAATATATATATAAAAGATATTGTATGCATCTTCTCTTTAGAGATCTGTTTTATTCCGAGTCTAATATGCAGAAGCAAATCGGTGTAGGGTATTCGAGTTCATAAATCCATTTAGGTTAAAGGCGTCGAGCCTTAGTCAATCATGTCCACTTATAAGTATGATCAGTGTTTCCCTCTTTATTTATCAATGAAAAACTATAAGCTATATAGAAAGACATATGTATATACATAATTATATATACATACTTATATGTGCTATATGTATTTCAAGTGGAATCACCTCATATACTGAAGAGGCAAGTGTGACGCAAACATTAAACAAAGTGAGCGTCAATAAATTTGATTAGAAAATCGTTGGCATTAATCTAATAATTCCATAAAATCATGTGTAAACTGCTTGTCTTCTTCTTTTTATTTCCATTATTAACAAGAAATCTTGCAACATTGTTTGCAAAGGTTCATTGAATTGAATTCCATAGAGAAAGGGAGCTCAGAGCTCGTTGGCTCTGATTAGCATAATTGTTGTTTTGTCTACAATGGGCCAAGGGCTTTAGCTATGTTAAGGCATATAAATATTTTTTACTTTTTCAGTGGGCTACTTAGAAAGGGAGCATTGTGTGAGAGGTTTCAATAGGCCTAATGGGCCTTGTCCATGCAACTGACATCTGTTGGGAGTTTTCTAATGCTTTTAGGGGTCACTTTGACGCCTTTGGTTTTTTAATGCAGTCAAGTGAAGTCAAGTGCAGTAGATGAATTGAAAGCGATATTAAAGTCTAACCTACGATCGGCCGTTAAACTTGTAGCGCTAAAAAATAGCTGGGAATTCGGCCTACGAGCTGCACGTGAAAGAAAAATCAAGTGCAATTTCAGACTGAAATAACTCGAATGCCGCACAATGAATAAATAACTGCAACAAAACATGCAACCTCACAGATTGCGTGAACAACAGACCCCAAGCCAAGCCAAGCCAAGCCAACCCAAGCTAAGACAAATTCGAGTCAAGACAATGCCATCTGGCTAAATATTTGGAATTAGTTACGTTATGGAGCTCGCGGCGATAATTGCGACTGGGCTAACATGCGTGCGAGGTCATGATTGAAGCATATGAATATGAATATGAATATGACTATGAATATGAATGCGAGTGTTAGTCTCTGTGAGAGTTTCAGTGCATTCAATGCGCAACTGGGCTAAGTCTTATCAGTAATAATTTGCGAGACGAAAACTTCTTCCGCCTTTCGGTCTTTGATAAGATATTGAAAGGAAAGACTTTGAATTGCTATTATAATGCAGAGTTATAAAGATCATCGGAGAAGTGCGCAGCGAAGTGCGCCGCAGATTAGATAAGTTCCAGTCTATTAGCTGAAAAGTATTTAATATGCTCACGCCATATGCTAACTGGGTCTGATCTGATAAGCCACCTCAAATTAGTTGTAGTTGGGAAAGTTTCTTTAAATTAGGCTAAAATGTATTAAATAATATTGGAGTCAAAAAGTTTGTATAACTGTTTTGTGGCTCAAATACTATCAGGAGTCAAGGTCTATATAGTATATGAATTATATAGTTTATATATATAGGAGTTTCTTTTACTATGTAAAATAACTTGGAATAAGTTCTTAACTCTCTAGTATACCTTTCACAACTATCATAGCTTTCTTCAATAGACCTCAGCTAACTGCACAAAACATAGCTTTTGTAATCATCTATCGGGCAGACAAGTATTGCACCTTATATCTGATGTCGGCAAATTGTAGTTATTGATAAGATATATGGGGCCTAATAAAGGAATTCCTCAGTATTACATAGGTCAACGCGTTTCATGTAGGGTAAGTGAGGCCTGCCTATGAGTAACATTGCATTGTGAGTCAGCTCGTGATATACACAATTCTTATCACCCTTATTTACATTAAATTTGCTTGCAATAAGTGCAAATACTTTACTAGCACCCACATCTTGGCTGGCAATGTTTGATTATTTGCTCAACTGCATTGAACCCACATGAGCTCAGCTATAAATACTGCACCACACACAGCCACAGGTCAACAGTTGCTTCAGACTCCAGTGCAGCAGTATTTCGAGAGAAGATGAAGTCCTTCATTGTCGTCCTTCTGGTTGCCCTGGCATGGGCTGCTGCACCCGCTCTTGCTCGCACCATGGATCGCTGCTCCTTGGCCCGGGAGATGGCCAAACTGGGCGTTCCGCGTGATCAGCTGGCCAAGTGGACCTGCATTGCCCAACACGAGAGCTCTTATCGTACTGGCGTGGTGGGTCCACCCAACTCGGACGGTTCCAATGATTACGGCATCTTCCAGATCAATGATCGCTACTGGTGCCAGCCGCCCAATAACAAAAAGTCGTCCAATGGCTGTGGACTGAGCTGCAAGGCTCTGCTCACGGACGATATCACCAAGTCTGTGCGCTGTGCCCAGAAGGTGCTCAAGCAGCAGGGCTGGCCGGCCTGGTCCACCTGGAAGTTCTGCAAAGGCAACTTGCCCAGCATCGATCCCTGCTTCAAGTAAGCTTTGAGTTCACCAATAAAGCATGATTGAGTAATCTGCCACAGATAAAAACTTTCTCACTTGCTTTATTGACCAACATTTGAAAGACAGACTACAGACAGCCAGTCAGTATTCGATAAATGTACTCATTAAGCGAACAGGGGTTGTCTGAGAAATTTCGCACAAATTGTCCCCGCAGCCTTTTTGGACGCGTGGCGAAAAGTGAAATTTTATATAATGGCCCACACATAACCGAGTCATTATGACAGTTTTACCTGGCCAAAAGCAATGCCATGCTCGTATCTATGAGAAATGATTGCAAAATGAATCAAACGATCAGCTACAGCAGCTACATTGGGCATGGCACCGACTCGGACTCCGAGTCGAAGTTGGACTACAGCTGGTAATAGCTGCTGGTAAACAAGTTAATTTAATTTCCAATCGTAAAAGAAATTACGTATAAAAGCATGCCGTTATCGTTGCATTTATCTAGATCGACAGAGAAAGAGAGTGAGAGAGAGTGAGACAGAGAGGCAAGCGTACGCAGAGAAGGCAACGACTTATCCAACTTAGATTTCATCTGACTCACAAAAAACAATAAAAATGCATAAAGCAATTTCAATGCAATTACGTGTTAGGCTTCTCTGCCCCAATGTAGATCCATTCGATTTATTCGCATTGCCATTTCTGTCTCATTGCCATATTCAGTTGGCAGAGCCTTGTCATAGCTGCTGCTGCTGCCGTTGCTGTTGCCGTTGCTGTTGCTGTGCATTTTTTCGATCCACAAAAGCAGTGAAAATGGTAAACAACTCGACTGGACGGGCGTAGAAACTGATTGACAACCATATTGTAACAATTTGTATCAAATTCTCAAGGGTCTGCCATTGAGTTGAATGACTTTTTATAAGACAAACGCTCTCGATGCACGCTCGCCTCAACTGAACTGAGTATATTGGCTTTTGAGCGTGGAAATTTGATGTCTATCTGCATTGTTGTTGTTAGTCAAACAAAGGTGTATCATATATATAGACATCGAAGTGTTATAGATCCTCAATATCTTAGAGTGACCATATTTGGATTGAAGTACAAAGACTATAGCCTGCTTAGAGAAGAGTCGTGTGGTAGCATTGTGGCCCAGTTTGTTCAGATTAGAGTTGAAGCTTAGTCTATGAATATAGAATTGACTTAACAGTCTTAATCAATCATTTCAGATCTTACTTCTTTTAGAAATAACAACATATTTGTTAGAAGTTAGCTGCCTGCTTTATATGTTATTCAACCATGAACGAGTAGATCATGCAGTCAGCTAAGCTTAACTGCAAAGTCTTTTTTGGGTAACTCTATAAGCTACGTGTTTATATATTTTAGCCGGTTTTAGCTTGAATTACCAAATAGAGCCACAAGAACTTCATTCGTTGCTTTGTCGGAGCATATTTATTTCAAGATGATATTACATATTCAACACCTTACAAGGTCTAGCAGATGTTTTTCGACACTTCACTTCACACTTCATAGAAGAAGAAGAAGAATAAGTTGTCAAAAACACCATCGGAAATTTGGCGACTCTGAAAATATCTTGTATATAGAGTTTCGTCAAGTTAAACTTTTCTCATCTCTGGACATTTAAATAGATATTATTAATTATATCAAAAAAGGAATGCGACCTGGCACACTTCAGCTAGCAGCTGCTGGCTTAAAATCACAGGTGATAAATCACCTGTTCTCTTCCGCCAACTTTCGCGCATGCGTAATCCGCTTTTAATCATGCTGCCATAAGAGCGGGTTCTCCCTGGCCACAAGAAATTTATCACAGTATAATTTTTTCGTTTCGTTTTTTTCTTTCGGACAGCTATAGCTCATAATAGTCGTCGTCGTCGTCGTAGTAAAAAGTATAGTTTCTCCCCGTGTTAAGCCGACACCTTGCCAAATTGTCTTTAGCTGTTACACAAAAAGTAACAAATGGGAACACTGCTCCGACTGCCTAATACTCGCTCACGATCCAAAAATATATATAAGTCATTTTTGGTCAATCTCAAGAGGAAGTCTGCAGTAGCTTAACTGTCTAATCTCTAGCTTCCTATTTGGCAAGCTCCCTCTGTTATACCAGATATAGTCTCGTCCGATTTATATAGTGGGCCTATTAAGAAAGTTTTTTACACTTTCTAAGATGAGTATATATCCCTAGTTTCACACGGACATTGCACAAAACCCATATACTCTTTTTCACTGCGTGAACGAGTGTAAAAAGTCCATTCGAAGTGGCTGTTGGGCAACAATGGCCTCTTTTTAAGTGTCTTTTTAGATGCTGGCTCCGAGATATACGCAGCCGAATGTTCTCATGGCAGCAGTTCCATTTCTTTAGCCCATTTGCATTTGCGTTGTAAATTTTACTCACACAGAGAGAGATACGGACGCTGTCTGACAAACGAGATAAAACTATTAACAGAATTTAGCAACAACAATGATAGAGAAATGTGCCCACTTTTCAGCTGTCAAGAGACGTAGAAAGATTTGCTGATTTTCCCAAGAGTTGTCGGCGCGTTATTGTTGTTGTTGTTGTTGTTGTTGTTGTTGTTGCTGGCATCTTGAGTTGTGTGTGTTTTGGATCCCTATACAGACTTTTGTCAGCCTTTTGATAGCTGGCTGTCATGCTTGACAGCATTGGTGCTTGACTTTAAATTAAATCCCAGCTGGAAGATCTGCTAGACAACTAGACGAAACTTTAATACTCTTACTCTCTCTCTCTCTCTCTCTCTCTCTCTCTCTATCTGTCCATCACCTTGTCTTTCTCTTTCTGACTCTTTGTCTCTGTCTCTCCCTCTCCCTCTCTTCTCAAGAAATAAGCATGCTCTACTCAAGTATTATACAGACATTCTATCACTATTTATAGACTAAGGGCTTTTGGCTAGACCTAACACTCAAGAAGTCTATCAAGAAATATTATAGAAATACACAAATTATTATAAAGTAAAGTATATAATATTTTGCAACAAAGTTTTTAAATATGATCCAAACAGCTCTGACGATCTCAACCCGTCTCATGCACTTCCGATAGTGTATCTCAAGTTTGTGCTCGGGAAAAACGTAAAGTTTTCTAACGCTCATTATGATTTTCACCGCGATTTGTTAACTACAGATTGCGCCTGCCTGCTGTGAGGCCCCTCCAGGTAATATATCAACAGAGCTGTCTCCCAACTAATATAATTAGGGTTTATTGTCGAAATAATAACGCAGCAGCAGGAGGGTTCGAGTGGTTGGTGCCTGTGCGCTTGACACAGTTGCGTTTCCATTCCATTTTGGGGGTCGGCCAGGTGAAATGCTTATAATTTGTGAGCCCAATTTTGTGATGTGACAGGTAATTGATGCCAAAAAGTAGCTCAAAGCTTGTCAGCTCTGGCTGGGGCAGCGTTTCATCGTTTCAGCTCGGTTACCATTGACAATGACAAGTCAAGATCATGTTTACTTAACCAACTGGAAAACACACAAAACAGCGTCTGTCGCCGTAATGTAATCTCTTGGCATTGTCTGAGTTTAAGCAGCGCTTAGGCTTACGTACATTCAGTCAACCATCTAGGTAAACATATATCATCTCAGATCTCATCTGGGAGCATAGCATATTGAAAGTCTAGTCTAAGCCAACCCAATTTCCTTTCTCTTCCTCTGCCATTTGACTGGCTCTGATAAGCAGCGTCTGCAATATTAATGGATTTCGCTTTGATTGGCTGTTCACCATTTTTTATTCAGATAAGAGTGAATCCCCTGAGCACCTTATCTATCGAACCATCCATTAATTTGCCTGCGGCTCCATGCACTCGAGTTTTGCGTATTAAAATCTTATTTGCTTTTGCCAAGTGGGAAAACACTTGAGCGCCTTTCCACTAAGTGGCTAAACTGAAATCTTCAGATAATAATATTATAAGTGAGCTCTCTATCAGAAAAGTGTGTGATGTCTGAGATGTCGAGATAGTTAAACTTGTTTGATAATAATTCATAAACTGAATATACCTAGGCATATGCGTTTCATTGAACGAGACTCTAAGAGCTGCGTAGCCTTATAATTTTTTTTTGGAAATCGATATATATCGATTATAAGATTATAAGTTTCGAATATTATAAAAGCTTAAAGTATATTACAGTCTGGATTTAGTCAGGATGGACCTTTATTTTATAGTAAGAAATCAGTCAGTAAGTTCTCATTTATGTTTTCTGTCTCAAGGCAAGGGAGTTTTAGTAAACTTTTATTCAACTACTAGGCTGTTTCAGAGGATTAAGTCAGGGTGGAAGTTTGGTTTATAGTAAAAAATGCAATAAATTTTAAGCTGTTTCATATCAATTTCCTGTCACAAAAAAGAAGTCCTTAAGCTTAACTTCTTTTCGTTTCCTTTCCTTTCATATCATAATATTTCTAGTTGTTTTCTAGTTATAATTTCTCTACCTGGCTTTTATACCTTATGTACCGCTTTCTTATTTCTTTATAGTTTTCTGTGTTTTCCTCGAGTTCTACATCTTTCACACTTTTCCGCACACACACTCTTTCCTGGGGCGCAACCAATTAAATCAGCCACAAACCCTGACGTGCGTACAAATCAAGTTGTCTGCAGATCTAAGAGAGCCCCATGCCCGATGCCATTGCGTCTACGTCTACCTGGTATCGGTTAGCTGTGTTCGTTGCCTGGTTGTTATCTGTAGACCGCCATAACTTTACGCTAGACTGATTTCATATGGCAGCAAACCGCAGCAATTGTTTTTCGAGTAAGTTAAGTACTTAGTTGACCCACACCATGTCGTCTTCCCAAGGGGCGCCGAACTTCGGCCTAGGGGCAATTACTTAGGAACCGCCGACCGACGACCGTCGACCGACGACTAGGGCGCTAGTTGTGCTAATGTGCACAAATTATAAGGAAAGAGAGCGAGAGAGTCGAGAGGCATGTACTTTGCACTTGGCTGTAGGAAAAGGTCTGCTGACATTTTACCCCACGTTTTCTCCATCTTCTTGCACTTGGTATAATTTTCCAGTCTTTGGTTTCCTGCTTTGTTTTCCAGCCTGTTCGAAGCGGGCTTTTAGTGTCTCTGTTAATGCATTGGCACTTCCTTAGCCCGGTTCTAAGCTGCCCATTTACAGCCGGTCTGAGCGACGGCTACCTGTATAAATTATTGCCCACCGAGTCGAGTTCCCCCCCTTCACCCATTCACATTAACAATTCACTGACCGCTCCAAGTCAACGGCCTATTACGACTGCCAGCCATGGCGAATGGAAGGGAAAAGAAGTCTAGCCATGGCTTTTACTCTTCCCAGTCTCTTGGCCAAGTCTGTGTCTGTGTGTTGAGACAAATTGATTCTTGCTTTCGTTATTCTGTATTGATCTTTCTTCGACTCTCTGTGGCTTTGGAAAGCAAACGAACATGTGGAGAAACAGCCAATTACGAACGATTTCCAACTTTTGATCCTCAAGAATGGACAGCAGACCAAAATTTTACTTTAAGATTTCTATTTATTAGGGAATAGATAAAGTCGAAGATAATGTACCCTTCCACGCATACCCTACTTTAAAGTCAATTCAATATTTTTCAATAGAGTTTATTTTTTATCAGTCATGAACACAGAATTAATCACTTAGAAGCAGTCGTTGATGGAGGGCAGAGCACCGTTGCAGAACTTCCAGGTGGACCAGGCAGACCAGCCCTGCTGGCGCTGGATCTTCTGGGCGCAACGGACGGAGTTGGTGATGTCATCGGTCAACAGGGCGTTGCAGCTGAGGGCGCACTCGTTGTAGGAGAAGCGACCGTTGGCAGGCTGGCACCAGTAGTAGTTGTTGATCTGGAAGATGCCGTAGTCGTTGGAGCCGTTGTAGTTCTCGGGGCCAACAACGCCGGTGCGGTAGGAGCTCTCGTGCTCGGCAATGCAGGTCCAACGGGCCAGCTGGTCACGAGGAACGCCCAAGTTGGCCATCTCGCGGGCCAGGGAGCAACGGTTCATGGTGCGACCCAAAGCGGGAGCGGCAAAAGCCAGAGCAAGCAGAACAACGAAGAACTTCATATTTGCAATTTACAATGCAGAACTGATAGAGAAATGGCTAAAAGGCTGGCGCTTTTATAGCTAGAAATTATCTATGCTAAACTGTTATCTAAAGTGGGCGCGTGTCTCGCTGTGATTTGGCGTCTAATCAACGATCTTCAATGGACTTCTAATCAAAAGACTTCAGAAAGTAAACAGCCAAAGGAAAATTTCGAGTGCATGTTTAATAGATTATCTCTCTGCTTAGCTGGCAGCAGATGCTAGAAGAAGTAAATATGATCGCACCATTTAACAGCAGATTTAATTAGCCTGCTTTTTCTGGCTGTTTCTGACAGTCAAATAGTAGTAGTTAAATGTTAACCATTAACCTTGTTCGGCTCTGCGCTCAACAATTACCATGCTTTAAGTGTTGGCTATTGATATTTAAAGCAGGCTTTGAGCGTTGTAAACAACATTAAGAGCTGAAAAATAGAAGGTAGCTGCAGCTCAGTGCTGCCAGTTGAGCTATTTTCATGCCAAATCTAGCTGGTTTTTCAGCGAATGAGAATTGAAGCTATAAATATTTATACACAAATTTGTTTAACTCTTTCCTTTCAGATCTTTCATTTAAAAGATCTTTCAGATATTTTTCTTCCTTCATAACAAATGAACCAAATAAAAGAAGTTAGCTTCAACCATGCCTAGAGCTTAGCTTGCTTAGCTTTTTTTCAGTCATGCCAAACTTTGCCCTTTAGCTACCTTTTTCTTCTTTTTGGCTAGCCTAATGCGGCCAACGCTGTTAAGGTGTGAAGAGCATGCTCCATGGCCTGAAACTCTTTCTAAAACACAAAATGAGAACTCAACAACTGTGTGTACTTATGGTTACATTTCGTAACGGTCACAAGTTGAATCGTTAAAGCTACTGACTCGGCACAGACCCGAAGGCTGGCACACACACACACACTCACAATCGTACAGTCATGCATAGAGATGGATCAACGTGAACATTAACGCCAACTCAGATGCACATATGGCTTTCTCGACATATGGAGGCTGGCAGTAGATAGAGCGCGGGGTCTAAAGACCTAACCGCAACTATGCAAAACCCGTCATTGTTGACGATACGCGCTGTTATATTAACCCCATTCAAGCACCGTGCATGGAACGCTAAGTGCACTGAGAAAAAGAGTTAAGAAGTAAGAATCGACTTTAGCATAAGCTGCTCATATGAGGAAGCTACAGCAATATCAACAATTGAAATTGAAGTCTTAACTAATCTTAAGCTTCAGTTTCCCTCAGTGTACAAGCATAATAAGTCATGTTGTGAGGCAGAGGCACCCGCCGTCTTCCACTCAGGCTTTTTTTGCATCTGCTAGCGGTATTCCTTGTGGTGCCCCGCTGGAGGCACTTGTTGATCCGTAGGCGACCACAGATTTCTACACATATTTCCACACGCATTTCTCAGAAAGCTGTTAACCTTACCGACGTTGGGTTAACAGCGAAAATAAATGACAAAAGGCTACTGTAAAAGTCATTTGGCTTGGCCAAATGACTGACAAAAGTGGCTTCAAGCCATACCAAGCCGAGCTCTGTGACCCGCTTGGCTGTCCATGAATTATCGGTTTTCTAGCCGGCGCTGACTTGTGAGTTCTTTGTTAAAGTCCACATAATCAACATATTCACTTTTACTTTTTGTTTTCTATATAAGTATAAGAACAAAGTCTTCCAACTAACTGCTAAGAGCTTGGCTTAGCATACGTATATGGGTCAGCTAACAGTTCAGCAATCGGAGTATAAGAATGTCTCGAAAAAAAAACCTCATCGCATATGCATGAGCTGGGCCTTTCGGCATCACTAGTTGACCAATTATGCATCATTTATAAATAAAAGTCGACGCTAATTGTCTAATTATGGCAAAAGAAAGTACAGTTACGTTAATAGAAGAGCTTAAGAACAGTTGCCCAAAATTAAGCTAAGCAAAGTATTTGTTCTAAATGGGTCAAATAATACGAGCTTTGTCAATAAAAATATTTTTAATAGAAGTAGAACTGGAACTAAAACTAAACATAGTTTCAAGTTAGGGTGACCAAAGCGAGCTATGAAGAAATTGAGATAGAAATTAAAGGTGACCAGAGGAATTAAACTAGAAAATGAGAGTGACAAAAAAGTATTGTAAAATCTAGAAATAAGAGTGATCAAGGCGAATGATGCAGAAATGCTACAGAAATTTAAGGTGACCAAATCTCATTGCTAATAAATAACTTTCAAATCTTTGTCTTATAAAAGAGAAAAAAAAAACTAGAAATTGATTCAAACAGCTTCAAATGAGTTTCTCGAGAGTTTCTAGTTTTTTAAGGTTTATTCAGTTGAAATAGACGCTAATCTAATTCAATGTGTGTCGTCCATAAATAAAAACCATAAAATTAGAAACTTTTGCCAAACGAAAAACAAACAAACAAAAAATTTGCTGCGTGCCCATAAAAAAAAATAAAACTTTTTTGTTTTTATACCCTGAACCCATTGAAAATGGGAAATCAGGGTATAATGTTTTTGTGAAATGTATGTAACAGGCAGAAGGAGACATCGCAGACCCCATAAAGTATATATATTCTTGATCAGCTCGATGAGCTGAGTTGAAATAGCCCTGTCCGTCTGTCCGTCCGTCCGTCCGTCCGTCCGTCTGTCCGTCCGTCCGTCCGTCCGTCCGTCCGTCCGTCCGTATGAACGCAGCGATCTCGTAAACCACAAAAGCTAGATATATGAAATTTTCAGAGAATACTCGTCTATGGCCTACGCAGTACGAGTTTTTTTTAGATTTTCGATAACTCATCCCGTTTCCTTATTATCGATAAAAATCGATAACTTTTCTTCGGTTAAGCATACCGTAAGAGCTAGAGACTTCAAATTTTCTGTGTAGATCCGTGTAATCAATGCGAAGATTTTGTAACTTTTGGATTTTGGATGCCACGCCCCCTTCGCCCCAAATTTGCAAAATTCGTATTTCAAATACTAGAGACTTGTGCTTTGGCAAATACACACATATGAATGACTTAATTATGCTGTGAAAGTTTAATCAAGAAAGTCCATCCACAAAAAAAGTTATTAAACATTTAATTTCCCATACAATAGGCATATTGCAGTCCGAGCGCAGTCGCCGCGCTGACTGCGCAGTCAGCAGAGCGCGTGCTTATGCGTGCGTGTGTATGCATGTGTGTGTGTGTGTGTGCGTTGCTCGCAATATTCGTATATGTAAAATAAGCATATCATGTTGGGAAGATTGGATCTTCGCAGGGTTCAGGGTATCTCGTAGTCGAGCCGCCTCGACTAGAGCACTCTTACTTGTTTTTTTTATTGCAGATTTTCTCTCATAGAAAGTAAAGTTGAACGAAGCTCAGCTCCAAATGACAGCGCGGGTCAGACACGGATTATAAACAGAGTCCAACTTATTCATTATGATATCAGAGCGAGACAAGTAACAAGACAAACTGACGAATCTCTTGCTAATCACTAAGCAGAATCCATCCAGAAATAAAAATAAATCTTACAAAATAATTGAAAAATGAGAAAAGCTTTGCAAAGAACTTTTAAGATACTTTTAAAGCTTAGAACTTAGGATTTCATATCTAACTATTTATCTATCAAACTATGTATCTTTATATATCTATCTATCTATCTATCCATCTCTCTATAGATAGATATCTTCTATATATCTATCTACCTATCCATCTCTCTATCTAGCAACCAGCTATCAGGAGAATGAAAATCTCAATTGGAAATATGAATTAAATTTCACGTCCCATTCAAGATTATCTCTAGACTTTACAAATGTGAAACATCTGATTAGATAATACAGACCACTTCCTGCTATCAGCGCAATATTATTTTTACACTAGAGGCTCTTGAGTTAGAGTTCTTTCAGTGATAATATTGGCGTATAAAAGGCCAAGGCTTTTAGCTATTCCTCATCAGTTTCTGAAAATTGTAAACATGAAGTTCTTCGTTGTTCTGCTTGCTCTGGCTTTTGCCGCTCCCGCTTTGGGCCGCACCATGAACCGTTGCTCCCTGGCTCGCGAGATGGCCAACTTGGGCGTTCCTCGTGACCAGCTAGCCCGTTGGACCTGCATTGCCGAGCACGAGAGCTCCTACCGCACCGGCGTTGTTGGCCCCGAGAACTACAACGGCTCCAACGACTACGGCATCTTCCAGATCAACAACTACTACTGGTGCCAGCCTGCCAACGGTCGCTTCTCCTACAACGAGTGCGCCCTCAGCTGCAACGCCCTGTTGACCGATGACATCACCAACTCCGTCCGTTGCGCCCAGAAGATCCAGCGCCAGCAGGGCTGGTCCGCCTGGTCCACCTGGAAGTTCTGCAACGGTGCTCTGCCCTCCATCAACGACTGCTTCTAAACTGATCACTGATTGGATTCTTGGTTTTTTTTTAACAAAAATAAATTAAAGGTTCAATAAAATTGCAAATTAATCTGAAACTTTCTTCTTCTTTTGCTTGTGTTTATACTTATAATAACTTTCGAAGGAATATTTGTGGGTTTATCATATTGGAAATTTCAATATAATTAAAAATCAATTTATTTGGCACGTGAATATTAAATTTTTGCACATTTTTCCGGTCCTCCCCCTCTAGCTTATGTCTTATAGAAAGTAAACTTGAAGCCTTGGTAGGTGTTCGAGCAGAAATGACGGCGACTCAACACCAATTTATGGGCCAACCCAAAACATATTAATTATGATCGCTCGAGGCATTAATAAGTCCGAAAACCAGTTGAACAGGTGTTTATATTTGTAGCTTTTGTGGTTTTGTTTGTGGAGATAAAGCGACAACGTTTTTAATCCATAGTAAAATATTAAATAAATAATCCAAAGTTTTTTTTTTTTGCAGTAGCAGTTCCGCATGTTCCGGCGATCAATGAATGGATATATATATAGAGATATGCATATGTCGAAGGTAACCCCAATACTCTATGTTGGCTTTAACAATGCCGTATTCATTAGATGAATCGCGGCTAGCGTGATGTTGATTGACAATCGCCTAAGGCTGGAGCACGATATGCGCACAATTATAAGATGATTGGGAATTATAATCCCCATTGGCGCCTCTGGTCAAAGATTGGCTGATTCGTAAATTGTGGAGAAAGTGACCAAAAGCAACACCAAGTGCAATTTTCCTGTCTGTCACAATCAAATTTGTTTACCAATCAATGTCTAGAAGAAAATTCAGTTCAACTAGAACTTTTCAATGAGCTTAAGATATAAGCAGAAGAGATATATAGAAAAAGAAGAGATATATAAAAATTCAATGCTTAAAAGTAATAGAAAGCGGACTTCATCAGGCACACAGACTTACACTTATCTTGAAGTACCCTCTACTTAAACACTATCAGCTTCATATCCTAATGAATAATTTGCTTGTATAATTTGTCTCAACTCAAATAGCTTCGAGTGATAGGCCTTTACATGTTTGTAGCCTCCTTTTTATAGCTCCACAAACGCCTCAAGCTGTGCACATCTTACAAAATATAACTTAACTTGGTTTACTTAATGCAAATTGTTAGTCTTTGCTTTGTTGTCTATTTTGTGTGTGGACAGCTGGCCTTTAAGCCCAATTAACTGGCGATGGCTGCTGCTGCTGCTTTGAACACCTTAACTATACCAAATGCTTTTGCACCAGTTCCATTTAGTTCAATTAGTTTTGTGGCTAACAACAAGTGAGAGGCTGACACTACAGGCAGATACTCTGTAACTTGTAATTGTTTAACTCCGTTACTAGCTCCATTTTTGATTGCCCTCAAATGATATACAGATATTGAGTGAGGAGCTACTCTCTATAATCCACTATAATATCCATTTTCTTCCACTTTTCCGATACTTCATTCATATTCGATATACCCGCTCAGTTTAGGTCTAGAGGGCATGCAGAGCCCCTTGTTTAAGCCGCATAAAGAGCAACTTAAAGCGAATTGCGGTTACTCAATCAACAATTGCCTCATTTGTCAGGTGTCCAACAACTGTCTATTGTCTATGATTGAGCTGCAATTTCCTAACCGACTATGGATGATACCCTAACTTTAACAAGAATTTACGTCTAACCACAAAAGAAAATTTCTTTTTCTTTTTCGGGTCTTAACTGAAAGTCTTTGTGCGGCTCGTATGTTTGGGCCGTTTGATTGCGTGTGACGCCCAACTGTCCAGCTGGAGCGTGTCCAATGCATAAGCCATTTATTATTAACAATTGTTAAATCAGACCGGAACACTTTTTTGTCTAACCGTGTAGTGCCCGTAGTATAGACCTGTATGAGTTGTATGAGTTGTGCTTGGGCCTGTTGCTGCCCACTGATATTTATTTCATTGTTTGTCTTACACTTGGCTCTGTCTGTGTGGCAAGTGGCATTGTTAGCGACTATAACTGGGGCTACCTAGCAGATGGGGGGCTTGACGGAGAGAGTGATGGGGGGATCTTGTGTGTGACTTGGCTCGAAGCGTGCCGTCGCCAATTCAATTTTTCATCAAATGGAATTACACTTTTTGCCGCTTTCGAGTACGGTTAAATGTAATTTGTCTTATATATATATATGTTTTTGTATACCCTGTTGTAATTGGAATAGGGTATGGTGTACTGGTGTATATGTATGCAACATGACAGATGATGAGCCTGTTAGAGTCGACAGATACATTAATAAAAGGAAGAAGGACAGTTCATTAGGGAAACGCCAGTCTAAGACAGAAAAGTAGCAGAACAGTGTCCAGGGTATATACGATTAGAGAAAAAGAATAGTTAAGAATAGAAAGCTATCTTACAGAACCCAGCAGAAGGAAAGCCGAGCACAAGACACTTTAAAAAAGAACTGATTAGAGGATATATATGATCATAAGAGAAAAAGAATTGGAAAGAATAGGAAATATATCTAAGGCATTAATGATGGGCAAGTCGAGCTCCCTCCTATTAAGGAAAGGAAAGTTGTTTACAGGGTATACCGCAAACGTGTCTCATTATTTCTTTCCTTTTTGGCATTTTAGTTCGACACACACGCAGCAATTTATATGGCCACAATATTTTTATAGCATCGACTGTCAGCCTAACGAGCCGTCGTTGTCTCTCAAGTGGTTCTATCAAACGCAACCAAAATAAAAGAGAAATAAAAACCGTTGGCAGCTCAATGCCAGGGCTGCCCACACGAAGCCAAGTTCGAGAGGATTTGCTGTGAGTGAGCTGTGATGAGAAAGTCGAGCCCTATTAGCATATATGCATAAGATGTAGATTAAGCAGTGGGCGTATCAGCCAGGCAGAACCCCAGCAGCAGCCAGAGAACAATGCTGGGTCATGGGCAACTAACCTGCAACGCAGTGTTGACCAATGAGTGTGTAGCGGGGGCAAGGGGGCAGTGTTGTTCTCTTACCTCGTTTAGCTTTATTCCGTTCACACTTCTAGGCCAAAAACGAAATCCAATTTGGAGCAAATGCGAGCAAAATGACACGAATCCAAATTGGGCCAATTCACAATGTACTCAAAATGTCTACACTCACACAGAGGCACACACACACGCACATACACTTTTCATGTATTTATTTTGTGATTGGAAAAGTTGGCTTTCGTGCACTTTGCAGCGTCATCGAAGAAAAAGAAACATAAATTGAGAAGATTAGCACAAAGCGAACGCGCAAAACTTCTTATGCTACTTAGTTACGGTTGCAATTGTTGTTGTTGCTATTGTTGTTGTAGATGCTGCAATAGGCCATAAGAACAACAACAACACAACACAGCACAGCACAGGCCAAGCCGGGGCCAGTTGTCAGAGTCGTACTCGTTTTACCGTTAGAATGCAATCAGCTCGCGCGCTCGAAATGCCGCAGGAGTGAGTGAGAGAAAGAGAGAGGGGGGGAGAGAGCGGGTTGCGAACGTATGGAGACGGCACTTTTCTAACCAATATAAACTTGTTTCTCACGAGAACGCACAACTGTCCATAAATACACATACACACATATGTGGATGATTGTAAGTAAATATATCTCGCGTAATCGCGACTTCGACACGTAACAAGGCTCGAGCGAAGGTGGAGGCAGCCGTTACTGTTGTCAAATTAACAACATTCGCAGCCAATCAGAACCTTTGCCCAAACATTCAACTGTATTTGACGAATGCACTTTGTTAGACCTGAGGCACGGCTAGCAAAGCCATCGTCTGTTTATTTTTAGCTAAGCTAAGCACAGTTATTCGCTGACGACGCTCGCTCGCTACGTCGCACATACACGTCCGTTTCGCTGTGAAGTCACGCACCGACTGAGCCAGCAGAGCCGAGGCCGAGCAACCGTAAACTGAGCTTCGATGCGCGTTGACAGTTACTTCGGCTTTCGGATCTCGGCTTTCGGCTGTCGGCTGGCTTAACTTTCTCAACTCGTTTCAAGTGCGCGAGCGCCGCTGTATAAGACTCTCTGTACGAGTATAAGAGTAGCTTAAAACACATCAATATCGGTTTATCAATTTTTGTCTCGTTTTATTCAAGTATCAATGGTGTTGGCTTAGAAGCAATCGTTGATGGAGGGCAGAGCACCGTTGCAGAACTTCCAGGTGGACCAGGCGGACCAGCCCTGCTGGCGCTGGATCTTCTGGGCGCAACGGACGGAGTTGGTGATGTCATCGGTCAACAGGGCGTTGCAGCTGAGGGCGCACTCGTTGTAGGAGAAGCGACCGTTGGCAGGCTGGCACCAGTAGTAGTTGTTGATCTGGAAGATGCCGTAGTCGTTGGAGCCGTTGTAGTTCTCGGGGCCAACAACGCCGGTGCGGTAGGAGCTCTCGTGCTCGGCAATGCAGGTCCAACGGGCCAGCTGGTCACGGGGAACGCCCAAGTTGGCCATCTCGCGGGCCAGGGAGCAACGGTTCATGGTGCGACCCAAAGCGGGAGCGGCCAAAGCCAAAGCAAGCAGAACAATGAAAGCCTTCATGATTTTTCTACAGAAAACTGATGTCGAACTACCAATATGCTTTCCTTTTTATAGGAAATATATTATCTCTGGGGAGTTGTTATCTAGAGTAGTTTGCGAATTTGGAAATTGATGATAGGGAAATTGAAGCACACTTTTGAATTAATCTAAGTTTAATCAGCTAGACGTTTTCAATAATATTTACTGTGCAGAGGCGATAATATATCTGCAGCGTCATAAGCATATGCAAGAGCTTTGATTTTGATTGAGCGATTCGTACGCTAGACTCTACGTCGATTCACAATTTTGTACTAGACACTTGAGAATGCCCTTGAAAGTATGCAATACTTTTTCTGATATGCTAGACTGTAAGATCTTGCACTTTAGCCAAACTGTATTTGATACCTAGGTAGGCACTTAGCTGTAGCACATATTATAGTTGATAGCTTCTATCTATATCATACACTTTTAAAAAACTCTACCCAAACTACTTAAAATACAAATTGATTTTCTACATTTTAAATTTGAAAGATATGCCCAGCACCTTAGCATCGAGATTATATAATTTCAAGTGCACTCTATTTGGGCTGTTCAAATTTTGAGGGGGGACTTACAATTTGCTTATCAATGTCTAATTCAGACGGAAAGTAAACAAAATTTGCATGTCATTAATAAGAGGTATATAAGACCTACTTCAGATAATGATGGTTGCCTAGACTAAGATAACTTTTCGACTATAAAAAGGAAAGCATATTGGTAGTCCGACATCAGTTTTCTGTAGAAGAATCATGAAGGCTTTTATTGTTTTGCTTGCTCTGGCTTTTGCCGCTCCCGCTTTGGGTCGCACCATGAACCGTTGCTCCCTGGCCCGCGAGATGGCCAACTTGGGCGTTCCTCGTGACCAGCTGGCCCGATGGACCTGCATTGCCGAGCACGAGAGCTCCTACCGCACCGGCGTTGTTGGCCCCGAGAACTACAACGGCTCCAACGACTACGGCATCTTCCAGATCAACAACTACTACTGGTGCCAGCCTGCCAACGGTCGCTTCTCCTACAACGAGTGCGCCCTCAGCTGCAACGCCCTGTTGACCGATGACATCACCAACTCCGTCCGTTGCGCCCAGAAGATCCAGCGCCAACAGGGCTGGTCCGCCTGGTCCACCTGGAAGTTCTGCAACGGTGCTCTGCCCTCCATCAACGACTGCTTCTAAACTTGACGACCTTAAACTTGAATAAATGATTGTTTTAAAAAAGTTCAATGTGTTTAAAAACCAACTGCCAAGCAGTTCAATTTTACTTTTGCAAGCAGTGCACTTATTTATAAAACTAGCCTGAAGGTAGGCAACAATTATTTGCAACTGTTAGCTGACACAAGCTGGTTGCTATGACGGCTGTGCACGCGGCAAATTGGAATTTGAGTTATGTTTAGCTCACCTGTAGCGCATGGATTTGCCGTTTTCGTAAATTGAGTCTAGCGAATATTCATCTGCATTTGAGCTGCCCGCATTGGTGCGCTTATCCAACGCATCCTCATAGCAATAGCTGCAGCTGCAGCTCGAGTACTGCGAACAGTAGGAAGAGGCGTCCATATCAGTCATGCCAATGGAGCATTCTTCATCCACTCGACGTGAGCGCTGCTGCGTTTGCACAGGTGACTCCTTCTGTGTGGTCGAGCGACTGTGGTAAGTAAATTCTAATTAGTATTAGGTGGATAGCGAGTTTCAATGACTAATTACCTCGTGACCACGTTCCAAGTGCGATGTATCAGGTAAAGCAGAAACAGCATGCGCGACGTCTCGCCGCCATGCGAGGCATTGCCGGAGCCTAGACAACTGCTGGAGCCGAGATGCTCTTCATTAGCCTTAGCCTCATTCTGTGCATACCGCGCTGGCAAAGTCTTCGAGCGAAACTCATCCTGCAGGCAGTATTCCCGCTTGTGCTGCTGATAGCGCCGACGCGTATTGAACTGCGAATTGCCCTCGCAGCCAGCTCCAACTCCAGCTGGGGATCTCTGTGCTCCGCTGCGATTGCCCATTACAATTGTGTTGCTCTGTTGTCAAGCATGGCCTAATGGGACAGGAACATGGATGGCGATTAATCAACAAATAGAATGATCAGTGAATGTTCGAACTAAGTGTGTGTGTGTGTGTGTGTTAGTCGACATAGTTCGTAACCAGTTGGTTAGGTAAAAAATCGCAAAAGTGAAGTGAACGACCAACTTCTGCGAATGGGCGTTTGGAATTGGGTCAGCAGCGCGTTCGTTCTCTCGAGCTCGCTTGGAAGACACGTCTATTGAGGTCAACGCCGGAGCACAATAAGCTCCGCCTGCTGCATAGAAGGCAATCCTTGGTAAATGTTCTCAATTGAGAATTGAAGAGCTACTGCCTGCCGCCTGCCGTCTGCTGCAGCCTCTTCTTGTAATTATGATCAACAATCTGTGATGGACCGAGTGGTGGCTTGGACCAGTTTTGGTAATAATCTCTTTGGACATGAACATGGACATGGACATGGTCAGTGTGTGATTAGATGCGTCAAAGCGTACACGCAGCGAAAACCAGCAGCAGGTTCTATATTCAGCAATCAGGTCTAGACATGGATTGAGCAAGGCTTAGCTGCAATTTGTGGTATTCGAAATGCTTCTAATTATCTTTATTAGCTGCATGAATACCACGTCCATCATATTTAGCCATAGAGCTCAGCTTTTCGCGCTGTGTAGCGTGTGTCACAGAAATCTTTGAAGACGATCTGTCAGCTAATGGGGACATCAGAAATACTGCGTAACTAGCAGCAGCTGAAAGCGGGTCAATCATCAGCTCGGGTCAACAACATACAACATTCATCAACCTAACACCAGGCACAAATTTGTCCAAATTGCTGAGGATAGTCTATGTCTATGGGAAACCTTATCTGGTACAGCGACCAAGTGCTAAGCTGTCAAACGTGACAACAGTTCAGGTCTGTGGCTAGCCCTAACTATCTCTGTGGTTGCACTATCACAGATGAGAGCTAAGCCCCAAGAGTGTGTGCAAACAGTTCTTATCACTTGAATACATATTCAAAGTACAGTAGTAACTCAATAAAAAGAACATTTTGAATAGATATTCTGTTTAGAGTGAAGGACAAAAGCCAAAGCTCTGCTTTAACTGTATGTACAGTAAAGACTGATTAGTGCAGAATTTCATTAATGTATAGACGGCATTCTCTTCTAACTGTACTCCATGGAGAAATGAACCAATTTGTAAACGAAATGCCAAAAATACATTTGCTCCACAACAAATCTTTTGACCAATTTTGTATTTTTGAGTTTTTATGGTTTTCCACACAAAAGCCTTTCGAATATGTAAACTAGAATGCAGAAGTCGAATGGGAGTCGAAAACAAAAATCTGAAACTGGTTTTCAGTTTTTACTGCCGCGACAAGGTATACTGAAGGGGAAAGTTATCGGGCGCGTGGAAATTTTTCGTAGGGTAGGTTGAAAAGACATCCAAATAAAAGTAAACAAAACATTCGTGTGGGCCTAAAAGCTGCTTTCAAAAAAGAAGTAGAACAAAAAGTCTACTAGGAGTGTGACAGCATTACAAATATCATGTTTTTCTTTAAGTGCATTGAACAATTTTCTGTTTCTAGATCAAATGTATAAAAAAGATTTAGATTAAGTTAAAAGTAAGAAGAAAGAAAGAATATGAAGAAAGCTGAAGTGTTATCATATTTCTGAGCTTAACTGTTTTGTATGATATTTAAACCAAAAGTTGCTAATGATAGTGATAGTGAGCTTCAGAATCCCACATCTGTTCGATTAGGTAGAGGTTGTTTGAGTTCTTGAAATTTAAATTTGTTACCATATTCGAAAGCTACTACTTAAAGCTGCTTGAAAACACTGTCAAATCAGAGACTACATCAAAAACATTATTTAATTGGAAATGTTATCTGAAATATCCAACTCTCACGCCTACCTCAAGCCGAGTGACCACTGTACCAACTCCCATGCCATAAAACCACTAGCGAAAACATGAACTTGAGGCGTGCCTACTGTGCGTTCAGTGTCCAAAAGAAATTTAGGTGTTAATTAAGTATGTTTGCGGAAAAGCTACAAAATGCGGTTTATCTTATCATCGCACGGGTCACCCTGTACGAGCGGGCAATGTTAACTATAGGACAAGCCAACCCAAAGGCGAGCTGTGCGCAGTTGCGACCATTCAGTCGCATTTCCAAACAACATCGATCAAGTCGCGACTTCAACGAGCGCCATTCGAGCAGCCAGCAAATCGAAAACATGAGCCAGAGTCAACTGAACACGGCCCAGTTGGTCTTCGAGGAGAAGCCACTGCATGTGCCCACACTAGAAGAACTGCAGCAAGGTGAGTTTAAGGGGGGAGGGAGACAGTGGAAGTAGCAGTAGCAGTAGCAGTAGCAGTAGCAGTAGCAACTGCAGCAGAGTGAAACGCGCTGCAGCAGCTAAGTAAATGACCTTCACAAACTGTGCCGAACTTTCCATAGCCGGTTTCTTCTTTTTTGTTGAGGCGTTCTCTCGGCGTGTTCTTATAGGGTATAAAGAGGAGGCTTAACGAATTTGACACGAAGCATGTGATGTGTATACAGTATAGAGTGTATGGAGTATAACTGCTCTTGATCTTGATCTATAATTAGTTGTGAAGCTTTCGAGATATATTGAGATGGATTTCTAATGTATATATATATATGCTGTATGTAATAATTAATCAACAAATGCAACAAAGACTTTTTAACACAGAAAGCTCTCAAGACAGAGATTTTCTAGTCATATCAAAGATCTCAAGCATATATCTGTTGAGTCATATCAACTAAGGTAAGGGTATTTCAAGTTCAGCACTTCAAACACTTCTCTCTCTCTCTCTCTCTCTGTTCTCTGTTCTCTGTTATTCATTCTAAGCACAATAACAAATGTGAATGCCAGCTGGAGAGCTTTTTGTTTAGCTTTTTAGCGTTGTCTTGATTGAGGGCAAGATATAGCTTTTGCCAGTGTCAACACACAACTAACTCTCTCGTTCTCTCTCGCTCTCCCTCCCTCTCTCAGTCATACAGGGTGCGCTGTGCAAAAACTTTGCTTGCTCCACTGTTGAGGTGGGCGCCTGTCCCGATCTGAAGGCCAAACAGTATGGCCTGGTCGAGTCCGGACTGGGCGGCAAAGCTACGCTGTTGGAGGTGGGCGGTCCGCCGTATTTGCTGCCCCTGGTGCAACGGGACAAGCTATATAATATCAAGGAGATAACACGGCGCATACAGGGCGCTGGGAAGATATTTGCCATTGGCGCCGGCGCTGGACCCTACCCCATACGCAGCTCCAACTGCGAGGGCATCTACAATCTGTCCATCAGCGCCACCGATGAGCTGACCAATGGCAGCTACACGGCCACTGTGCGTGGCGAGAAGGAGGAATGCGTGCTGGAGCGCATACCCAGCACAGAGCCGCGCTGTGCCCTGCTGCTGAATCTGTTTCTCAGTCGTGGTGAACCTGGCTGCGTGCTGAAGATCAGCGCCAAGCAGCGCAAGGGCGAGCTCAACTTCATTGAGTGCATACGCAAGGGTCTGGAGGAGCATTATGGAGACCAGGTCGTCGGATTGGGTGGCATATTTGTGATTAAGAAAGGCGCCGCCCATCAGCACGTGATGCGAGACTTCAGCACGACGCCCATTCACACCGATGAGGAGGTCAACCAGTGGCTCAAGTTCTACGAGATGCCCGCCCAGCTGAATGCTTTGGGCACTTTGGTCACCAAGGAGCACGATCTCGATCTACGCCTCCAGCACTTCCACTCCTTCTCCTTCAGCAATTGGGGCGGACACTACCACTACGACACCACGCCGGATACCGTCGAGTACGAGGCGTATCTCAATGTGGCCGAGCGTGTGGTGCGCGTCGACAAGCCACTGGCCACCCACAAAGTGGGCAGGGACTGAGATATTAAGGGTATGCCCGTAAAACTTAAATCAGTTATAGTATAATAAATAAAAGATGTAAAAAAATAACTAAAAGATTATTTTCTTCGGACGATTATAGAGCTTTTAAGGAAATTTATCGGTTGCATAATAAATAAAACGAATAGTTTCTTTTCTTGGGATAGTAGAATGGTAAAAAAAAAAGGGATTCCACTATATATATCTATAGCATCCAATTCTAACTTGTTTTACTTAACAATTTCATTATCTTGTATGGCAAATAGTCTAGTCTAGTTGCAAATTTACTAAAATTAGGGGTATTCCCTTTGCTCTATAAACACATTAGCCAACGAGCCAGACGACATGAGTGAAATTAATTTCTATTTTAGGTAAATTTCTTATTTTTGCCTAATCATTAACGTCATTTTGGTCTACAGTTTGTTTGGGTTCCATTAAGGGGGAGCGAAAGGGGGGCTTGGATTTGATGTAATTGGCAGACAAATTGACAGCTGAACTTTCTACACATGAGCGGCAAATCAATCAAAAGATGATCCATGGCCGACGAGCTCCACTTCTAGCTGAGCACATGCTCTCGGGTTCTGGTTTTATGACTCCGTTGGCCGCGCTAATGAGAATTCGCCAGAGTTACGGCAAGCGGCTGGCTAAGCAGGCCGTAAATAATGCAGCAACAAGCATGCACCAATATCCACTCCACACTCCACTCTCCAGTCCACTCCACATGTAACAAGCATTTCTTTTGTTTCTGATTTTTGTTTTGCTATTTTTTGCATCGCTGGTCATTAATTATTTAATAGCTGCGATGCAAAGAGTCGAGTGCGAATCGTGCGGACCACAGGCTATTAAGTTGTTTGGGCAAATTTCTCATATCGAAACTGGATTTGCGCGCTATCTGTAGCATTACGATCAAATGCAATTAGTATTGAATGCCAGCGACAGTTGCGAGCCACAGTTGATCGTAAATATATATACATATATATGTTATTGATATTGATGAAAACATTTTGAGGGAAATTTGATTCAATTCTAATTTTACTTTTTATTATTGTTTAAAGCAAGTTCATATTTCGTAGACTGAAACTCTTGTTAGGGGAATGCCTCTTATATACATTGTTTTCTTAATTATTTATTTGTTATATATAAGCTCTCCTATTACTCATTGTTGCACTTATGTTATGAATACTTTATGCCAACTCTTTGCAGCTTTAATTTTGCAATTTGATTTTCTATTTGGTCTACATCAACTTTAACACACTTTATTTATATCAATTTTAAGCATATATCTATAAATAATATAAATATAAATATTTATATATATAAATCTGAATCTTCTGCAGAAAGATTATTATTAGATTTTCGATTTTGTGTAACAATAAAACTCATCTCCCTCACTTATACCAATGGCAAGTTGAGCCATTTTAAATACACATAGTTCAAGCTAGAAATGGAGCAAAGAGTCTGCATTAAAATCTTGGTCAAAAAGAACACATCATATTCCCCAGAGCAGACCCAGTCTGACTTTTTCTTATTCTCGAAACTGAAGAGGAAATGAAAGCAGGATGCAAAGCTAAAATTGAGCAAATACTGACGGGAGCTAAGGAGCAGCTGAACAAGATCACAAACAATTGTTATTTGAGCATTATAAAAGAAATTGACAAAAGTTCATAATATCTGAATGAATAGATATTTATCTATAAGTTAATAATTTTGGAAAGCACACTAAATACGTGAAGATTTTTGAGAGTATACAATTTATATACATATTATAATATATTTTTATATATATTTAATTTTATTTTTTAAATCATTCTATATAATTAATTTTGTCATATTCTTAATTTCTTTTCAATAACTCGATCTGTTTTTGCAGCCAACTTTTCAGACTAAATAAAAGTCTATTCTTATATAAATTTCAATATTTCACAGTTGCCTAAAAGAATTTAGCTCTATAGGTCTATAACACACACAGAAACAAAGTAAATAATTTTAAAAAACTTACCCAAAAATCGCATAAATTTTATTCACAATATATAGAGATATCTATGCACATATAGATATAACTCTAGCTGATATATCTATTAAGCTTTTAGGTCGCTTTAGCTGTTGGCCACTTTTTATTTTTTATGATCTATTTTTTAGTTGAACGATTTAACGGATAGATTTCTAATATTTGCATTTAGATATTTGATTATTCAAATTTATTTTTGGGCCAGCAACAACAACATCATCGTCTTCATCTGCATCTTCATCTTCAACTTCATCGACAACAATAAGCCGGCTCGAGAGCCGCACAACAATGAGATGAAAAATACGTTTATCGAACTGGGCTTGAACCAATTTAATCTGCGATTTGGGTTTCGTCTGCTCTTCTCACTTTAGAAGCAGACAAAAGTTATTAATTTCAGGCGAGAAAGAAATGCAAATACGATTTCGCTGCCGCACCAAAAAGAAAATATATATACACCAATTGTTGTTGTTGTTGTTTTAGTGGCAGTTGTTGTCGTTGTTGTTGTTGTTTGTGTTTTTCTAGACGCTTGCACACTTATTCACAATAGTTAAACACACACAATTAGCACTTTTTATTAGCTCAACTCGGTTTTGATTGACTGCCTGCCCGTGGGACGTGCCCAGCTTGCAACGTGTTGTTGTTGCTGCTGTTGCTGTTGTCGTGTTTTATGTTGCTGTTGTTGCTGTAGCTTTAGCTGAGGTCGCGTTCACGTCTGTTCGGCTGAAACTCACGTTGCAGACTGAATGAAGTTGGCCAACTTGGTAAACTGAATGAGTAGCTGCTGTTGCTGTTGCCGTCGCTGTTGCTGCTGCTGTTGTTGCCACTTGTTGTTGTTATACTCTGTTCGCAGAGCGAGGCAAGGCATATGGCTGAGCGTCGGCTTGTTTGGCTGTTTACTACCTGTTAGATTGTTAGATATCTAATGAGTTGTTAAGCTAAAGCTTATACAAGTTATCTATAGATATGCATGAACTATGTTTAAGATATCGTTAAACGAGGGTGGTTTAAAAACTGCTAAGATCAAATATGTAAATCTACTTCAACTCTTCTCAATCTGTTCTTCTATAAGTGAAAATAAACTTTATTGTGCTTAGTTGCTTATGAGTGCAAGTAAACTCTACTCTACTCTAAAACAGAGTATTGTGCAGTCAAGTGCAACATTTGCGCTGTTTGCTGCTGTTGTTGCTGCTGCTTGCTTTGCATTGTTGCTGGTTCAGTTGTGGGCAAGTTACTGTTGCAGTTGTTGCTGCTGGTTGTCTGTTGTTGCTGTCGCCTGTTGTTGTCTTTGATTGAAATTGTCGCTTAATCTCAATTTGGTCACATTTGCTGAGAGCTAGATGAATTTTACCATGACTAAACGGTGGCAAGTGCATCAAACAATGCGGGCCAGCTGCAAAAATTTTAAGTTTCCAATTCCCCAACCAGTTCCCAAACTATTAACTTATGCAGTCAATGCCAATGTCAGCCAACAACAACAACATCGATATCTAGTAGAGTCCTGCCCGCCAATGGCAACATAAACTAGATCCCACCTAAAAATCGAAACATTGAACCATGTAGGAGAAACGCGTTATCGACGACGACGACGAGACAGGCTGCCTGCCCATATTTTAATTGAAATTGCATAATGAGGCTCAGTCGAAGTCTTTATAGATGCCGTACTAAGTACATGTCGTAGCGAAATACTCGTTTTAGCGGAGCGTAAAAGAAACATCGTGTAAGTCGAATTACTTTTAAATTAATTCAAATTCAGTACTGCAAGGAGTTTTTGACTAGATTTTAGATACTCTGACAATGCCCTGTTCAATTCCAAGGAGAGTATATTGGTTGTAGCTGTACTCTGAACTGAAAATGTTGATGATCCTGTCTAGAATTGATTTCTTGAATTACAATCGAAAGAAGAGATTGAAGAAATAGACGATTCGAAGATCCGACTTCATTGGACTCAGTGATCGTCATATTTATAAAGCTTGTCAACGGAAAAGTATTACTGCAACCTGATGATATGTTATACCAATAAAAAGAAGAGATGATTACAAATTCAAAAATGCTTAGATTTCGAAGATCGAAATGCATTTGACTAAGTTACAATCACGTTAAACTCTAAAAACATTGGAATACATAAATTTAACAGAATTTACATATTGGTTTCTCTCCATATAACATATATCGCTTATCACTCAGACACTGTAAGACAAGCTGGACTAAGACAGCGTTTCATTTGCTCAAAACGTTTTTAATTTTACATTTGTTCTTGATTAAAATAGTAACAAGAGCTAGTTGCTGGCTGATTCATTAAAACAAATTGAAAGTCTCATCGCAGATGTGATTCTTTGGAAAGGCATTGGACGCCAACAAGGGTATAGATGTGTAGAAATAAAACTGTGGCTCGTTCGCGATGATCATAAAAATAATTTAAGCAACCCATTTAACATAGAGATTTACTTTTATGCAGAATAATCGCAACGGAGAATGAAATGCATTTATGTCTTGTCAGGCAGACGCGACTCTCTCGGTAGATGGTAGTTGTTCCGGCTCTTCCCATTGTGGTCGTAACCGTATATCGCATCTTTTGGCTCATCTATTGGTAGCGGGACAACTTGGGCAGTGGGGCAAAGGCAGATGTTGCAATCATTGGTGATTGGGTTATTTGCGAGCTAAAACAGAGAAAGAGACAGATGTGAGTATAGATCATAACTCTTTTTTGGCTTCTACATACCGCCAGAACAGCGAGCTGCCGCGTTTCAGCTCTCTGCGACCCTGCAAGTCATTCCAACAGTCCACCCAGTTTCTGTAGCTTGGCATTATGGGCGGTTGGCCGGCCATAAGGCGCGAGCCGCTGATTGCGGAGCATGTAGACACCACTTGCAGTGGGTAGAGCAGACTAGAGAACACGAACTGCATGAAGCCCGCATTGTACTGCCTGGCCACCTTGTCCTTGATGAAGTATTTGTTCACAACGAAAACTGTGGAGCTGGATAGCACTAGACAGGCTACGTCGCACAGCAGCTTGGGGATCAGGCCAGAAAAGAAGCCCAGTATGCCTTCGGTCTTCCAGATTTCGGCAATCGAGCCCAATATCGAGTTATACAGACTCTCGCGACCCACAAACTGTGCCATCATGCGCAACGAAATCACATGGAAAGGATGCGCTACAACAATCCCGCTGACCGTCAATACAATGTCGCGTTTCAGATTGTACTTGAATTGCACGTAGCTGGCAGGCAAGAAAGCGGAGATGATAATTTAAAGATATGTTAGGAATGGAATCATACTCACTTCTCCTCTTCGGTTAGCTCGGACTCGTCCTTATCCTCCCGGTGAGCAAGTCCCAGCTTCTCCGCAACACGCTCACTGACAACCATGCTCAAGACGGACCCGGCCAATTTGGGGGCCAGTCCACGATAACAGCCGTAGAAGCCGTCCACTCTCTTGATATGGCCAGCTGTGTTTGTTTTTGTGATATAAGCAAAAGAGCAGAGATCGAAGTGCGATTTGAAATGCCGGCCGGCCGGTGGCAAGTGTTATGCGATTGACTTACCGTACTGAAATATGTTTGGCAAGACCATGATGGGTCGCCCAATCATCGATTTGCCCGGTCTCGCGGCTATGGGCTCATATCCAATCTGTATCAGGGTCTTGGAATATTCAAATGGATGTAGTGCAGCGCTGACACCGAGGCGCAAGCCAAACCGAATCCAGCTATTGACCTCGGTCTCCTCATTTCGGGTGTAATCAGTGAAGTTACCCATTGTCGACATGATTCTGATGGAATATTGACAATAATTGATCTGTGCGACTATGAAAATGTTAACCGGTCGGCCGAATTGTTTGCACGTCTGCCCTTTTTTTCGCTTTAATTCAGGTTACAAAACTGACAAGGCGAAAATATCGATAGTTGAAGAGTACTATGATGTCTCTCAGTTTCAACAATCGACTAGTCGATTTTGTGTTGTTATGACAGCATTTCAACTGCTGTCTATCGCACCCCAAAAACATATGATAACAGCTGAACTGGCCATCAAACGATTAATCGATAGCAGAACATATGTTTTCCGTCTTTCCGATTGTCACAATGCATAGGTATTTGCTCAACATTTCCTACATTGGCACAAGATTTCGGTAAGTACTCTGAAAAGATGAAACAAAATGCAAATAATATCCAAATGAACATGTAGTGGTATTCAAAAGACGATAAACAAGTTGGAGGAATCGCGTCTAGATACAAATTCAGTACAAGGTTGCTTAGAGTTGGCATTGCGCGTCTTTCGTCCCATCAACGAAATCCAAACGGTGCTGTCCAGTCGGTAAGCACTCAAATTAAATAATATTCAACAGCGATTTGTAATGGGCTCTATTTTTAGCACAGATGCCGGCGTACACGCCCTGCACTCGACTGTTCACGTCGATTTGGAACGCAATGATGGCAAATGCTATGATACGACTACGTTGACTGGGGTGCTCAATCGCACCCTGGACAAACAGAGCCTGCCCATACGTGTGTTGAGCACTCAGCGTGTAGCAAACACCTTCCATTGTCGCTACCACGCCATTGGGCGCACCTATTTGTATCGAATAGCGGTGTCCAAGCAGAAGACAACTCTTCTGCCAGATGCTAGAAGCAACAGCCTAAGGAACAAAGCCTACGAAGCCTTTTTGCCCGTCGAGGAGTGCGACAGGTGTTTTTTTCTGCAGTAAGCAAGTTGTTGGCTAGTCAAGGGAAACTTCTTTCAATTGCTGCTCTTTCCAGAAACAACAATTTTGATATTGAACGCGTAAAGGCCGCTGCTCGCATGCTCATTGGCGTCCATGACTATCGCACCTTTATGAGCGTCAGTCGACAGAAGAGTCCCAGTCGAGATCATCCCATGTTCACAGTGCGCAAAATCGATGAGATCAATATACGTCCCGGTCGAAGCCTTGCTTTGGGCCCAAACGCAACGTTGGCAACAGAAAACTACGACTATTGGGACATAGAGATCAAGGCCAAGTCCTTTCTGTACAAGCAGGTGCGACGCATTGTGGGCACGCTGCTGGCGCTGGCAGAGGGTCGCATCGACGAACGCTGCATCTACCAAATGCTAACGATTCCATCCAAGAATAGCTGGGATCATCGCATACTGCTTGCCCCTGCGTGCGGTCTTTACCTGTGCCGTGTTCACTACAGAGACACGGCCTTCGAGCTTCCAGACGAACCTAGTGCTTAAGATGATTCTTCTCTATGAGTTGCAGAAGCGTTTGGCCAATCTAAGGCCCACCACCACGATTGTAACCACAACCACCGGCGCTCGTTATGTTGAACGGCGCAGATCCTCCACCGACGAAGATCCTCCGGAACAGCTGGAGGCACGCCAATATGGTTTCGTCGTCGACTTAAAGCCTGATGCGGTT
The DNA here is from genome assembly GCA_037075265.1 of Drosophila nigricruria. Classification (NCBI taxonomy): domain Eukaryota; kingdom Metazoa; phylum Arthropoda; class Insecta; order Diptera; family Drosophilidae; genus Drosophila; species Drosophila nigricruria. The sequence goes on along the minus strand of JBAMCI010000227.1, from coordinate 1,165,617 downwards.
CCTGCGTGCATCCTAAGTGAATTTCTCTACTTGGGCTCTCAGGACGCCGTCAGCTCGGAGAACATATTGAAGTATAAGCTGACGCATATTTTAAGCGTGGGCATCAAAACTCCCAATGTCGAATTACCGCCAAGTGTCAAGTGCAAGTATTTGCCCTGCCTTGACGTGCCCGAGACGAATATCCTGCAATACGTGTTGCCCGTGGCCATTGACTTTATAGAGGAGGCGCAGACAGCGAAGGGCTGTGTCCTGGTCCATTGCAATGCAGGCGTATCACGCTCTGCTTCAGTGGTCATTGGTTACCTTATGCAGCGGCGTGACATGCGCTTTGAGGAGGCCTACAATCTGGTCAAATCGTGGCGGCCTTGCATACAGCCGAACGTCGGATTCATGCAGCAGTTGAAGAAATTACATAAAGCATAGTTGAATACGAACTAATAATAGCCAGTAAAGCAATAATTGTGTTATTAATAAAGTGTTTATTTGTGGTTTAAAACTAATATTGTCTCTAATAAAAGGGCATTTAGATGGCGCTCAATTTGAATTTGATTTTTATATTCGCGGAAACTCAAATTGGCCGAGAATAGTTATCGAACAGCTATCGATTAAATATCATGTTCATTGCAGCCCTGCCATTCAGCTGTGCAATTGCGGCTATAAAAACAAAAAGAATGGGTAAATTAAAAGCTGCATTTGTATTGTTGGCAATTTTTAGCCAACAAGTCAATGCCGACTGCGGCTGCAACAAGTTGAAGAGAGATGCTACTGTTGCTGAAACAGTTGCCGACGAGGAGCCGGCACAACAAGTGTGCCAGCAACAGCCGCGCAACAAAAACAAACATTATCGGGACTACTACCCCGAGGACACAGAGGAGGAAATTGAGGGAATGTCCCTCATACCAGGTGGCAGTCAGCACGTCGGCACAGATGAGCCCCATTTTAAGGCTGATCATGAGTCGCCAGAGCGACTGGTGAAGTTAGACGATTTCTATTTGGACAAATACGAAGTGTCTAATGCAAATTTCGCTAAATTCGTCGAGGCTACAAACTATACAACGGAAGCGGAGCGGTTTGGCGATAGCTTCATATTCAAGACACTGCTAAAGCCAGAGGAGCAAGCAGAGCTGGAGGATTACCGGGTGGTCAATGCGCTCTGGTGGTACAAGGTCAGCGGCGTTAACTGGCGTCATCCCAATGGCAGAGACAGCAGTTTAGATGGTAGGTTCTCCTCGGAAAGGAAACACTATATGACTGAATTGCCTTCTAGGTCTGGAGCAACATCCGGTGGTGCACGTTAGCTGGCGCGATGCTGTTGCCTATTGTGGCTGGGCAGGCAAACGATTGCCCAGCGAGGCGGAGTGGGAGGTCGCTTGCCGTGGCGGCAAGCAGCGCAAGCTCTACCCCTGGGGCAACAAACTGATGCCCAAGGACAAGCACTGGCTGAACATATGGCAGGGCGAGTTTCCCGATGGCAACACTGTGGAGGATGGCTATCAATTCACTTGTCCCGTTGATCAATTCCGCCAAAACAATTACGATCTCTATAACATTGTGGGCAATGTCTGGGAATGGACCTCAGATCTGTGGCAGGCCGGCGACACCAGCGCAAGTCCCAATCGCGTGAAGAAGGGCGGATCCTACCTGTGCCACCAGTCCTATTGCTATCGCTATCGCTGCGCGGCACGCTCCCAAAACACCGAAGACAGTTCGGCGGGCAACCTGGGATTTCGCTGCGCCAAGAATGCATAAAACATGAATGTCCATTATAAAGATAAATCTCCCAAGAGTAACTTGACATGTCCTGAGAAAAATTACATAGGTTTTATTTAGTTAAGATAGTAACATAAGGCGCAGAAATATCTATAAATACCTTTTTCAGTTATGATATCTCTTATATGGATATTTTATATGGAATATACTGTATATGAATCGTCATTCTTTAAGTCTCAAAGTTACTTCAGCCATTCAACAAGACGAAGACAAAATCAAAGTTGACGATACATATAGAACATCTCTTAGATATAACTTAATATCTTTTATGAATTAATTCATATAGCTTAAATTTAACAGGATTCTAGCATAATGCACATTTGGCAACAGTTTCTATAAGTACTCCGTATCAGTCCAAACCGCCTTAGCGGAACGAAATGCAGTTAACAATTCGCATTTGATCGTTATCAGCTGCATTATGTACGCCCGTATCATAGGTAATCGTTTGCCTTCGTTTCTTACGGCTGATAATCATGCGACTACGGCGTCTTCTCTCTAATACGGCCTCGTTCTTGCGTGGTGGTGGCGTTGGCTGATACGGCAAAGGTACATTATTCCTCCGGCTATAAAGATAAACCAATATATATATATATGTCATATCATGACTACGATTTGATAGCTACCTTCGACGGCAAGTCTCACAGCTGCCATTCTCCGGGCTGGTGTGCTTCTCCCAGAAGACGTCGCGCACGAGGGTGCCGCACCAGGCCTTGGAATGAAGATGTATGAAAAACTTTCTAGATGCGTACTTGGAGTCTTGGGCGCACGTCTGGGCATGCCGTAGCCAGCCGTTTTTCCTAATGCGCACCAGGCCACAGCGATAGCAGTGCGTCCAACGCTGTATATCTTGTATGGTTACCCATTGCGGCTTAATTTTTGGCTTGATATCCACATCGGATGTGTCTGCGATTGCCTGCTGCGCCGGCTCGTCGTCATCAATGAGACTTATAGTCACATTATCCGAATAGCTGGTGTTACTCTGCTCCAAATACTCATACGGCTGTTGCTGTTGCTCCTCAGTGTTATGCCTATGCTTCGCCTGAACTGGCGACTCAGGTGCTTCTGAAGTGGGCATGGCGCGCAGCGGCAAGAGTGGCGTGTTATTGGGAAACGGTGGCCAGGGCTCCGTGTAGACAAAGACATGCAGCATGCCGCCTATGCAGGGTCCATGCGCCTCCGATGGCTCCAAATCGCGCCACATGTTGCAATTGATGCATTTCATCAGCGGCGGCTGTGCACAGCAAAAGCAATGATATTCACGAGACCCAGCTGGGGCCAGGCAAATGGTTGCAGTGGGATCGTCAGTATCGCGCACGCCACATTTACAACAGACGCACTGCATGACGGTCCAGCTCTAGTCCAACGGCAAACAGCAGCAAAGAGATGCGCGTTTCAGATGGTAGATCCTATTGCGCACTAAAAATATGAATGCCAAAGAGAAGGAAGAAGCACGTTTCTATTTGCCGCCACACATAAACATCCGGATCGTCTGTGCTGAACTGAGTTTTCAACGTGAAGGCTAAACTGCGATAAGGCACATATTTCAAATTACACTTAGTTTTATCTCCATCCGCATTTGCCAGCGGCATCTTAGTCAGTAAGGAGCCGAAATGAAAAAACCCAGAATGAATCGGTGAAGTACATATCGGTTGAACTATCGATATTAGCGGAAGTGCATGCAATCGGAATCAAGTGAATGGCAAAATAAAAGAAGAAGACACCGGTTGTTTGGCGCCATGAGCAAAATTCAAAATTCTAATTTGATTCAAGTTAGTATTGCTTCAAAATTATGCTACAACTTACAATATTGACTATTTTTACCAAATTATAATTTATTTGAATATATTGCGCATTGAAAAACCCTGATTATATTGGTTGTTGTATATATTGCATTTATTATCGATATTTGTGCGCTCTAATTATCGACTGTTACCTCACAGCCCTTTGCAGTTAAATTTGAATTTGAATTAGATTGCAAAATGTCTTCTTCCCAATAGAAACTGCAAGTGATTTAATATATATTATCTTTTATTATTATTACTTTATAGTCTGTGCTTACTCTCGATAATATATCATTATTTATTAAATACAATAGTTGGTATGGCTAATGCATAAGTTATCTTGTATATTGCTGACTATTGCCTTGCACAAACGAAAATGTTCATTGCAAATCTTACAGATTTTGACTATGTATGTATATAGATATATGTGTATGCTAATTATCAGCGATTATAGTTATATAAATGCGTTAAAGCTATGTCTACGATATACATACACAAAATTGATCTGCTGAAATGCTTCACTGATACAACACTTGAAATACAAATGTACAAAAAACAAAAACTACAACTAGAATCGCTATTTACAGAGACTTCAACTAAAAACAAAGCCTAAAAGCTAACAATAAATATAACTTAGGTCGTAATCGTAATCGTAATCGTAGTTTAATATGTATTGATCGCATTATATATACATATGCATGCAGCCGTATATATATATATAATATATATATGTGTATATATGGGGAGATCGTGGCAACGATCTATGGGGAGCTCTGTGCATTTTCTGAAAATATCACAATGCAAATCATATATCGAGTATCGATGCGTGCCATGCGGGATATGCCAATTCAGATAAGCCGTAAGGAACATTTGCCAGCTGCCAGCTGCCAGCCTGGAAGACTTTGTAAGCCTAGTCGCGCGCTCGCCTCTTTAGGATCCATCGCCCGCCGACAACTTGACGGCCTGCAGCATAACGGTTTTCAGTTCACGTGCCAAATTATTGATGTGCACCACCGAATCGACCATCTCCTGGACCGCACTGCCGCTGGGAAAGTGCGCCGCTGCCTTCTTCGACTTCAGCACGCAAGTCTTCAATGCATCCGACAGGGCATTGGTGCAGTGGAGGATTTTCTCGCGCAGCGCCTCCTTGGAGATGTTGCGATGCACGTTGTCGCCAATGGTCACCAGGTTGTGGGCACTGACAACCACAAACTTGCCATAGGCGATGAAATACTTCGGCGGTTGGTTCTTCTCGACGGTCTCCAAGAAGGAGTCGATGGCACGCAGAAGATTTCCCATGTGCGTGGAAATCTGTTGAGCATAATAGCGCACCACCTTCTTGTCCTTGTCCGTCAGCTCGGGGGACCTATTCGGCTGGGGCACGCTGGCTGTGGGCGTGGTCGGCACCGTTGGCGTGTTGCCCATGGCCGTAGACTCGGCAATCTTCAGGGCACAATCGAACTGGGTTTTCATTCCGGCGGGTATGACATCTCTCAGTGCCTGATTCTTCTTGGCCGCCGCATCCTTGGACTCGAAGGCCACATAGTCGTAATCCTCCAGCCATTCGGCACTGCCACGTCCGCCCGCAACGTTGCCCTCTCCGCCATTCTGACTGTTGAGCTCTTGATCCGCCGGCAGCTGTCGCTTGAACAGCAGCGAGGCATTGCCCTGGATGAAGCTGGTGGTGGAGCGCACATCCTCGGTGAGCGTCTGGGCGCAGGCCATCAACTGATCCAAACTATCGGGCGGCCGGCAGCCATGCTTGTCATCGCTGCGCGCCAGCTGCTCCACTGACCAGCCGCCCTGCCCATCGAGTGCTTCCGAGGAGTCCTGTATCAGCTTGTTGGCATCGCGTAACGCACGGACCAAAGGTCTTAGCTTCAGCGCCAAATTGCGATCCTCCGAGCTCTGGGCATTGCCCAATGCTCCCTCACCAAACTCGGCCAGATCGTGCAAGGCCGTGCGCAGACGCAGCGCAGCCAGCTTCAGTTCCATAATGTGCTTCTCCAGCTGTGCGGGCGTGCGCCAATGCGGCACCACGAAGCTGAGCAGACGTGTGATGGCCATCGTTGTCTGCGATTGGAGTTTGGCCAGCGTTTCCAGCGCCGAGTTTAGCTCCAGGGGCAGCTCCTTCACGGTGCTCACTTGGCTGCCATTGCTGGCATTGCTCGTCTGCTCCTGCAACGGCGGCAAGGAGAACTCATGGTTGGCGGAGGCGAGCGGGCGTTGATGTGGCCGCACGGGCAGCGGATGACGGCGCGGTATATCGTAGTCGGGCATATTTGCCAGCGAGCTGCGATTCGAGCTGGAGAAGCTCAAGGACAAGCTATCGCTGGTTAGCAAAGACGAAGCCGAACTGCTGGGCGTTAGCGTATGCTGTTGTTGTTGTTGCTGCAGCTGCTGCTGTGATTGCAGCAGAGGGCGTGGCACGTCATAGGACTCCTCCTCCACGCTCTTCAGCGAATCAAAGCGTGCGCCCAGAGCCGAGCCTGTCGTGGGCGTGCGCACGCCCACTCCTCGACCGCTATCGTAATTGAATTGCACAGGCGTCGCTGGCTTGGGTATATCGTAAGTCTCGAATTCACTGCCATTTCCCATCGACCCGTTGCCCATCATCATGCCCAGATTCTGATAGATGCTCTGGTTGCCGTAGATCTGCTGTGGATTCGGATTCGGATTCGGTGAACGCGACGCTGCCCCACACAATGTACCAGGCGAGCAATTGTAGATGTATTCATCCCCGTGCCGCTGTGGCGTTATGACCTGGAGAAAGAGAGAGAAAGAGAGAGAGAGAGAAAGGAATGTTTATTAGAGGGGTTTTAAGTAGTTTTAACTTTGGGTTGGAAGTCTAGCATATATCCTTATAACTTTTTGAAATCTCGCATAGATAAGTCCTGACTTAAAATATATATATAGAACATGTATATACCCCTATGGTAGGCGTGGCAATACGGCTAAGACTTACACAGTTTTCGAGCTAAAATTGACGAATTTTGCAGCTAAATTAATATTACATATTTTCCATATAAATAGACCTTATAGAGTCTATGGTCTGATTCATAGGGGCGTGGCAATTTTGAGAACATTCATAATTGAATTATTTTATTCAAAATATTAATAAATATATTTTTTTTATAAAAATATATATAATTTTATAAACACAATTTGAATCACTTTTGTGGTTTTTCTTTAAACAATAATTATATATTTCTATAGAAACCACAATTCCTTTTAAATTGTATATACAAATTCACATAATCGTACATATATTTGTGGCTATGCCTGTGCCTGAGTCAAAGCACGCAAAACATGCGACAGACGTCTGCCATGCCCACACGCCACCCACCCATCCACGCCCCTTACTACGACTACGACTACGACTGACTTATCGATTTTCACAATTGTTATTGTAAACTGCCTTTTGCTGAGCCCCTTTTATGAATGAAAAGTTTTGTGGCTTAGTTTAGATGTCACACCTGTGCTGTGCTGCCCTGCTGCTACGACTGCTGCTGCTGCTGCTGCTGCTGGAAGTCCAAAGACAATTATCACATTTTGTTAACAATCAAATGCCAATTAATAGACAATCAGCGGAAGCAAGTGGAGAAAATCAAGAAAAACTTCACTGTTCAATGGCCAAAAGGCGACTGTGAAACGAGCTCGCAGATGAAAATGCAACTTGGTCTAAAAATACTGGGAAATAATAACGCGCACGCGCAGAGCAAATACAGGGTTGAAAAATATCCCAGCTGCTGCTGCTGCTGCAGTTCAATGCCGTTCACTGTCAAGGTAAAACGAAATGAACCCTAAAGCAAATACAGGGTATCTACTCTAAGCTACATCAAAACTAACTAGATATATACATATATGAAAGAGGATCTGCAAGGGGTTTGCGCCCTTCGTCCATATGTTCGATTGATGAAATATTGGAAATGAAATAATTTATTACAGCATATGCCAAATTCATCAATTCCAGCCGCTGCCCTGCATAATGAGACACGCATCAGACCGCGCCACGCCGTGCCACGCCCACTGCCAAAACAGGAGGCAGCGCATTGAATCGATTGCCAATTAGGTAAACCGTTAAAGCGACCCAACCCAACCCCTAGGCTACCTGAGGTCCACTTCAGCTGGCAGTTGTTCAACTTCAACTTTGTCCGTGAAGTGTCAGTTGACGCGTAACACGAGTCAACCAAAGGATATACACAAGAGGCGATCCTTAGAGCAGCTGCCACACACACACACACACACATACATACAAAGAACTCTTATCAACAAAATCAGCGCTGATTGTCTTTGAAGTCGAAAAAAAAACTGCAAATGGAACCAGTTCAGTCGGCCATTAGTCAAGCTAACAAAAGAACTATTCTTTCTACGTTTCTTGGGCTTGGCCTGAACTAGTTCTGAAATGGCACACAGAACACAGCAGGAGGCGCGGCCTGACTTCAAGGAGCCCAATTTTCACGTAACTTTTCATGCTGCTTTTCCAACGCAATTTTCGTGCTGTCTTTTCCCGTTTACCGTTTTGTTTTGTGTTTCGTTTTAGCCCACTTTTGTTCTTTGCTGATGTATCTAGGTAGCGTTTTGAGAAATCTATGTGTTTATGACACATTTGGGGCAATTTTTGCAATGACCAAAATGGCCGCCAGGGGGCGCAGCAATCTAATCTAAAATTGGCAATGCGCTGCTTTGCTTTCGGCCATTGTTTTTATACCCTTAACTAAAATGAAAATGTTAATTTAGGGTATATTGGTTATGTGAAAATGTATGTAACAGGCTGAAGGAGGCATGGCAGAGTCCATAAAGTATATACTATAGGCTTGATAAAGGTAGAGGTAGCCATATCCGCCTGTTCGTCCGTATGAATATATATATATATATATTCCTGTATACCTTACGCAATAAGATTTGTTAATTTTTCTCAATAACTCAGCCCATTTCCTTATTCCCGATAATATTCCTTAAACAAGCCCTTGGCAGAGTTCAGTGTATCTCCTAGTTGTGAATTCCCGCCTAGAGCACTCCTACTTGTATTTTAATGGGATTTTGATAGTTGAAAGTTAAAATTCACAGCACGATCGCGGCGAGATTTCTTTCAGTTGTTGCTTTTATTGTAATTTATTTTGATAGTTTGTTGTTTTTTTTTTTGGAAAAACTCTGAAATCTTTTGTAGCTGTCACAACATTCGTTCTATGGTTTTTTGTGTCTTATTGATGGGCCTGTTGAAATTCTGTACGGTAGCTGTTAAAGATTTGTATCTTTGCAGCTCATTTGATGCATTTCAATGCTGCTGCTGTTCACACCTGCACACGCACCTGGGCATGGCCCGTTCTTTGACAAACAAAATTTCAACATTTTCTCACGTACGAAAACACAATTCCAAAATGCAAATTGTTGTCAAGCTGCAGGGCAGGGCATTTGAGATTGGCTAAGAGATGCCCGCAGGCTGTAGCCCCTTTCTCCGCCTCTCTCTCTCTCTCTCTCTTCTCTTTATGAAATTTCTTGATTTTGTGGCGTCATGTTGAGCCACTTGGCAAATCTTTCAAGTGTGCTTTGACTTGCCTTGCCTCGCTTAATTAATGGCTATTTATATTGAAGTGTGCAGATCAGCGAGCTCGTTAGGTCGTATCCCGTTAATGCCAGAAACTGGCACTTGTGACCTTGCCATAAATACAATATACGATCTACGATATACTGTTTATATCGTAACCGATTTCACAACATAGGCTAAAGCCATAGAGAATCCGCATTCTTCGGCCACGTCTTCCCATATGGCCAAACCTCTCTTTTCTGCTCTAACTTTGGTCATGCACAAATCTCGACAGAACCAAAGATGCTGCAAAACAATAACAACAACAACAACAACAGCAACAACAACAATAATAAAGAGTTATTGTTGCCGCATTTGCTTCTGGCTGGCATTTTGTTGCCATTTTTGGTCATTGAAATAAAAATGACATGTTTTCCTCACACAAAACTCGAAAACTCTTTTTGGAGTTAGAGCCACAGGCAGAGCCAGAGCCAGAGCCAACGCCAGAGCCAGAGCCAGAGACTCGACCACATTGCCATAAATCTTGATGGCTCGTTGCACTCGCAGAGCTGGACGCAGTTTTATGGCCAGTGCGTGACCGCCTGCTCGGCTGGCTGGCTGCCTGGCTGGCTGGCTGGTTGCCTGTTCAGACTTATGTGGGCTCAAGGAACTTGAAATTGTCACACAATTTTTGGAGCCGGCCTAACGGTGGAGAGAGAGCGCGCGCCAGCCAGCCAACTACAGCTGCGTCTCTGATTTGGCCAGGCCAACAATGAAGACTTAAGTATTTATGCATTTTGTTGGCTAGTGTAGCAATTGGCTTATTTACACTATACTATAACATAGTTTGTTTAAGGCTTTTATCTTAAATATATCTGTATCTTCTTCTATATTCTATCTTCCATCTTTCATATTTCATCTTTCATCTATCAACCTCCATCTAACATCTGCTCTCTTCACTCTTCACTCTTATCTCTTCTCTCTTGTCTCTCCTCTCTTCACTGCTCTCTCTTCTGTCTTCAATCTTCCATCCTCCATCCTCCATCTACCTTCTATCGTCTATCTTCTATCTACTTAGCTTCTGTAATTTTGGACTAGAATTCAATACCTTTTCTACCTCAAAATTCTTGATTTCATTTTTTATAAAATTCTTAAGCGCTTAATTAGCTTGTCAAGGGTATTCAAGATTCGTCTGGGAAACATTTACACAGCTTATCTGACTCAGTCTGAAATTTTGATTCGCTGTGGACTGTGTGGGATTTGGGTCTGTGTGGCAGGCAGACACTTGCAGCTTGCAGCTCGCAGCTTGCAGCTTGTGGTTTGTGGCTGCTGCCCAACAGTTGCGCAATGTTCAAAGACATTTCCGTTCTCAATTAAGTTAGTTTTTGTTTTAGTTTTTGTTTATTTTGGGGAATGCAGCTGATATGGCTCATGCGAGTGACTAGACGCGACGGCACTTCAGATTATTGTATTTGGCTAGCTGCGTTTACACCTGTTGGCCAAGCCAGGTCTTTTGTTGGCCACGTTAAGTGTAGCGGCTCTAGCACTCAACTCGCCTCTCCGACAATTCTCAACTGCAGTGCGTAAACTTTTTGACGCTTTCAAGTGGAGTTTTTTCAATTTGAAGTTCGCTTTTTAGCGTGTGATTTTACCACTCGCATGTTTCTTGTGGCCGAATCAATAAAACCCAACAGCAGACAAGACAAATCAACAAAAGCGGCATTTAATTTGGTTTTTACATACCCTGTAGGCATTGAAAATGGCCAATCAGGGTATATTGGTTGTGTGAGAGTATACGTAATAGGCAGAAAGATTGGGAGTATGAGGTGAGACGATCTACTTTGAGTACCACAAAAGCTGGAGGTGTCCGATTTACAGTATAGGTTCCTGTGGGATGATGGATACCTCTCGCCTTCTTCTTATATTTGAAACGTATTTCAAATAACAGAGAATATCATTATTCCGTGTTCCGGGTATCTCCTAGTCGGGCACTCCCAGCTAGACAGCTTTCTTACTTGTTTCTTTTTACAGCTACCACTTGAGAGGCACTTCTTCTGCTGGCCAGCTGTCCCCCGACTCGGCTAGCTTTATGGCCAGCGGTGTGTGGAAATGTCGAGGTCTCGTCTCTACATAGGAAAGGTTTCACCCATGCAAACGCAATCTGCCACAGCCGGTGGCAACGAATCGGTTGCAATTTGCAGTTGCAGCTTGGACAGACAAGAAATCAAAAGGCGGTTCAAGTTGAAGCAGATAGCAGGGAGAGAGGCGGGTGGACGGCTTTGCTCCTCTGGCGCAGCGTTTATTTGAATTTGAATTTATGGTTTCACTTGCCAGAGTATCAAAAAGAGAGAGAGAGAGAGGGAGAGGGAGACAGAGAGCGAGAGAGACAATGCAAGATTGATAGCTGCCGATAATGCGAGGAAATGTTTACGACTCTGTAATTTGGACTTTATTTTATTTGATTTGCTGCGCCAAGTGCGAAGAAAAGCGAAAGTCCAAGCAGACGGAGCCAAACTATAGATAGATGTATATATATATATATATACAGATATATATGTATACATCGAAAATGCAGATGGCAAAGTTCAAAGCTGAACGAATTCGTTGCATGTGGTGCTAATGATAATGGACAATTATGAATGCGCTCTTATGCAATCTCTGGCCAGAGTGAAGGAGTGTAGGAGTAGGAGTGCTGCGGCACGGATTGCTAAATGAAATTGAAAGGCCTGAACGGAACAATTGCTATGGCTCGGTAATTGTCCATTGAGTGGGTCAAATAGTTGTCAGAGGCTGTGAGATGGGTCTGTTTGGGCATGGCACTGTGAAAGCCAAGAGAGTTTATGAGAGCTGTGAATGCTGCTGGGTAATGTGTTTGGTAAGAGTATGACATAGTCGTATGGGTAAGAGTTAGTAGCTGAGATACGTTTGAAACAAGGCGGAGCGTAGTTAAAGCATATAGGTAGACACTTTAAAGGAACCGAAGTATATGTAACTATTATCTCATGTTTTGGTTAGAGTATTGCAGAGTCGGATAGATGGATTCCTCAGTTAATATCTTAAATTTCTTATATATTCCCAATATTTATTCAATTTGTAGAGCAAAACTCAAGATTTGGGAATCAAAATGCATTTTGAGCTTAAGTTAGGGTATTAAAAATTCGCTTAGATCAAACCTAACTTGCAAGTAAAGCAATCTTGGCATAGTTATTGCTTTATATTTACTTATAGCTGCCATTTATTAGCTAGCCGCTCTTCAACTAATGCCCAGCTGTCTGGCCAAGTGCAAATTATTCGTTTCCTTTAATTATGCCCATCGATTTGGTCAAATCATAGAGAGCGAGCGAGAGAGAGAGGGGGAGACTCGGTATAGAGAAGAGACTGAAGGAAGCAGAGCAACTGCAATGCAAATAAAACGCATGTCCAGCTGACAAATTGGCAAATTACGAGACGAATTCAAAAAGAAAACTCGAAGAGCGGAAACCCGTTGGACATGCAAACACACGCAGTCCAGCTGGCTGAGATGCTGTCGATGCAGTGCATCAGCCTTGTCCACGTCTCCTCCTCCTCCTCCTCCTCCTCCTCCTTGGCAGTTGGGTCTTATTAATTGCACAATTACGACACGCAATTGACGTGCAGAGAGTGAACGATGGTCGGCCATAATGATGGAAAACCGGCGTAGTCCGAGAAATTACTTTCTTTCACTTTCCAGACGGATATCATAATTCACACAGCAACAACAACAACAACAGCAACGAAATGTTCAGTAGCCAAAAATAAATAAGCCAGACGTTGCAAAATGCAAAAATTTAAATTAAAAACGAAAACGAAAACAAAATGAAAACGAAAATGAAATGAAATCAAATCAATTAGGAGCTGCCTCAAGGGGCCTCAAGGCAGCGCAGACGAAGCGTTAAATTAAAAAATTACAAGAATCCAAAAAGAAAAGAATGAAGTTGAGAGATTTATACAAAGATTGTATACCCTAACAGAGATATGGCTAAGTTTCGACTGATTGTTGGGTCAAGGAAGATCAGGAAACTCTTAGCCCTTTACAAGGCGATGGGCATCACCGATTATACCCTATATATACCCTTTTCACATCATGAACGAGTATATAAAAAACAAGACTTTCTTATATGTATATCAACTGAGTTATAAGTTGTTGCAGTCAACCTTATTATATCTACTGAGCAGTTGAAAAATAACTTCCTTATAAATGAGATTTCAGTTGAATTTGGTCTTATCAACTCGACTACATAGGAATATATATAGTTTATGACATCAGAGACTTTCTTTCGCATATGACATAACTACAATAAACTCTAATAGAGTATATTAAAGGAAACCTACCTTATTCGGTGAGACGTGCCACGATCTGCGTCCACCTCGGCCCTGGCCACTCGACGAGGTTGAGTTGGAGTTGGAGTTGGTGGATTGTGTGTCCGCTGCTGCAGCACTGGCGTTCAGCATCGAACCATTCTCATAGATCTCCGCCGAGCAGATGGAGCTGTTTAAGGTCGCTGTGCTGGCCGCCAGCGATGGAATCGGCGAACTGGCCGGCGAAGGCGAAAAGCAGCCCGAATCGTAGGAATTTAAGATGCGCAAACGATTGCCGGGACACAGACCCTGGAAATGGAAGAAAAAAAACAGTTAAAAAGAAGTTTAGTCAGGGTATTCGCTAGTCGTGCAGACCCAACTAGTTCTACTCTTACTGCACTTGGCTATCAAATGGAATTCATGGCTGCCACTCATTGAATCCAATTGATTTCGATTGCCTTTTAATTAACTCCAATGCTGAGTGCATTCTTAATAAATAAAATATAGATATATATCATATATTATATATAGATATATCGTGTACATATATCATATATCTATAATAAATTGCAATTATTTTGTTTTTAATTGCCTGTCAGGCTGCATTAAAAATCAGCTCTCAGCTCTTTTTTTCACGCAATTTTTTTGTCAATTCGGCTCGACATCTGTGAGAGACTTTTGACAGTTATATACAATATATATATATATATAAAGTATATATATATAAAGTATATATATATAAAGTATTCCCAGCTCTTGTCAACATGTGTTTGCAACTTATTTCAATTAAATTTTAGACGCCGACAACAAAAAGTTGCGCCAAAACAATTTATTCCACAAATTTTTTTGTAGTGTTAAAAAAATATTTTTTCAAAATATTTTCAATTTTTTTATTTATTTTTTAAATTTATGCACAAAAAACACTTGTTGTTGTCGACACTCAATTGACTTGGTTTTGTTTTTGGGTTAATTGTTTCCATTAAAAAGTGCGGCTACTTTTTAATTAACGGCAATTGGCCGACATCGAGTGTCTATATAGATACTGTATCTATGTATCTATGTATCCATGTATCTTTTGCCTGTGTTTGGCGATTTTGATTTCCATTTTGATATGTGTTTTGACACCACTCAACAGCAGCTTGAGTGCATTCATGAGTGTATTCATGAGTGATGCTGTGCTCAGCCCCAGCCCAATTGAGTTGTTAATTAACAAAGTAACAACAAAAAATATCTATTCAGCGCGCTGCAATTTTCCAAGCGACGTGCAGAAATGTTTTCAGGCTTTAATCAGTTTTTAATTTGGCCAATGGGAGTGTTTCTCTATTAACTGTACCTGTTGCTGTTGATTAGCTGGTATTTGGTCTAATCGTAGAGCAAAGCTTCAAGGTTGTTGCCAGACTGAACATGTGAGAATTAAGAGATCAGAGATTATGTGGAGTTCATAATGGGGCAAATGATAGAGAGTTGAAAGACAAACTGAAAGCAGTTGTCGGAGTAACTTTATAACAATTGATCAGATACAGTATCTAAGTATAGATTATAGACTATAGAGATGATAGTCTATATAGTCAATCATCTTGGATAAACAAAGCTTAACAAACACAAATAGAAAAAAAAAATTTGAGTTAGTTATACCCACAAATTGTTTTAAAAATTTCAATAATAATAAATATTAATAAAAATATCAAGAAATTAATTTTCATATAAAAACTTTACTAAATTGCTGTCTAAAAACTTATTTCCTATTCAGAACATGTTCCACATTCAACTCAATTCAAAGCTAACAAACTGTGAAACATTTCATTTCACTTTGTAGGCAATCAAGCTAACAACATCGACCTATTTACACTGCGCTGCCCCAACTGCTGGACCTGCAACATACATGTCCAAATTATGTTGTACAGTGTGGTAATCGCGCGTCGAGGCATTATGTGGATTATTATTACAGCTGCGGACACAATTAAAGTGGCAAAGTTGTAAATTTATATCCCGCATGCAACGCAACGAGGCGGGTGTCTGACACGTGCCCGGAGATGATGCGGATGATGGGGATGCTGCTGCTGGTGATGATGCATCATGCTGATGGGCAGCGAAATCATGGAAACATTTTCAAAATTAAATTATAAATGCAAATTTGAACAGACTTTTTATGACCAAAAAGTTATGCAAACTGCGTTCTGGCCCAAGCAGAATGCTCTCAATTGTTTAATTATGGATGCCAAGCACAAATGGGCGTGGCATGGCTGCCTTTTTTGGCAATTAGCAGGGCAAAAGAAACTGAAGAGAAAGAAGCAAAAGCAAAGCCAAGCAAATACGTTGGCTAAGACAACTCGCAAAAGGCGTTGCCCTTTAGACATTAATGGAGCTGCACTTGGAGTGAAAGAAAACGAGGAATCTCGAGAGCTGAAGGCTTCGAATGAGACTACACTGGACGAAAAAAACAAAGAAGTTTGTTTGCTGTTAGGAATTGTAAAGGAGATGCAAGGAATCTCGATGTAGCTCATTCTATGAGTTGATTCATATCATATCTAAAACTATCTACTGTGCTTTTCTCCCAGTGTACACACTTAGAATTCTCTCAATATACCAACTCCCAAACCCACAACGAACCCAACTCACCTGTCTGTTGCGCAGCGAGCAGAGCCACCAGCCTTCGATGCCTTCGGTGTCCTGTTCGATGACTGTAAGGATGTCGCCCTTCTTGAAGGGCAGCTCGTCGGACATATCCGCATCATTATCATAAATGGCCTTGGCATAAAGTTTCTGCAAATAAATCAAGCAAAAAACAAAAGAAGGTAACAATTAAAATCAGTTTCTCGAATGCTTATCAGAATAAAGAAATTTGTATACCTACTATATAATGATCATAATGAACTGCATGCAAGGCAGATACTTCTAAGAAGCCGCAAGAGTAAGAGCAAGAGGAAGAAGCAGAACAAGAACAAGAACAAGATTCAGGCCCAATTTCAATGGAATTTCAAAGACGTGAAACTTGGACCAGTCGCTGACCGACCCCGACATTGACTTTTGCCTCCAACAAAAATCCAAACTAAACCAAAACATCATTCATAAGAACTCGTCTGCGGTTTCCACAGGTAACATATTTTAGCTCTTATTTCTCTTCTTTTTCTTTTTTTTGCTGTTCCAAAACATAAATCCAAAACAGAAAAACAAAAAAAATTGCACAAACTGCAAAAACGAATTTTTCGGGCAAAACTGAAAACAAGGCGAGTTCTTGTTGTTGTTGTTGTTGTTTGTCTGTTTTAGCTCAGGCCATGCGCTTCATTAGTTTACCTGGTATTTCAGGTCAGCGCACACACGGCCAACAGCTCGGGCAATCAATGCAGAAACACACGCCTTATTAAATTTGCTAAAAAACGCTTGCGGCTTATTTGAGTAATTCAGTTTCTTAACACTTGAGATATGGCCAGAGATCGGCTATGATTATGATTAATATATGTTATTAGATATGAACGGAAATTTGTTCTAATGGTTGCACGGCTACACTTGGAGAAATCATATGAGTGTTTATAAGATTATTAAGAAAACTTTGAAATAGATTTGAAATTTTAGAGAAAGTATGCAGAAAAATATGATTTATATTATAATATAAGAGAATTGGAGTTTATAAGAGTTTCTGTTTTAGTTTCTGAACATATCCCTTAGTATTCAAATTGCTATTAAAATTTTTCTATATATTTTTTATGATAAAAATTAAATAGTTTTTAACTTTTAAATGCAACTTAAACCTAAGTTTTCGCTCAGTGTAGCGCGCCCATAGCTGTGCTCTCTGCTCTTGCCATGCACACGCTTAATAACGGTAAAGCGTTTGTTCCATTGTTAAACAGTTGCATTCCAGCCAAACGCACTTAAACGTTGCCTTTATTAATTTCTATAAAAAGCGTCTCTAAAGAAATGCTCACGACTGTGCATTGTACCTATGTGTGTGCTTGGGCAAAGGTTTCTTGAATGAATGAGCTGATATCTATCTATGTGTGCATGTGTATGTGTGTGTGTGTGTGTGTGTCGGTCGCGGGTTAAGCGTGCTGCTTTTAATTTCGCCACCGCATCGAACAAAAATCCAAAGCGAACATTTCCAGAGCTCAAACCAAAGCCGACAAACCGTTGCCGTTAACTGCACTAGTACAACTTGTTGCCCCCTGCTCGCTCCCGCTCCTCTCTTATACAGTCTGTCTCCCTCTCTCTCTCACTCTCTGTGTCCCCCTCATTCGCTTCATTTAACCCTCGGCTCCTGGCTCATTTAATATGAGCTGCGGATATCGCATAGAAACACACACACACACACCCATACAGACACACAGTATACAAAACGCCAGCGATTACAATATCGCGCGATGAATCGCCGTTGAACTTTCAACTCGGATTGTGGTGTGAGTGCGGAACCCGTTTCAACAACAACTACTTGGGTTAGGGCAATGCGCATTTTGTATATTCTACTTTTCAATTTGGAAAGCTGAAACCGTTCGAAATGTCAAAAAGAAAATGAGCTCACTTGAAGTTCATGTGCATGAAGCACAGGGCAGCCCTAACTAACACTTGAGCATCGCGTTGTTCAAACAGTCAAGCCGCAACAACCAACCACAACAACAACAACAACAACACAAAAGCAGCGAGCTCAAGAAATATTTGTTAATTTGCCTGCGACAAACGTAATCGATGAATTTGATAAGTGCGTGCGAGCGAGAGGGCACATCTCTAGCAGCTGCCAGGGCTGCGAGCTTCCATTTTTTCTGTTTTCTTGCGTTTGCTTTGCTTTCTTCTCCGAATTGTTATTTTTAACACAGCGCTAATTGTATGGGCAAATATTTATAGTTGGGCGTTTGTGGTATGTGGCTTAAGCGATTGCTGTTGTTGTTGTAGGCAAACAAATATCAAACATCGATATATTTTTGTTTGTCAGCGACGACTTTAATTGGTTTGTTTAGCGCGTTCCACAATGGAACCACAAAATTGGAACTAGATGTGTGCTAAGCTGTTCATGTGAACTAGAAAGCTTGGAGAAATGTCTTAACGACTGTTGTATAAGAGTTTCGATAGAGTTTTGGTATATGAAAAGTCTTATAAATTGAATTTACAAATTATGCATGCAAAACGCTGCTATAAATCTGCCAAAATCTGTATACAAATTTATTGAATAAACGTAATTTCTGCCTCTGGGCCATTTTGTGTTTGTTTTTCCTGCAAAGTGAAAGAGCTTCGCCGATTTATGGTTTTTAAAACGGCACGTATATGACCACAACAACAACAGCGACTACAATGAGCATAAGAGCTTTAAGACAAAGTTCCAGTTCCACATAACTCTCATGTACGCAGATTTTTTATTCATTTTTTTTGGGCAACAATGCCAGACAACAAAAATCTTTATATATATTTTTTGTTGAGCACAACTTTTTGAGCTTGGCTGACTTCAAAGGTTATTCACCATATGGGCCATAAAGAAAGAGACAGTCAATTTTTTTGGGGAGTGGGGAGGCCTTTGTAGAAAGTCCGACACATTTTATAAAGTATAAATACGATCTGTTACTTTTTTTGTCTTTACTCCATACACTCCTCTGCAGAGCATGACCTTAGCTAGCTGAATTGCCACAAAACCATAAATAACTAAATTCACATAGACAAAATCGAAAGATCAAGAGAATAAATCAAACAACAGAAGCCGCCGGCGACAGCGTCTTAATGAGCACTTAAAATTCGCAACAAAAAATTTGTGTAAAGAAAAAAACATAAAAATAAAATAATAAAAAAAAAAGAGTAAATAAAATGGCAACAACTTTGTCGAAATTTACTCAAGTTTTGATGAGCTTCAAGTTGAGTCCTCAACAATGACAATCTTTGACTTGAAGAGGCGCCCATTAACCGCATTAAGCCACAGCAAATGCCAAAAACAAATAAGAATCGTCCAGGCGGGAGCCATTGACTGCATAATACTCGTTCTCTAATTTATGGGAAATCTAAAAATGGGAAATCTTACTTCTCTGGATAGATAACCTATATATTTCTGAGCTTGGGTTGTCTACACGACTATATATAATCCAAACTTCAAGTCTTTAGCAAGACGGACATTGCACAAAACTAATATACTCTTTTCACTTCATGAGCGAGCATAGAAATAAATAAAAGTTAATGTATAAACAATATATATAAATACATATATATATACATATAGCAAATTCTGAAGTCCATTATTATGGCTATTGCCAGTGATAACCTCTAGCCAAAAAAGAAACTGATAAAGCATATAGTATATAGTATATATATATATAGTCAATTATATATATATATTTATTTATTTTTGAGATTTTTTGTTATTGCGTGACTGATAAAGTTTTGTGTTTTTCTTTACCTTTGCTTTTAATTAAAACAATTTGGCAGGAATCTTTATAGAACATACTTATATACAAATATACACGTATATACACATACTTATACATATATATTTATATATATTTATCACTATTTTGCTTTCTTGAAGCATTTAGCTTAATTAGCAGAAATCAATTTTCTGTTTATTTTCTGCGTCATTTTTAGGTTTTTTCTTTTTTCTTTGGGCTTATGTCAACCTTTGGACATTGGCATTGACTAAGTGTAAGGTCTGATTAAGTAAACCTCGGGAATTTAACCTGCTTAAGGTCTATGGCAATAGCTTGTCAAGCAAAAAGTAAATAAAATTAATGTCTTTTGGCAAGGCGAAGCATAATATACACTCTTAAGCTAAGGTTGGGTATTAAATATAATATTATAATATTATAGGATACATATGTATATTATAGGATGCTATGTAAGGTAGTCCCCTCCGATATGCTAAGCTATGTGCACGTATGATAGGAAAGAACTCAAGTTGGGTGAGGAATTGAATCACTATAGCAGAAAAGTATGAAAACAAGTAGATACATTTTTGTTGTTAAATGAACTAGTTCACATGCGAATGGGATTATAATGTATAAGTTTTCGAAGCTGCGCGAGAAGGTTTATATAACCAAAAGATGAGACATCTTCTACGTATAGAGAGCACGGCAAAGGGTAAATAGCTTTCTGAAGATAACTGCAAATTGGAGTACAGCAAATATTTGAGTTACATGAAAACATATATATTTCTAGGTATATATTTATATAAACTTTTGTTCATTTTCTCAGCCCACTTGTCGGCGCAATATAAAATAAACGCCATATGTTGCGTTGAACTGGTTTTATTGTTGCTGCTGCTGCTGCTGGTGTTGTTGTTGTTGTTGAGTGCAAAAATAAACAAAATGCTTTGCGTCTTGACAGCTTTAGCCTTTTCGGCACATTTCGTCAAGTCGTGTGCAAAAAATGTGACAATAAAAGACTTGAAAGCAGGCCAACTCAGCCAAAACACGTTCCACAGTCACACACACACACACACACACACACACACACACATCAGAGTTTAACTAACTGTTAAAGTTGATGTTAAAATGCGTTGACAACTGCTCGACATCTACTCCCACAATCGTCTAAGATGCACGTTGAACGCTTCACTGAGTCGTCGTCAGTGCCGCCGCCAGCGAGCGAGTCAATGGAAGTGCAACAGATACTATGTTTCCGATATGCCACGCCCCTTGACGTCCGCCTCTGGCTACATGTCAACCTCAATGAACAATGAGCAATGAAATAACTGCAAGTGTCTGTTGAGCCATTTAACTGTAAATCAACTTTAATGGATGTGACTCGAGCGTAATCCACAAGGTGGGCGAGGGAACGGAAGGGAAGGGGTGTGGGAGGCGTGGCACAGGCCATGCCTCAGGAATGTAGCCGCATTGTTGACCCCCAGGCTACGAGCTCAATTGAATTAATCTACAAAAATCTTTGATTTAGTTTAATAAAGTCTTAGCTTCGTTGCTCTGCAGCTTATTCGATCAAATCGAGAACTGACAAGAACTGCACTGAGAAAAACATTATATAAAATAGTATTTTAAAGGAAATAAGTTTAGTTTTAACTATCTGAATGAACGATTGACTGGCTGACTGATTTCTTAACGGACTCTGATTGAAAACTTCACTGGCTGACCGACTCTATAACCAATTTACTGACTAACTTACAGGATATCCGACCGACTGACTGACTTTCTGAACGATCGCTTTACTTACCTAACAAACTGATTGAAGATCAATGATTGATGAACTGGACTAAAGCTTAGACTTTTGCCTGCTCTTAATCCTTAAATTGATCACTTTTGCTTAGACTCCCTTTTAAGTATAGACTTTAGCTCAGCTTAGATAGATCGTTTAATTGGCTGGCATTGCACTTAGTCAATTCTTATGAATAATAAATTTCTATCACGAAAGCCCTCACGGATTTCCTCTGAAACTGGCTGATTAACTATTCTAAGGGCAACTTTTATATTTAATTTATTTTTTATTTTTACTTTTATTGTTAATTTGTTGGCAGCCGCACAAAAGTGAGTCACAATAGCTACGATAATCCCCCATTGCAAATTAACTGTTTGCTGTTATATTTAAGAACAAATAAACGATTTCACAAAAGTCTTGTTGACCTTCGCAAAACAAAAAATAAATAATAAATAAATACAAAGTTTCAAGTGAAATACGCAAAAGCGTTGCTAAATTACTTCCCCAACAAAAAAACCAAAATGAAAACGAAGTTTTTTCCGCTCATGAATCAACTGCAAAAACTCAATTTAAAAGCGTAAAAAATTTTAGTTTTTTTCTGGTTTTTGAGGGAGTCTATTGCATTCCGGCTTTTAGCTAAAAACAGAACCGCCATAAAACTTTTTGAAAGCCAATAAACAAAAGATCAATCATTTGATAAAGAAACATGGACAAGCATTTGACAACAACAATAAAAGAAAAAGAAAAACATAATCAACAAGGGAATCATAAATGTCGCAGTCAAACAAAATATCAAAACATTTAGTGTTGCAAAGTGCCACAAAGCGAATACCAGAGGAATTTCGAAATACGTACAAGAAATACAGAGAGGGAAAAGAAGTCGTTGGCAGTGCCTGACTATTATAAACCCGAACTAAAAGTTATTTAATGTCTTTAGTTCTTGTATTCATATATACTCTCTGTCTGTCAGAGCTAGATCATTTCCACTAATAACCCTGTTCACGAATCTATGTATTTTCTATATTCAACCACGCCTTCTTCTACATTTCAACAAAAACTGATATACCCCAATGGGCTTAAGGTATAAAAAACATATAAATTAAAAAGCCATCATTGGTAACCATTTGAATACATTAAGAGAAGAAGTCTTAGATGAGGCTTAAATGTATTTTTCGATTCGCCGTGTTATCTTTTAACTGTTGCTCACATTCCAAGCCTATCTTAAGCAACTCTTTCGCTGTCTAGCTACGTCATGAGTGGAATACCCCGGATGTGTCTATGAGTCATGCTTTAGGCATCAATTTGAAGCGTTGCCAACCAGTTTTTTTCTTGTGTCTCTATGAACTGAAGATCGCTGGCACCTTGAACGTGGTCGATTGAAGTAACTTTACGTTCGTTAGAAGTCTTGTGATGTATTACAAATTGGTTGTACTAGAGCTTATGGTCGTAGACCCACGCAAAAGAGTCGCGTAAGCTGGGCTTAGGCTGCTCAGACATGAAGTTGAGTAAAATGGAAGGACTTAACAATTGAGTAAAGGTATACAAAAGTGAAAAGTATAAGCTGTGCATTACTCTATGACTAGATGTCTCTCTCTCTCTTTGCTCTCTTTATACAATATAATTTATATAATTCAGTTACTTCGGGTTTTTCTCTCAGTCAGTTGTCTGTTGCCATAATTATGAACCTCCTCGAGTCTGTGGCAAGGCAGAAGAACAGCTCTGACTCACAGCCTCACAGCGTATGCATGCTTTGTTGTGCAGTGTAGTAGCCGATGCCGCTTTAATGAAAATGGGCGCCCATTAAGGTGGCCCGAAGGCGTGCAAATTGACTACCCTGACGACTCTGACTCGTAACTGTATTGTTAACTTATCTCTCAGCAGCAAGAAGCAGAGCACAACTTGTATTATGAAGCAGCAATATAGAACTTGTTGTTGGCATTTTGTCATTTTGTCATATTGTCATGCCATAGCATACTTCCGGTGCGGGCCATAAAGAGAAATGTGGTGCACCTTATCGCGCGTTGCCAATTTGCAATTGTTACAAAAATATATCAATGTGTACATTGTCTGAGCTTTGCAATGCGATGTTACGTAATATATATTACAATATATTGTATGTATATATGCCCTTTTTTCGCACACTCAATGTCGGCTCTATGACTTATGGGGCGTGGCAGCTGTAGGTGTTGGCTAATTAGTATGACAGACATTGTGTTTATATGCTTTACATACAATTTACATTTATATTTAACAGCTGAGTCAGCAGCTGCTGTTGCTGTTGTTACTGCTGCTGTATTGAGTCTGTCCATGTTATCCTGAACGTGACATGATGTATGTCAAAACAAGTTGATCACAAATGCCGCACGCATGCAACAACAACAACAACAGCTTTGACAGACAAAACTGCACAGATATAAAACAAGTTAGAGTGCTCTAATCGGAAGTATACGACTAGGAGATACCCCAACCAATCAGCTTATAATAGAAGTTTAACAACGATTGCAATAGATATTATAAAAGTGACCAATGTTATCGATAAGTTTGATATACTTCAGCTATAGAAGAGACTACTTCAGTTCATATAGAGACACCTTATACTCTTCTATAGATACTTGTACAATGAAAGAGCCACAGCTAGATCCCGTCATCTATAGACCCTGATCAACTATATATATATATACTTCATAGAGTCAGCCTCCTTCTGTCTGTTACATACACTGCAACATAAACAATATACCCGCTTTACACATGCTCATAGGGTTCAGGGCATAAAACGAGCTTAAACCGCTGATAAGCCAAAGACATAGACAAGCCAAAACAACAACTGAAGTTTGCGTGCTTGAAATTTGTTGTTGTGTGTAGTTGTAGTTGTAGTTGTTGTAGTTGTTGCTGTTGTTGGCAATGTTAACATGCAGCAAAACGTGTAAAATGTTCATAAGGGGGCCAAGCCCATGCTGTGCAGTGTCTGCCCCACAACTTATCACAAACGTCTTATCAGCAGGCGCATTTGTCTCTGCCAAAACAGCGACCACGACGCGTCGGCGAGAAAGTCAGCCAAAGGCCAAGTTAAGCCAACAGGTGTCTATATATACACATATGCAGGTATTTGCCTCATTATCGCACCTCAGCTGCACAATTTCTTCAGTGAGCATTCGCAGTTCAATTCAAATGAAAAGCCATTATGATAACTGAAAATGTTTTGAACTTTAGCCAGTGTTGTATACCAGTGTTGCAGTGTTGCAATATGAATTATTTAAATAAAATTAATTGCAAAAGTTTATAGAGCTGTTAAAACGCCTTTCACTGGGCGCTTTGAGTCGTTTGATATGCCGAAAAAGTTGAATATTAAATTTAGTAGAGCAAGACTTATGTGCATATGCTAAGACCCCAACTATAGAGAGTTATTTGAGTAAGTTCAGCAAGTCAATGATCTTAAACATGCTTTAAACGAGTCTCACACAAACTAAGCACTCTTGACTTCTTGACTTTTATAACTAGTCACAATGCAATCAACTGCAATCCGAAATATTGCAACACTTTTTCGCTTTACTTAACTATTATACAATCATAAAAGTTCACTTAAAGTTAATTTACACGAACTTTAACTATGGCAATTATTAATGCATGGACTTTAAAGTGCTTTCAAGTATTTGTTAAATACCCTATAAATAGTTCAACTAGTTGCAATGGTCTGTTATGATTTTATGGCTAAGTATGCGACGGCTTGAAGGAGGTATGATCTAGGCTAGCTAGTTTCTGTAAGTTCTAGACTCCAACACGATATCAACTACTTTTGTTGTCTATCTAGAGCGAAGTTCCCTACGGCTTAACTCCAAGAGCAGGGTATCTGCAAGTCTACTACTTTCTACTTGCATACACACTTGCTAACTATTTTCTCACTCGACTAATGAAAGGGAGCGCTGAAAGAATAATTTAATAGCCAACACTCACGTCGATAGCGACAAAACAAATCGCAGCGTAGCTGTGAATTGCCTTAACAACAACTGGCAAGCAATAAACATATATCAGTATATATATATCAATAAATATATATAGATCAATAACTATATGGCTCAAGGCATGACACAGCTTTCAGCGCGGCGCGTTCAATCAATTTCAATTGCGAGTGTGCGACAGGGTTCGATTTCTTTCTCTTTTATTTTTTCTTTTCTTTCATTTTGTGGCTTTCCTTAATTTTCCAAATTGAAAACGCGCCGCACATTAATTCTAATCAATTTCCAGGCACTTGGCACTAAAAAATAAGTGCCCAATAACCAAGAGTGTGAGAGGGAGCGAAGCCATGGGACGCCACTTAATCAAACTGGGGTAAGCTGAAGGACAGCCAGTCCCACAGGAGGTATAAATATCGATAGGACTTTCGACTCGAGCAAGACTCGCTCGTAATTAATATTGGAGGAGACAATGATTAGATTTTAAGAAATATATCTATATACACATATGTGTCTGTCTGTGTGTTGACGATAAGTTAATCAGGGTCTAGTCTTATCGGAGAGGGTCATGCCTAAACGTCGACCTTCAATTTGAATCCGATAACCGGCGAATGTCGCTGCATAGTCAGGGCTGTCTCAGCCGCAACGTGCGTGGTCCTGGCTGCAGGATGCATTCCTCAGGCTGCTTTATTTATAGCTCTGCCCCTTTTCAATCAATGGCAATCAAAGAACAAGAAACAACTTCTATTAATAACTGATTTGCGCTTTAATTGCAGACGGACAGCTGGGCCGCTGGGCCGCTGGGCAGCTGTGCGGCTGAACAATCCAAGCAAACTTTCAGTCCAGTTCTTCATTAATTGCGCACAGTCAAGGGCATGCTAATAGAGCCGCTGCCTCGTCTCGTCTCCTGCTGGTCATCTTCAATGTTTTCCGCTGTTTGCATTTTGAAATCTAAGCTCTTGCCACGCCCCTCGCCTCGATCTATAACCGGCTTTTGCTGCAGAGACTGGCATTTGGTTCACATTCGTTTTAATCTCACCTGTGCCAGGAATGATGGATGCACCTGCATTGAATACCCTTTAATTATGGCGTACTTAATGTCAGCGAGTGTTTGCCTAGAGCAAGTCTCATCAAATTAGCTGTTGAGCCATTGGGAATGCACTTGTTTTTAGCTCTTTGGCTCTCACCTGGCTAGCTCGTTCTCAGGTGCAAACTAATTTATTTTCATTTTAGCATTCAACTTGTGCAAACAAACCAAATTTGTTTAACAGCTCCAGTTGTTTGTTAACAACGATAAACGATTGCCACAGCTTCAAGGTTAAAGCCAGTTAAATCGCGAGGGTTGCCCCAAAGGAAGTTTATAGCCCCAAATAACAACCAATCAAGAAGCTAATTAAGCAATCAGCATTTGACTAAATTAAGGCATAATAAATCAGACAAGCAAAAGAAACGAATTTTTGGACAAGAAAATTATTAAGAATTGCAGAAATATATGAGGGGAGAGAATTGAGATTTTTAATTATAATAGAATTGATTTTTTACTATTATTTTATATTTCTTAAATTTTTTACTTAATAAATATTTTTAAAAATATTTTATATTATCTTTTTTTACTTTTTCCCTTTTTTTCTTAAATCATATAATTCTTATCAATCTGTATAGTTTTATTATTGTTTAAAGCCCACTTTTCCTGCACTCCTGTTGACCATATTTAACACTTTTAGAATTCTTTAGAAATCTTATCTAATCACTGCCGAAGCTTGTGATAACAGGGAATCACACAGAGGCACTGATGAACTCATTGTTTTGAAGTGTTATTGTTTTCTCTCTATATATATTTTTTGTTGGCGAAAAGCAAAGCGGCCTGAGCAGCTGTTTAGAGCTATCACACGAAGCTGAGATATCGCACTTGGGCAATAAATATAACTGGCACATCAAACGCTTAGGCGAAGGTGATAACGAATGCAAACTTGCGGAAACTGTGGCGTGTGGCAAGTGGCAAGTGGCAAGTGGCAGCTGCCTGGCTGAAAACGCGTCCAATTCAAGTGTTTTTCCTCTTCTTTTTGAGAGATAGCCAAGCAGATCCGTTACAATTTCCTGGGCGCAGACACGAAACGCCGTTTAACACGGCTGTCACAACAGCCACCAGAAGAAGAAAAAGCAGAAGATGCAACCACGATACGAATGGGAATGGAAATGGCTATGGCTATGGCTATGGCAATGGCTATGACTATGGCTATCGCTATGGCCATGTCTATATGTCTATTGCCATGACCGATCCTAGACAGCTTTTGGCTGGTAATGAGTTGTCAATGGCTTTATCGGCGCCTGTGCATCGCGTAGATAGATTGGCGTACATAAAGTCGGATAGTTTATGAGCTATGGCTACTAACCGATTTAATGTGAATGCGCCGTGAGACGGGCACATCGTAGTCCAGGTCCGCATTGGTTGCATTCGAGCTGCAGCAGGAGCCAGACATCGAGATGGCGCTTTGTTTGTCCAGCATTTTGTATGGGATCGTAAATCGAGGCGGAGGATTCAGTTGAAGGCTTCTTTCATGTTTCAATCAGTAGAGATACTCAAATATATATTTAATCCAGGACAATATAGTTCAAGTATCTCAACTCTCATGCACTTCACTTGTATCTGTATCTCAGCAGCACAATGCTCGCATCAGCATATGTTTTTAACTTTTTTGTTTTGAGACGGAGATTTAGGTTTTTGTTTTGACTTTGAGTTTTGTTTTCTTCTTTTTTGTTTTTTCGCGGAATCAGCTTAAAAATTCAAGTTTTGCACGGGGGCCACACGAAATGCGCTGAACGAATCGCTAATAAAAATCAATTCGCGCAGCTTTTTAAACAAAAGATGCCCCAACTACAACGACAACAACAATAACAACAGCGAATTATTTTTGCCGATTTTTAGCGATTTTTATCGCTGCTTTCTTATTGTCGCGACTCGCTAGCGTTTCTAATCGCCCGCAAGAAAACACAACTTCGCAGCAGAAAACGAAAAGAAAGACGAAATTTAGCTCTTCGTTAGCGCTCAACACGTTCCGCTCGACAGCAAGCAACAAAATATACTGAATAGCGGTTCAACGTGCGTTCGGCCGGTTGCCGTTTACCACCAATATTGTTGTGTGAATACTCTCACACAAAACACATGGACTTGCTAAAGCAGTTTGCTGCTCAGAGCGCAAACGAGCTTGGCTCTTCGAAATATAACAACCACCAACGCACTGCAACGACATGCTAGAGTATACAGTAAGCGCATATATTCATATTTATTTCTTTACACTCTCTGCTCTCTCTCTCTCTCTCTCTCTCTTTCAAACAGCTCAACTTCGGCAAGCGTTCGGCTCGTTTGTGCGTGCGTTGCTCACGCAAGCCGATTGCATGCGAAGACAATTCGTACTTGTTCGTCGTTTTCACTACTATTTAGCATGTATTTCGGTTCAGTAAAAAGGTAGTAGCCGCTTACTACTATTTTTAATTCGCATGACTCGCTTGTATTTCAGTATGCACAAAAGGTAGTAGCATAGTTGAATACCCTTTTGGTCGATCAAATTGGAACAATTAAGTGGAATTTGGGTAACTCTAGCAACGTCTATAGCTCTATATATCTATTTGGGAGTAACTTCATACCACTTCTATCAGTTCAGTGCCCCATCTCAAATACTTTTGTTGGTTATATGAGAAACGAACCCATTAAATTTCACTCCGCTATCTATTGTAAGTGAATACGCTTCATATTATATTATCTTTTATTATGTTCGCCATATCGAATGCAGACAGTTTATGGGCAAAAGATGATACCCAAAAAAGAACGAGACATGGGACAGAGGGCGGCTATGGCTGCAGTAGCGCCTGCAGCTGTCCAAACAAATCGAGTGGAACAATTCAATTCGTGTATTTCGTCGTCGTCTGCTCGCCTCGTGTTGCCGGGGGGCGTGAAGTTTTGTCGCCTGCACCGGAGCCCAACAATGGGACAACTCTGCTAGCTCCTCCGCATCCCGAGGGCCACGCATGCGAGGCCTGTGCATACGATTACCAAAGGGTAAGCTCACTCTCTGCCGAAGGTCAGGTCGTCGGGCAACTCGTTGCACGACTTGTTCTACGTTTCCATTCCCATTCCCATTCCCATTCAGAAAAGCAGCACAAAACAGAACCAGATTGAGAAGCGCGCACTGAGGTGTGGCTGCAGCTGTAGCTGTTGCAGTTGCAACTGTGAAGTTGAAAGTGACATTTGACATGATTTGCATGCCAAGTGCCACGCCCACGTCACTCAAACTGACACCCAAAGTGAGTTGAGTTGAGAGTTAGGATCGCTTGAATCAGACCCGCAGCGCTTGACACTCGTTGAGTTTTTATGGTCGCTTTCAGCTTGAATTTGATTGAATTTCATTTCATTTCATTTGATTTGATTTGATTTGAAGAAGCAGTTGATCAGTTGAGTTGGCTTTCTATCAATTAACTTTATTAGTCCGGTCAAGTTCTTATCGCAATCGTTAACTGGTTTGGTTAACCAAGTCATTTCCGTTGCGTGGGCACCCAGGTATTTCGGACACTCTTTTTCCAACTCTAATTGGATACTGTCTGTCCCTCTCTCTCTCCCTCTCTATATATCTTTCTCTCTCTGTGGTATGCGCATTATCCTGCTTTAAGGCCATTACCATTTATGCCATTGTCTGTTTCGGCAACAATAACAGCATGTCGTCCTTTTGTCCCAGTCACGCTCAGCCTCTGGCTGTCTCCATGCACACTTTTCCATGTCATTTGCTTTGCATTTCCATTTTCCATTGCCGTTTTCAAACAACAATTAAATGCCTCTGTCCGCCCGCATTCCAGGGAATTAGTCGACAAAATTGTTGTTAGAGAAGGGTCAAGCATAGTTATTGAGGGTGGCAAATGGAGCCAGCTGACCACTAACTGAAACTCTCTAATTGCCTTGTCAGAGTTTCATTTCCAAAAGCATCAGCCTGAGCTCTCTTAAAGCTAGTCAGCCACCCACGCCATATATATTTATGATTTTCCACAATTTTGGGCATTTTAAATATGCAAATGAGACAGCTTCATCTAGGTCTCCCTCTCTCTTCGTCTCTGCAACACCTCATAACAAGCTAAAAATGTTTTGTTGTTTGCAATTTGGAAGCTGAATAAATAATATATGTTAATGCGACCACGCATCACGCTTCATAAATATGCCCAGCTCTGCCCCTCTCACTCTCCCTCTCTGTCTCTCTCTCTGCTGTGCTCTGCTCTGCATTCACCAGAAAAATATATAAACATCTTTTTGACATTCCATGGCTTGCACAATATACACAATTTGTAGGCGTCATATCTTTTATCTGAAACATTTCATTCTCGTTCTGGCACCTGCTTGTCGCAGGCAGGTATAAAAAACAACAACAAATTAGATTGCCAAACAAATTTTAGCAGCTTCCCCAATCACATCTCCCCCACACACATAGTATATGCCCATTTCTCAATATCGCAATCAGTGTTTGGCATTTGTTCCCTCTTAATTGAGCAATTTGTATGACCATTCGCTGTAGAATACATTTTTATAGCACATTCATGTTAGCAACCCTCCGTGTCTATGGAACCCCAAGCGAAATAGAACTCTCCCCAGGGTTTGGTCTAACGATGTCTATAGAGAGCGATGAATAGCATCTGTAACATTATTATTATACTAGCTCAAACTAAGCAACTCTGTCTTATTTAATTTAGAATTGCATTTCCTCTCATTTTACTACCCTCGAATGATGATGATTGAATATAAAAGAGTTTTGCAAGCATTTCCCAATTCCCAACATACATTTTTCCATAGTGAAGCATGCAGATCTTCTTAGCTCTTCGCGCTTTGACTTTGGGTTCATCACAAATCAGTCAGTCAATCAGTCAATCTACATAGGGGTTTTATCATTCAGTCAAGAAAAGCAGTTAAGCACTTACAGATTCATAAACATATAGATTGCAACCTAAATCTAGTAGCTCTTACGTCTGGTCCCAGCCATTGTTTATCAATCAATCAATCAGTACAAGTTCTAGACCCTCTTGTTAACTGCGTTACCTGTTAGCTAGGTAGGTCATAATAAAACGAGTCTTTCCTGTTGCACTTAGACATCTCGACTTCATATGAAAACCAGACCAATTCAACATAACGTAATTCCCTCAGGCATTAAGTGCATTCAATCAAGGAGTGTCAAACCGCTTGGTTCGCTCCACTCCTTATCCGGCGAGCGGGCATCAGCCGAAAGGCCATCAGTCGAGGTTGACTTTCATTAAGATGCCCATCTTAATTGCGCCCACAGCTGCGCCGACTGGCAGACGATCCTTTCGACTTTCCAAAGCCCCATTTCGGGCACGTCAGCCACATCTCTATTGTTTTACAGCCACAAGTGGCAAAAGGGATGCGAGCGAAGTGGAGGGGGTACAGTCAGTCCCCTGATAATTGATGAATTTATGGCACAACATGAAATACTCCAACTTTGTTGTTTTTTTTTTTTCGACTATTGCCACATCACTTTTACTGATTGCAACTGCTGCTGCTGCTGCGCTGCTGCTGCTTCTTATCACGCGCCGCTGAGCTGATGAAGTGCAGCCAGGCGTTTGCCTGTTTCTCTAATTGGACTGGCACGGGTCTAACTCTGTCTCGCTCTCCCACTCTCGCACTCTCGCACTCTGGCACTCACAAGCTCTCCAACAAAACGCCACTTGCCGGTTGGGTTAATAGATTCTTGGAACTACAAAATGCATTTTGTTCTCTTCTTCTTCTTCTTTTTTTTTTTGGGCTGCTCGCCTCATTTCCAATCTGTGTTCATTGCGCTTTGTTTCCGACATTCGACTCTTGATGTTCGGCTGGCTACTTTTGGGATGCGATTGCTTTGGCTCTTTCATTGGCTCAACTTGGCTCAAGTTAAGTGAATACCATTGTCGACGTTGTTGTTGTTGTTTTTTTGTTGTTGCTCTGATTTTGCATTGTTTTGCGTATGCGGCACGTTCTGCACATTTTATGGAGCACGCAGTTCCACATAAGCCCCCCAAAAGAATTGACCAGATATGAAAATAGCAGCTAATTAACAGAAACATTTTTGTTTGTGATGTCTTGATTTAGCCCATAATGAATAACTTGAAGAAAACTTCTAAAGATGCGATAGAGTCGATTGGATCGAAATATGCCATAGCTAAATGACGAATTTGGCTCAATGTATTGCTTCATTAAGGAGAAGGAAAAGTTCTATAGATGTGATATAGATCATTGACTTGAAATATGCTAGAACATATTGATGATCTGAGATCTATTGCTACACATAGAGGAGGCAAAACTTCTAGGGATACGATACAGATAATTGACATAAAATATGCTGAAATATGTTGAAGATCTTTCGATACATATAGAGAGGAATACCATATTGATATTTGAAATGATATATGTAAATATCTCAAGTCTAATACTTTGTCTAAGCTCTTATCGGTTATAAGTATGAACGCCATCATGAGAGAATATGAATACATTTTCCTTCCTCTAACTGAACATTTTCTTTAAGCCACTACACTTTTCTCTAACCCCTGCTCGATATTCCATTTCATCTTTTCAATTATTCAACTGCTTCAATGGTCCATCATTAGTTAGTTCTCCAACTCCCACTCTCACTCCATAGTCCTTTAAAACTTTACCCTCTGCCCAGCTTCTGCTCCAACTGAATGGCTTAATTGCCCAGCCCAGCGCAGACAATTCAGTAATATTATTAATGGTTGTTTGTTGCCAAACGAAACGTCAAAGAGCAAACGACTTCATCATTGCCAACTGGGGAACTGGAAACCCTGAACGACTGAAAGTCTGAGATACTTGGAATAAAGTCAAAGATTTGCAGGCAAAGTCTGTCGGCAAATTTCACACATTGTGCAAGGCCTAAAAATATCCACACGAACATATGTAGAACAGAGCCAGCCAGCAATATATATATATGGGAGAGTAAATATTATGAGGCCTGAGCAAATGGTTGGCAGCTGCGGCGCCTTTGACAATTTGCCGCCTCGCCTCGTTCTAATCTATGTGGCGGTGACTGAGGCTGTGGCTATGACTGTGGCTGTGGCTGTGGCTCCTAATCCGGAGCTGTTTGGCAGTTTCCTGACGCGATCTGGGACCAGTTGCCACCCAGCGATAATAACAAACAATTTGTTTGTTTTCCACAAAAACAGAAATGAAGTAAAGGCCGGAGACTGGCAGTTAGAGTCAGGGGCATGGCTGCATTTTGCTCGTGTTTGCATAATTCATGAGATCGGCTGCAGTTGCAGTTGCACCCACATGTGGCATGAGGCATGGGGCATGCGGCAACTCCTTCAGTGTAGATCATGCATGGCACAGCCATTCATTACAAGCACATTGCAAATTGAGATACAAAACTTCGCAGCCAAAAACAAATGCCACGATATAAACAAAAGAGTCAAGAGAGGCCGCAGCTGAAGCTGAATCTGAGCTGAAGCTGAGCTGACTGTGTGCGGGGGAGTTTGCTTCGATAGCGCTGCCAACGAAGCATCCCAGCTCCAGCTGAAAATAAGAATTGAATTTCAATTTGCTGACTTGGCAGATTTTTGTTTTTGTGCTGCAGAAGGCTGGGCTGGCTGCCAACTCGTATATCAATGAAGCAAAATGGAAGTGGCAGAGTCCATTGAAGTGTAGGCAGTCTGAAAAGAACTTTATAAACATCTAAAGTTTCCCTTGAGTGCGTTAGAGAAGACAGCATATATGTAGGGATGGAGTTTACCAAAAACAAGATCTAGTTGGTAGGTTAAAACTGTTTGCGAATGATAAGCTATATCATTATTGTGAAAATCTTAGAAATTAAAGTAGTTTGTTTCAAGATCAGTAGAGAATATAGAAAAATATGTTGGCAGGGGTTAGGTAAGACTAAGATCCAGTTAAAGCCTAAACTGTTTGGGAATCATCAGCAAAAGACAGCAACTACTTTAGTTCCCACTTAAGCCGCATCTACTTTACTTCCGACCTAAGCTACCTAAACGAATCGAAAAGTATTTGAGGAACTCAAACTTAAGCTATCTCAAGAGTTACTTTTACCTAATATATCATTTTTATATCTATTCCACCGCTCTAGTAACTCAAAGCTAGATTTACCTTTTACCCAATATATCTCTTTTATAGAACAGTTAAATTTTAAAAAACATTTATAGCTTTGCTGACTCATGAGTCGAACTGTCCGTTAGACATTCAAAAACTCCGACTCGACTCTCGAGCACTTTAAAAGAGTTTCAAATGCTGTCAGGGATGACATGAAAGATTTTTTTCCATTGTTTTATGACTGCAATCGACACTCTCAACTCAACTCCATATATAAATGAAGCGCAATGGCCAAGAATGCAATCTGCAGCTAAGAGTATCTGTTATTTCTGTTAGCAAAAACAAAAAACAAAACAGAAATGAGCTAGAAGAGGTCCGCAAAGAATCACAAACTATGAAAATTCCAAGAAAAGACACTCGACTTGGTGGCAGCGCGGCGAGTATCCCTAAATGACTACAGGAATGCACAGTAAACACTCAGCTCAATGACCCAACCATAAATGTTGTTTGCTGTTTGAAAAGAGCAGACGAGACAAGGCGAGACGAGAAGAGGCCAGTCGCGTCGCATCGCACCGTCTTTTGGAATTGGGTTAAACAATTTTCTTCACAGCGGAAAGTACAAAGTGTTGAAATCAGCATACGGTTGCAATATGTGCTCTTCGGGACACTCGGGCAAACGGACAATCGGACAATCGGACATTCATTCAACATGCACTTTACACATTCATTCATGAGCTGAATTGTGGTCAGTTTGAGTCTGGTCTGGTCTGGTGTGGTGTGGTCTGGTCTATCTGTCTGTCTGCCTGCCTGTCTTGTCCCGTTTCATCAATGAAACTTTATGACTAACCAGAATCAAGTCACAGCCAGAGTCACTGTCCCGCACAACAAAAGATTCGGTTACAAATCGAGCAACGACTTTGACTTTGCGGTAATTGCAGTCAGCGTCGGCGCTGCAGGAGGCACTGTATACAGCGGATACTTTGCCAAGAATAAACATTCTTGAGCTACTGTTACGCGGCAGCCAAAAGACGACGACGACGACGACGACAACGGAGACAACTTCATCAGATGTGCTCATAATGTATGTATAAGTCGGGTATCGAGTGTCGAGTGTGGCCCAAAATGTTCGCTCGCTATCGAAAGTTGTTTTTCGTGTCCGCAAGATACACCAAGATACAAGATACAATTGTAGCAAGTTGGCTTGCTGCCTGGCTGCTCGGCTGGCTGGCTGGGTGCTTGCGTCACAATTGCTGGCATTCTTGAGAAAGTGTTGCAAGCACTTCAAGTGACAACCACAAACAATGCAGCTATCCAGCAGATACATCACCTACAGATACAGCTAAAGATGCAGATACAGATACAGCGGTACAGCTTACAATTACCGCCAACAACTCACTTCCCTTAGTTATTTACTTTATTTTCTTTTCGATTCTTCTTTTCTGTTTATCAATTGTGCGTGGCCGACACTTTTGCCGCGTAATTGCAATCAATGCGCTTTGTTTTTGCCTGCATTTCAAGTTGACAGCCGACAGCCGACAGCCGACAGTCGAGATGCAAAGCGTTCGCCTTGGCTGCTCCATGACTCAGACATGGAGTTACGAGCGCGACTTTAGCAGTGTAGTAGACCCCAGCGTCGATCATGCAGGATGCTGTCTAAATGCCTGGGAACCAGCGCAAATTGAAAACGAGTCGCTTAACAGATTGTTTTCCTTGTAGATGAGGCATTCAGATAATGATAGAACATTCATAAAATCGAACAGGCAAGCTGTGCTTGAGTGTGCTGAAGATGAAATACCCCTGCGGGTGTCCATAGCATTTCAGGCAACGGAGTTCTTATGACTCGAAAACAGATTTCCCATAGCTGACAGAGCTGAGTATATATTTTGATATATAGAAGAAACTTTCATCAAGTTAATTCCAAACTTAAGGGACAAAACACATACAGCAATAGGCGTAGTTACACTCTCAAAACACAGACTTCCCGTTTGTTAAAACTTATCAAGAATATATGCTTCATAGTTTTACAGTTATTTACCTTAGTGCATGACGCATTTCCTGTCACAATCAGAAAGGGCTTCGAGAGTATGAAGAAACTCTCACACTTGCCTCAAAATATACTAGATCAATGACCTAAGTCAATGATTTAAATTGATAATTTGAAGAGCAAATTGAGTCAGCTGAGTTTCGCGTTGACAATTGGAATTGGAATAAATCGATTACAATTGGGTTAAACAATGTTTCCATTGACGTCAAAGCTGCAAATTTTATGGGGCGGAAATTCTCGTGACGCGTTGCGTGACGCTGACTAAGCCAGGTAACGCGTTAATGAATAATATCACACATTATCAAACACATCTTATCAAACACTATCAGCTATTGCAGACCGAACGGTGCCAAGTGATTGCGTCAAAAAAATGTTGCTGAAATCAAGGTTGGCGATAGAGCAACATCAGCCAGAGCCAGCTCCGATGATGTGGCCGAGCCATCAACTAAATAAATCAATCAGCTGCTGCCATCAGCGGCCACATTTTCATTTTCATTTTCATTTTCGATTTTCATCTATCTGGTTGCTGATGTATCTATGAGTTGCCGCGTCACGTAGCATTTATGATTGATTTGTTTATATTTTTAGCTAAAAAACTAGTAAACAAGTCTAATATCTGAGCATCAGATAAATACAATCGTCTATATATATAGCACATGGTCTATTTATACAGATTGCACAACGGGCAAATTCCACGAAAAGTTAAAGTTTACTTCACTTCATACAACTATATATGCATATATATACATATTCATATCTTATCACGTGGCTCACAGTCGACGCTTATTGTAAATATAGCCCACTCTATCTATACGATTCGCATTATATAAAATATTCATGCAGAAATGCGAAATGAATAAACAGAAAAGGTTAATGCGAAAGTTCTGATAAGATTAGATATATATCTCTATATATATACACAGTTATATATATTTTTACGTTTAGAGCGGAAAATCCATCTAGTCTGTGGCCCACTCTCAGCTCATAAATTTCCAGCCAAGAATTCCACAAAACACATAAATAAATTCATAAACTGTCAAGTTGGCAAAAACAAATGAAGTAAGAACGTTGAAGTCGGGCAGGACCGACTACATAATACTCGTTCTCGATGGGTAGTTATCTAAGTGATTATGTATTCCAAATTCCAAGTATCTAGCTGCAATCTCGCTTCAGTAAGTCATCATATCAATGTAGATAGATAGATGGATAGATATAGACTTTCCCGATGTGCCACGCCCTTATAAGACAATGAGTACCTGGGAGTACAAATTTAAAATTTCAAGTCTTTAGTAAGTAAGTAAATAGAAGCAGAGCAAGACATTACCAATATACCCTTTTCACTTGTTGAACGGGCATAAAAAAGAATATTGTCCAGCACACTTGAGCAAATATATATATATCTATATCGCAAAGTTAAGAAACAAACACAAATACTTGATATGCGAAATTTTCAAGTGGCTTCATAAATATTTCTCTGGAATTCATATTAAAGATAAGCTTGCTAAATAAAATGTTTTCATACACGTTCAGGTAAGAGTAAAAGAGGGTATATTGATTTGCTGTTGTAGACAAGGCTTGAAGGCTTTATGAACTCAACATCAAGCAGAGTCGTGAGAGAGGACATAGTACGAGCTGTCATGAGTAGAGTATATTCAGTTTCATCTGTAGCAAATCTCACTTATTTCAGATCAAATGTTGACACAGATTGAGACAGATAATGGTGAAAGATAAATATTATTTCTCTGATATCATTTGCTCATCAGCCAAATGAGGTTACTCAGACAAATGATATGCAATATAAAATATCACAAATGATAATAACACACAAAGCTTTTCGAGTTTATATGGCTCATAAATATGGGATTATTGGATAAACGCATGCTAGACAGGCATTACAAAGAGCTAAACTCGTACGCCTTTGATACGATCAACTCAATAGATATTTAAGCCAACAACAATAAACAAATTTCGTCCAGCTCGCGGCTGTAATAATCAAATAAAAATTTAAGCTAATTGGTTAATAAAAACTTTTACACGATTATCGATGGCAAGCCAGAAAACCCCAGCCAGGCCAACATCATGTCAATTTTCTTCATCATGCCATACGGTGAGCCCATTGGAAATGGTAATTCGGGGTATATTGGTTTTGTGAACATATACAGTTGTCTTCATGAAAATATGATAGCTGTTAGAGGTATATATATTATTGATCAGAACTAAAAGCTGAGTCGATCTAGCCATTACCCGTCTGTCCGTCCGGTTTACATTCCGATTAGAATAACAGTCCTTCACAGTGTTCAGGGTATCACCTAGTCAGGCACTCCCTCCTAAAGCCCTCTTACTTGTTTGTGGCTGTCTTGACCAATTTGTCTATGAGACCAAATTACTGGATGGCTGTTGAAATTGTTGGCGATAAATCAACGAAATACGGCGCCCGCCCGCGCCCATTGCGTAAATCAAAAATTTATGTTTAGATTTTTGGAAAATCAGAAAAAAAACCAACAAACTGGAAAATATATATAAATGAAAAGTTTATGGATAGAAATCTTTTGATTGTGTACAAATTTGATGCCCCTGCCTTGATTTATAAGGTCAACGCGAGCATCGGAAATAAACGCAAACTACAAATTCGATGAGACACAGCCCAAAAAAAAATAAACGGGGGCCCGGGGCCAAAATGTGGGCGCCCCCAAACAAAAAAAATATCCAAAAAATATAAAAAAAGATCTCGATTGAAATCATTAGCGCAGCCAGCTGACATCTTTTCGGATTTATGGGTCAGTTGTGCTATACAAGAATTTTGGCTAAATGCGGCGCTTCATCTGCATAATAATAATGTTAAGTGTTATTAGACGAAGGTGGCAACCCTGCAAGCAGATTAAAGTGGCACACACGAAACTATGGCATAAATCTGTCGCATCTATAAATATATAAAACTGACAGCTTGTCCACGACAACTCTACATAATCTAAATAATAATGTTTAATGATATTCATGAGAAGTGGCAAGCCTACATAGTGTTTAGAATGGAGCAGAGGTATAAATCTGACATCCTTTGGACGACAACTCTACATAATCTACATAATAATGCCTAATGATATACATAAGAGGTGACAACTCTGGTCGCCGATCAAAGCGCAGTGTCGACTGCTGCCATAAATCTGTTTCTCTTTCTGTTTCTCTTTGTCGCATCTTCTATAAATTAACAGCAATTTATTAAATGCCCCCATCAAGCTTAATCTGCACTGGAAAATCTCGGGGCAACTGCATAAATTAATTAACCGAAGAGAAAAGCGTTGCAAGAATGCGTGAGATATTTTTGTGGAGCAGCCAAGCTGCCTGCTGCCTTCTGCCTACTGCTTGCCCCAACAATTTGCCAAGCGCCAAAGTATCTTGCGGATGCATCTCTATATATACTATATAGTATAGCTTTGTATCTCTGGCTGCTGCATCTGCAACGCTTGACAGCGCTGATTAGCGCATTCAGCGGTAGCTCGCCAGCTAAATTTATGGCAGCTGTCTTAAATGGTCGTCGTCGTCGTCGGCTGGAAAACTGTGGAAAAACATTTCCCAAAATGCAATTGAAATTATGTAATCAAATGGTGTTTTTGGACAACAAACAGAGAGCAGGAAATTTAAGGAAAGAATTCTTGAATGTGCCACACGTAATCAACATCAAAATTTGGGCACAAGAATTTCACATGACGTGAGGAAAATTTGTTTTTCCTCTAGCGAGTGCCGCCAGGTAACGAAATTAAGGAATTAACAACACGTACAAATAAATTCTTCAGTTCATGCTGTGCATTTCCACTTGCTTTCGCCGTTTGCATTCTCTAAGATGCATTTTCACTCGTCTTTTATGTTTCTTTTCTTTCTGTCTTTCTTTCTGTGTTTTCTTTGGACTTTATGCAAATTTTCACAGCCAGCGCTCATAATTTTCAATGCGACAGCAAAATATGTTGGCGCCAGCCAGGCAGCCAGCCAGTCAGAGAGCTTCGCTGTCTTCCATTAGCGCCACACTTTGAAGAGGCGCAGAGAGAGTGGGGGGAAGGGGGGCGTGGTCAACAGGCAAATCTGCTTACATGCATTTCAATTTATGACCCCGAAATGTTTTGCCATGCACAATATTTCAGTCTGAAGTGGATTTTGAATTATTTGCCATGGGCTTCCACTTGAAGCTCAATGACCGTTCATACACACACACGCACACACACACACGCACAGAAAATTGCATTTGACGCAGTGTTTTGTTGACTTTACATATATTTTTTGGCATTGGGCCACTCATAAATCAAAATCTGTATAAATATCTAAACACTTGACCATACAAAACGGATAAATAAAGTCTACAAAGATTTAAGTGCATCCAGATAGTTCGATTAGCTATTATAGTTAAGCAAAGAAAGCCATTTCTTATATTCAAATTGGCGCCATGATAAAAACGGCAAATATAAGTTTAGTCTAAGGTCACATAAACACATTTAAACGTCTCTTATACATGCCTACTTATATGCATATGCAGCCAGAGCTCCTTTAGCACTTTAACAAATGCTTATATATGGTCATATGCTCTCCATATCAATAGTTAAGCAAAAAAAAGTAATTTACTTACACTAAATATATATTCAAATAGCCGACACAATAACAGCAGCTCGTATAAGACAAGTATAACTGCAAAAATACACACAATAACATTTAAGTGTCTCTTATACATATAAGCACTTATATGCATATGCAGTTTAAGAAAAGCTTCTATTCTACTCACTTGCTCTCTCTCCCG
Organism: Drosophila nigricruria; assembly: GCA_037075265.1. NCBI lineage: Eukaryota > Metazoa > Arthropoda > Insecta > Diptera > Drosophilidae > Drosophila > Drosophila nigricruria. The sequence goes on along the minus strand of JBAMCI010000227.1, from coordinate 1,124,257 downwards.
CCCTTTCCATATGCAGAACTGAAAACGCGCCAATTTGCTGCTGGTGAAAATAACTCCGCAGCAACATTTGAACAGCACTTCTTTGGCTGATAGTTAAGTATTGAAGACGAAAGACAAGTGTTAAAATGATTTATAATAAATTACACACACATCACACACTACATAATGTAATATGCATAATATAATGTAGTTAATTTAAGTTAACTAAAAAGCAATTCTATGGGCACGCACAGGCACAGAACACGACCGATCAGCAGGACAGACGGGCACTGACTGACTAAATTGCCTAACTAAGCTCTCGCCTACGCTAAGCCGGCATTCTCACTTATACAATGACAATTAAGAGCACAACTATTATAATTCCTGTGCTCATTTCATTCGCACTGCTCACTCAAACGATTTCGCCTGCATAATAACTCAGCTAACGGGATCAAAAGCATTGCGACCAATAGTGTGTAAGCACTGAGCAAATGAGTGACTTCTGTCTGCAGCGCTGCCTTTACTTGGGCTGAGCTAGAGCGGGATCAAAAGCAACAATTCAAATAGCGCTTTAATGCGCTCTTAAAAGGTATCAGAGTATTATAATATGAATTTTTGTGTAAATCTGTAATTATTTAAAGTAATCTGTAATATTTTCATTTATTTAGTCTTATATAAGACTAGTATAAGATCATTACTTTCAGCTATTCATATACTCACACATTCAACATGCATAATGAGTATAAGTGTCTAGTATAACTTAAATTACACTGCAGAAATACACACAATGACATTTAAGTGCCTTTTATACATATAAACACTTATATGCATATGCAGTTTAAGAAAAGCTTATATTCTACTCACTTGCTCTCTCTCCCGCCCTTTCCATATGCAAAACTGAAAACGCGCCAATTTGCTGCTGGCGAAAAGAACTCCGCAGCAACATTTGAACAGCACTTCTTTGGCTGATAGTTAAGTATTGAAGACGAAAGACAAGTGTTAAAATGATTTATGACAATTTACACACACATCACACACTACTCAAACACTTTAATTAACCATAATGTAGTTAATTTAACTTAACTAAAAAGCAATTCAATAGGCACGCTCATGCACAGAACACGACCGATCAGCAGGACAGACGGGCACTGACTGACTAAATTGCCTAATTAAGCGCTCGCCTACGCTAAGCCGGCATTCTCACTTATACAATGACAATTAAGAGCACAACTATTATAATTCCTGTGCTCATGTCATTCGCACTACTCACTCAAACGATTTCGGCTGCATAAGAACTCAGCTAACGGGATCAAAAGCATTGCGACCAATAGTGTGTAAGCACTGAGCAAATGAGTGAATTCGGCCTGTAGCGTTGCCATTACTTGGGCTGAGCTAGAGCGGGATCAAAAGCAACAATTTAAATGGAGCTTAAACGTCTCTTATACATGCGTACATGCGTACAGCCAGAGCTCCTTTAGCACTTTAAGAAATGCTTATATCTAGCTCATTCGCTCTCACTTCCCGTCTCTCCATATGCTCTCCATATCAATAGTTAAGCAAAAAAAAGTAATTTACTTATATTAAATATATATTAAAATAGCCGACACAATAGCAGCAGCTCGTATAAGACAAGTATAACTGCAAAAATACACACAATGACATTTAAGTGTCTCTTATACATATAAGCACTTATATGCATATGCAGTTTAAGAACAGCTTCTATTCTACTCACTTGCTCTCTCTCCCGCCCTCTTCATATGCAAAAGTGAATTCGCGCCAATTTGCTGCTGGCGAAAATAACTCCGCAGCAACAATTGAACAGCACTTCTTTGGCTGATAGTTAAGTATTGAAGACGAAAATTAAGTGTTAAAATGATTTATGACAAATTACACACACACTACATAAACACTTCACTTAAACATATTGTAGTTAACTTAACTTAACTAAAAAGCAATTCTATAGGCACGCACAGGCACAGAACACGACCGATCAGCAGGACAGACGGGCACTGACTGACTAAATTGCCTAATTAAGCACTCGCCTACGCTAAGCCGGCATTCTCACTTATACAATGACAATTAGGAGCCCAACTATTATAATTCCTGTGCTCATGTCATTCGCACTGCTCACTCAAACGATTTCGGCTGCATAAGAACTTAGCTAACGGGATCAAAAGCATTGCGACCAATAGTGTGTAAGCACTGAGCAAATGAGTGAATTCGGCCTGTAGCGCTGCCATTACTTGGGCTGAGCTAGAGCGGGATCAAAAGCAACAATTCAAATAGCGCTTTAATGCGCTCTTAAAAGGTATCAGAGCATTATAATATGAATTTTTGTGTAAATCTGTAATTATTTAAAGTAATCTGTAATATTTTCATTTATTTAGTCTTATATAAGACTAGTATAAGATCATTACTTTCAGCTATTCATATACTCACACATTCAACATGCATAATGAGTATAAGTGTCTAGTATAACTTAAATTACACTGCAGAAATACACACAATGACATTTAAGTGTCTTTTATACATATAAGCACTTATATGCATATGCAGTTTAAGAACAGCTTCTATTCTACTCACTTGCTCTCTCTCCCGCCCTTTCCATATGCAAAACTGAAAACGCGCCAATTTGCTGCTTGCGAAAAGAACTCCGCAGCAACAATTGAACAGCACTTCTTTGGCTGATAGTTAAGTATTGAAGACGAAAAACAAGTGTTAAAATGATTTATGACAATTTACACACACTACATAATGTAATGTACATAATATAATGTAGTTAATTTAACTTAACTAAAAAGCAATTCTATAGGCACGCGCACAGAACACGACCGATCAGCAGGGCAGACGGGCACTGACTGACCAAATTGCCTAATTAAGCGCTCGCCTACGCTAAGCCGGCATTCTCACTTATACAATGACAATTAAGAGCACAACTATTATAATTCCTGTGCTCATGTCATTCGCACTGCTCACTCAAACGATTTCGCCTGCATTAGAACTCAGCTAACGGGATCAAAAGCATTGCGACCAATAGTGTGTAAGCACTGAGCAAATGAGTGAATTCGGCCTGTAGCGCTGCCATTACTTGGGCTGAGCTAGAGCGGGATCAAAAGCAACAATTCAAATAGCGCTTTAATGCGCTCTTAAAAGGTGTCAGAGTATTATAATATGAATTTTTGTGTAAATCTGTAATTATTTAAAGTAATCTGTAATATTTTCATTTATTTAGTCTTATATAAGACTAGTATAAGATCATTACTTTCAGCTATTCATATACTCACACATTCAACATGCATAATGAGTAGGGTGACCATACGTCCTGGAATTCCGGGATATGTCCCGCTTTTGTCAAGACAAGTGAAGAATTTTTTTAAGGAAAGCAGCGCAGATAAGCAATTTTTTGCAACAAAGCCGTCGACCGTCCCGGAATGGCCTGAGGCCGATCTGGTCACCCTAATAATGAGTATAAGTGTCTAGTATAACTTAAATTACACTGCAGAAATACACACAATGACATTTTAGTGTCTCTTATACATATAAACACTTATATGCATATGAACTTTAAGAAAAGCTTCTATTCTATTCTCTCCCGCCCTCTTCATATGCAAAACTGAATACGCGCCAATTTGCTACCGGTGAATAAACTCCGCAGCAACAATTGAACAGCACTTTGGCTGATAGTTAAGTATTGAAGACGAAAAACAAGTGTTAAAATGATTTATGACAATTTACACACGCATCACACACTACATAATGTAATATGCATAATATAATATAGTTAATTTAAGTTAACTAAAAAGCAATTCTATGGGCACGCACAGGGACAGAACACGACCGATCAGCAGGACAGACGGGCACTGACTGACTAAATTGCCTAACTAAGCGCTCGCCTACGCTAAGCCGGCATTCTCACTTATACAATGACAATTAAGAGCACAACTATTATAATTCCTGTGCTCATGTCATTCGCACTGCTCACTCAAACGATTTCGGCTGCATAAGAACTTAGCTAACGGGATCAAAAGCATTGCGACCAATAGTGTGTAAGCACTGAGCAAATGAGTGAATTCGGCCTGTAGCGCTTCCTTTACTTGGGCTGAGCTAGAGCGGGATCAAAAGCAACAATTCAAATGGCGCTTTAATGCGCTCTTAAAGGGTATAAGAGTATTATAATATGAACTTTCATGTAAATCTGAAATTATTTATAGTAATTTGTAATATTTTTAAACAAATATAAAAATTAATCGCAGCTTATACACTGTATATGCCTGCTCAGATGCTGTGCATAAGATACTCAATCGACTCTTGAAATCTAAAGTCGCTTGCTGTGTAACAAGTATGGCCATAAGTCCACTTAGAAACTAACTTTATGAATTCTCTGAAGACAGGGAGAGCTCATGAACTCAATTGTTTTGGGCACGAGCTGTAATTCGCCAGTTTCAGTAACAGCTCGAAGAAGGTTGATTAACCCCTTGAGACGATGCTGAAGCAAAACAAACACGAGTCCAAGATGCAAGGCAATCATAGAGGGGCGAAAACAGAAGCGAGAGAGACCAAAGGATAACAAACTCTGGCTAAGGGCAAGCCCAGAGATACGAAGAGACACAAGCAGAGAGAGAGAGAGAGACCGAGCAAATTGAGCTCTCAGATAAATTCAGCTAAAGGGATGCCAAATCGCTGAATGGGAGCACAGCACAGCCAGGCGAAACAACCCCAAATGTGAAGTTCAATTGCGGGCAAGTGCAAGGCTGTCGGCTGGCAGGACACACGCCAGCGGGCAAGGACGATGGCCACCCACCCACACGATTTGGCATTGAGCAAAAAATAAAATAAAAAAAAAAAACCTCATAATCGAAAGCCCAAACAGAAAGGATGCAAACGATGTCAGGGATAAAATTGAAAGCAAACATAAACAAGTCACAGCCACCACCCAGGGAAAACGTTCAACTTTTCCAGGGAACAAAACTGTTTTCTTTATTTTCCACAAGGAAGTAAAAAGAAAACTTTGCATAACTTTGGCCCAAGTGGGCAAATGCAAATGTGGAAGGCAACAATGTCTTAAGATGCTGGACCACCCAAACAGCCAAGACACACAAACACACACACACATGTATATATATAGCTATAGCTCTACAGCACCCACCCTAATCATAAATTCGCTTTGAATGGCGTCAACAAATTCATTTCGCATCACAGCGCATCTGATGAATGACGTGACTTTGACAGCAGCATCAGATACAGCAGCAGCAGCAGCAGCAGCAGCAGCAGCAGCAGCGGCAGTAAAATGCGCGGCACTTATTTCTAACTGCCGAACAGCCATGGCCAACACATCCAAACCCGGCTAACTCCATCGAGCATCAGGCACTCAGCATTGGCAGCTGCGTAGCTTCAGCTTTTTTTGCTGTCGTCATCACCCGGCCACCCACTCTAAGCCCCCCTTGAATGTTTACATAACATGGCTATGACGATGCTTGCCAGCATCGCCAGCATCGTCGGCCTCGTCAGTCTCTCCAGCGCAGGCTCACACGCATGCCCCATTCAGCGAAGGCCTGGGACAGGACAGACACGACGACGACGACGTCGACGACGTCGACGACGTCGGCTGCCGGTGCCGGCAAAAAAGGAAAGCAATAAAAAACAACAGAGATTCACAAATTTACGTTACGCACCCTGCACTGTGGCTAGGTATCTATATACGGGACTACAAATATACATATATATATACACTTATATATACACATATATCCGTATGTATATATCCTTGAGCTAGCTCAGAGCATTGTGTATGCCTCGCTTTTGTATTCACTCTCGACCACATTGCATTGAACACGAATGTGGAGTAGGCAGGGTGGCTCAATGAGTTTGTATGGAAATTTGTGATGAAACTATAGATATACATGGCAAGATATCAGCTAGAGCTATTATGTCTATTAGATATATATACAAAGATATAGGCAAGAGCTATTATGAGTACTAATTTTAAAGTTTTATTTAAGAACGTTAAGAATATAATAACTAAGAATGGAAGTGCCCAACTAGCAAACAGTCTGCACGTTACGGAGAACTGTAGGCTTCCCTCCATGCATTATAGACTTCACTGTGGAAACAATCAGACGGACGATGAACGGACAGGCGGAGGGACAATCGGAGGGACAGACGAAAGGACAGATGGAGAAATAGACGAAGGAACAGACGGAGGGACAGACTAGATCAGCTCAATATGTCCTTCCTTCAAGTAATACATAGCAAATACTTTATGTTCTCTGCCACGCCTCCTTCCGAGCTGTTACAAAACACATGCACAAAACCAGTATACCCTTTAGTGCCCATTTGTCAATGGATATTGGTACATAATAGCTGTAACTTGGCTCTAAATAATTGTTAATTTCCATTGAGCACACCTCGTGCTGTTCGACGCGATAGTGCAGCCGCGTGTGCGGTTGAACTTTCAATTAATGTCATATTTCACGTACCTGCGCACTTTTCACTCGATGCAGATGGAGCGTGCCGCCCGAGATGAGACCGGCGGTGGTTGCCTTCGCATGCATTGCCACTGAATTTATGACGTACTGCGTCGGCTGTTGCTTGACCAGAGCCGCAGTCGAAGTTGTAGCCGTGGCTGTGGCTGCTGCTGCTGTTGCTGTTGCTGTTGCTGTTGCTGCCACAGGCTGCGGCTTGGCCAACGTTGTTGTCTGTGTTTTTGCAACATTCCTAATTGAGTTTTCTGGTAGTTGGTTTTCACTTTGGCAATCCATTGAAGGCAATGCCAATTCAAGTTGTTGTGCAATGGACATGCTCGTAATTAGCTGCTTGGCTATTGATATTTGGATTTATCTTATGTCTAACACCACATCAATTAGATCAAAATACAGTATATGCCGTTACTCCAACACGAACTTTACGTCGAAGTTGATTCCGCTTTTGCTTTGTTGCGTGCAAATAAAAACTTTGCTTTGCTTTGCTTTCGCACGGCGCGCGAGTTCAACTGTAACTGAAACGTCGAGTCCTTCTCAGCCTGTCGCGTCGGTGGTTGTTAGCCAGGGCAAAGTGTTAGCTTTATCTGGCTTTTATCTAATGTACAACGCAGGGGAAGTTCGTACGGCACGTGAGCTGCCATGTCGAAATCAAAAGGGAAGCAAAACTCCATGAAGATTTAGTTGAAGATTATAGAAGTTAACCGAAAACTGTTAAGAAGAGACTTAGACTTAGACAACCCAAGTCAACTTTTAGACAATTCCAAACATTTTTCAAAGCCTTGCCCTAGTCAAACATATCAAACGAGTATCTACTTTTCGAGTTCAAGTATTTTAACTTCGACTAGACTTCCAACAGAATTCGAGACTTAAACAATTGGGCAATTGGGAAAAATGGAGTCGAGCCTAAAGAACCCCGATTCCGATCGAAAGACAATCAAGAGATCCGTTATAGTAGCAGCCGAACCATCGACTACAGCAATTGTGACAAAGAAACGCGAACTACACTACTATGCAGTGGAGGTCAATACGGATATTGAGTATCGCTCGCAGTTCAAGGTGATTTAACGAGCCATGGCTCTAGCACAGATAATGCCTAACAGTTTGCACTCAGGTAACAGAGAACATCGATGGCGAAGAGGTGGACTTGACGCCCCATTCCTTATCCGACTCGCAGTATACTGATCAGTTCATGAAATTCAATTTGCATTTGCTGCACGATATAGCGACGTTGCCGCTGCATCACTCGCGTGGCAGTATGATGCGTTCGAAGACCAGGTCGAGCATGCGAGGCGGTGTCGGTGGCAATAAGCAGTCAATCGATGAGCTCATCAATGGCGTAAGATCTAGAGCTTAGATCTTATCCAATATCAATAGATTTTATAGCATTAATTGTTTAGATTCTCTATGAGACGATTGTGTTTGACCCTTCGACCGCTCTGAAAGACGAAGACCAGGCCATGCACATTCCCGTGCCATTCACGAAGGCCTTTGTCAAAATAACGATACGCAAATCTGCGTTTATCGAATTGCATTGTCAGGTTAACTCGACTGTGCCCAAGGGCAGTGAGCTGGGCAATGCAGTTGAAGCGGATAATCGTCTTTACGACTATCTAACCGTTGGCAAGGGCAAAGTGCGTCGTCGGTCCGACAACGATGCCCAAACAGATATAGTCCTGACCAACACTCGAGGTTCAAACACGATATTAGTGAGCCATGCCACCGTGGGCTCGTATGTCTCGAACTTTGAGATGTACGACACTCTGCAGGGCGTGGTCAGCAAGCAAACCCAGATGACGGCCAATATGCAAAGCCAGACTGGACCGCCGGGGGGCGGGGACGGAACACGCTCCACGCTCGCTCTCGAAGAGGAGGCCAACGAGCGGACCAAGGTGCGCTCGGTGACGCAGCAGTTGTTCAAGACTGCAGCCTTCAAGAAGGCCATACTCTTCATTGGGCGCACTCTATCCAGCAACTTTTACAATTCGGGCATGCAGCGATTTCGCAACTTCCAGAAACCGAATCGCAGCTCTACGGAGGTCCAGTATAAGTACGCGATGAAAGGTCTCTTCCGCCTGATACCCAGTCAAAACAACGATGACCGCAAAGCGGTTAGCGATATTAGCTTCTGTTATAGCAACAGCGACATTGTGGCCATTAGCTATGGCCTGTTCTCCTTCTCCGCTCAGCGCGTGCCCGCCTCCGGCGACGTGTTCGTGTGGAGCATTAAGAATCCGGGTGAGCCAGAGCGTACCTATTACTACAAGACTCCCGTGACAGCTATTTGCTTCTCTCCCTTTCTGCCGTCGCTCATTGCCATCGGTCTGTACGATGGCTGCGTTGAGGTGAGAAATGTGGCCGATGATAGCAATTTGCCAATTGCTGTATCGCAGCGCAGCAGCTCGCCGGGCTGCTCACCTGTGGTCGCCATACGCTGGCTGAAGCAAGTCGGGGAAGACGATACGGGCGAAATAGATCCGTTTCTCAGTCTGTCGCAGGATGGTTCGGTGACACGTTTTCACCTGGGCAAAAGTCCCTATCTCTTGGGCTTTACACAGATGACCTTGGATCGCATTGAAGGTCATCCGGAGGGCATACACGTGCCCATTTCCCCGTCCATGACCGTTGCCGCGAACAGGCATCCACAAGGACTCTACCTCACCACGCATCCGGTGGACTACGACATCTATTACATACTCACCGACGAGGGCTGCATACACAAGTGCTCCATCAACTATCAGCATCAATATCTGGAGGTCCTCAAGTGTCATGATGGGGCCGTCAATGTCATGGAGTTCTCGCCCTGGTCACCCAGACTATTTCTCACCTGCGGCAACGATTGGTAGAGCTAACAGCTAACAGCTGATTCAACTTGCTTTATCTCATTCTCAATTCATTGGCAGGTATGTGCGCATCTGGGTGGATGGTATTACCCGACCGTTGATCGAACTCCTCGATGACTTCCAGCCCATACACTGGGCCAAATGGAGTCCCATCAACTCCACAATTATTGTGGCAATCAATCGGAATTCGTGCAGCATTTGGGATCTACGTCGCAACATACTCCAGCCCATGGGCAAGCACGACTTCGACGCCTCCTACAATACAATAGCTCAGTATGGCGCACTCGACACCCTCGATACCTTGTAATTGAATTTGAATGTCTGTTCTCTTTGCAGATTCTCCAATAGCGGCACAGTTTTGGTCGTGGGCAATGAGCGTGGCAACACTCTGTTTGAGGCCCTCAACGATATGCCCTTCTCACCACATTTTCAATATGACGAAATGGAGAAAGCCATTTACAGGGCCATTGGCAACGATCAGGAATTGTTTATTGAGCTCAAGAGCATTGGCTTCTTCGGCTATCCGAATAAGAAGGCTGTAAGGAGCTAAATGTGAGACATGAATATCATGTCATCAAGTAGTCCCAAATAGGTCTAGCATTATAAATAAAATCTCGAATTTGAGGCTTATTTCAACATGGTTTTTATGGAAAGTAAGTAGGGCAAACTAGGAGAAAAGAAGATGTCTCTTAGTGCTTGGTATTCATATTGGACCTTTATTAGACTACCTTATACTTGGAATTCCTAACGCTTTTAAGAAGCTATCCAGTCAAATCACCTTAGCTGCTACTTTCTCCTTTCTTCTTACCATAAGCCCCCTCTTCTGGGGGTGCGGTGCTCAACAAGTAAGGCATCTCGGCCGCAAAAGAGTTAAGGACTTCACAAGCTCGAGCTCAAGGTATTCGTTTCACGCAGACCGCAAACAAAACACAAAACTGTTAAAGCCTTCGAACCAACTTATTTACAACCCTTAAATATTGTTTAATAACGGTTGGCAATTGGATCAGTTGATGGTTTGATAGTCAGCTTGTTGAACAGTTCCGCAAAAGAACAGCTCAGGTTTCAACAGTCAAGCAGGTAACCCAATCCAAGAACCCAATCGAATAAGCGCTACGGCAAATGCGATGACCCGCCGAGCGAGAGTTCTTCGGGCTCTTCGAGTGTGGTTTAAATGTCAAGCGACGAATGCCGACGATGGTGGTCAGTGTGTGGTTTCTCCGGGTGTTAAATAACAAATAAACACTTGTGTACACATTAGCATACACGCACACAGACACATACAGACAGCCGAAAAGAACATAGAATTTATTAAGAGAATTTATTAAAGAGAAAATAGTAAAACGGATCAAACGCCGACCGCTGAGATAAAAAGCGTGTTACAGTTTTTATATGCTTGCCCAAAATAGAAATAAATGTCAAAATTTGTGGCTCATAAATAAGAAAGGGATTGCAGTAGAGAGAGATAGAGAGAGGGAGAAAGGGGAAAGGGAGAGAGGAGAATGGACCACCATCGCTTGTGACTGTAAATTACACAGCACATTCCTCAAGCTGGACCCGGTCTCCGTCTCTGTCGCGGTCTCGAACCGTTTTGAGGATGTCATCATCAGCAGATAGCCAATCCTTGTCTGCCTTAATTGTTGCTGTTGTTGTTATTGTTGTTGAGAGGCTTGTCGTGCTTGTCGCATTTAATGAACATTTAATTGTTGCCCACATGTGCGCCAAGCTATGTCCACAATGTCCACATGGCTGGAGGATAGGAGGCGTGGCACGGCCCAGCCCAGCCCAGACACAAATTGAAAACAAAGTGTTATGGCCCACTGGACAATGGTCGTGGACAAGCGCCTTGACAAGGCGACAAACGAGCTGACAGTAGCTGTAGATGGCCATGACAAAGTCAAACGAGAACAAGTCACAGCCGCCGCCGCCGACGACGACAACGACGACGATGAGGCCTAAAAGCTGATGAGCCAGACGCAATGTCATTTCTGCTAAATAAAAGCTGCGATTCATCAGAATCGCTGAGATTCCCAGCGCCAAGTAAGGTCTGCAGCTGGATGGCTGAGCGTGGAGAAAAAAGAAAGATGTTTTGCCGATTGCAAAAAAGAAATGGAACTCGAGTTATGTTAGAGATGGAAAGAGAGGCCACGACAGAGCACGACAAAGCACGACCTCTTGATGCCATAGATTCTCGTTCTTAAAGTATAATACAGAGTGAGAAAGACAGAGAGAGAAAAAAACTCTTTTAATGCTTTAAAAAACAGGCTCATCCAATGTAGTATCCCTGGGTACGTATTCAGGATCATCCGATGAGTCTCTGTAACAGATCAGAGGTCATAGAGAAACAAACATCAGCTTAATTCAACATCATACTCACTCAACATCGTCTATATTAGTGATCTCGTTATAGCGGAAACGTGGAGAGCATAGAATACATTCCGAATCCAAATCCAAGTAACACGTATAACAAAAGATGCCTCTGCATTTGGGCGTTTTGCAAACGATATAATTCATACTGCAAGCAGAAGGCATTTTATATTTAAAGGTCTTAATAGTAGGAAGTTAGGAAAGTTCTCACTAGGTCAGCCTTGAGTTGCAGACAATGCAGTGTTTACCCTCATAGGCGCCTAAGTGGCCTCTGGTTAGTCTAGCAAGGGGTTCATTGCGAGATATCTTATAATATGATAAATAGTATGTAGAAAGGCTTCAACCCACCTGTATAAAGCTCCACTGAACTTTGTCATCAATAGTGTTATACACTTGCATTTATCCGTCGTTACATAAAAGTTCAGCAAATGCGCTCTCCGCTTAGCTTGACGTAAAAATATGCCTGAGAGGGAAGATAAGCTCAAGATATGTAATCTTTATATATACTCGTATATATGCCCGAAAGCGGGTGTCTCTTAGATATAACTATATCTAATATGGTTGGTAAAGAGTTTTAGCCAACATTTTGACTCTTTAAAGATTCGTTTCCGATGGATCTAGTCTAAGGAAGTATAGCTAATAGATCAATCAGAAGCGATCATTAAATAAAACTAATCAGAAATGTATATAGAACCTATAACACGAAGTCCCTCTCATATAGCCCTATCGATTTCTACCTCTTCCATAACGCAAGCGTTCATGTAGTAAAGCGGCTCGTAATCTGCCAGCGACTGGATAAAACATGGACATAATCTTGTGGCCAGCGCGATGATTGAATGGCTCGCCGATGACCAGAAGCCAGGCCAACAGGCACAGGATCATAATCTCCCAGTAGCGCAAAAATCCCGGTGGTATAGGCAGTGGCAAGCAGTGCTGTATGTCCACAATCAGATTCTTGGACAAGGGCTCGAAGGCCAGGGTCAAGCCACGTAGAATATCAGCGATGAATCCGCCACTCCTAATCACAACCTTCCTATATTCAGGTGCTGAGGAAAAAAGGACAATTCAATTGAGATAGGCACACGTAGAGTTGATGGGAGTTTACGCTGCAGCTCGGCTGTCAAATGCAAATGGTAGCTCATGTCAGCCAGCATCCAGGACAAACTATAGTCGAAGAGGCAAATTGTGAAGAGCTGCAAGTTTGTAATGATCAAAATGGCTTTGGAGACCTCGGTATATCGTGTCTCGTAGGGCAAACGGCGGCACGAGCCCAGCTGCAAAAAGAAGCTGAGACAAGGATTCGTTTGACACAAGCACAGGAAACTACTCACCCTGACAAACGTCTTCCGTTCGATGGGTCGCAGTGGCAGAAGATCCTCCGATGACCCGGTCGGCCTCTTCTTGTTGATATCGAAAAACTCCTTGGTCAAATAGTAGTTGCGATAGTGATGGCTGGCCAAGTAGTTGACGTGAAAGTAGATCGCGTGCAGCACCAACAGAACAATCAATATTAGCAGCATGGCAACCAGCCAGATGAAGATGAACAGAAATATTTCCTTTTGCCGATCAAAGTCAATGGCAATATTATGGTGGAGATCGCTGTCTAGGGCGCCCCGCGTCTCATTGGATGTGCTATGATCGAACGTAATGCTCACCTCGAACATGGCGCGGATCTTGGCAAACATATCCATAGGTCCTGCGATCAGAGCGCAAATGCTAGAGAGCTCACTTTATGGACTTACTCGGACTCGGACTTACGATTGAACACCTGAACGACAATCTGCTGCTGCTCCTTCAGGTGCACATCAAAGAAACTAGGCAAATAATTTAGATTCGAACAGAACCACTCGAAATGCTTCTCGAGAGCACAAGCGGACGGCTGATCCTTAAACTTCAGCTTGCAGTCCTGCACGCTGATCGTGCCAGCGCCCATGCAGCGATCATAGGGCGTACCCATGTGATGCTCGAAGAAGCTTTGCTGATGCAACAGCCACTGATCACAGCCCTTATAGGCAGAATCTGTGAGGAGTATATGATCTATCATTATTCCTATATAGCTAAAGAGGATCTCACTTACAAAGCCGCATAATATGTTGTTCAAGGCTCAGCAGTACATAATCCAACCGGTCCATTAGCTTCCTCACCTGCGTTAAGCAACTGTAGACCGCCTGCTCGACCACGTAGACGGGTGAGCCCATGATCTCGTGCATGGGCGTCACTGCAGCCCTGAGCAACGTTTGGCCGCAAGACAAACTGTTTGCCATTATCTCCATGTTCGCTATAATATTCGTCACAGGACCCAGGGCAGCTAGGATAAAGGCCAGACAGATGAATATCTCGAGTCCCGAGTAGCCCAAAATGAAGAGCAAAGATAAGACTCCGATGGATCTGCAAAGAAAATAGATAGAAGATAAATGGTAGATGGTAGATGGAAGATGGAACATAGATAAAGATAGCCCTACGTACTGGTTCGTCCGATTGTAGATGACTATCAGGAACAGCAATCCGAGAACCACAATGCATAACCATTCTAAGCTCAATTCGTCGCGCTCCTTTCGATAGTTGATGACATACCAAAGGAGGATCAAGATAATGCCCGTTACATAGCCAATTATTGCATAGATTATTAAACCGCTTAATTTGACCTCATGTTCTTTCGGATCGGGATCATGACAGGCATTAGGATCCGTCTCTGTCGGATAAGTATCTGCTTGGTTCTTATCAAAAGGTTGATAAAACGAATGCATGTTTCCATATCTGGATACAAAACCTAACTTGGGCTTGGGGTAATCGAAATTCATTGACGAATGATCAAAGGGAAATCAGGGTTAGTTACTTTCATTACGTTACGATCTGCTCTTCCGGCTGAGCCAGCGTCCATCCCTTCATCCTCTGATGATGGCTGGTATGACGGATTCAAGCTATATTTTGACATTAATTTATAACTTACTAGAAATGATTCAAGTCTAAAATTGTAGTTCTCTTATGAATGTGAAGTCTAGCTCAAAGTACAAATCATTTCATTTATTTTTTATTAAATGAGAATGGAATATTCCAAGGATATCATTATAATACCCGATATATCTACCCAATCTATGCACTATAGATCCCTTTTTTTTCTCCTAGAGCTCTTCCACTTTCTCTCTTCCCTTAATGGCTCCTTCTTGTCCTCTTCTCTGCGATATTTGGCACAGTAGGTCCTTTTGCGTATTTTCCCATACGAATCCGCGCCGGGATCATCAGAGGAGTCACTGAAAGAGCGGTTAGCTAGCTTACTGAGGGATGCTTACTGAGGGAGGCTTACTGAATGTCGGAGATGTCGCTGTGATCACCATATTCCATGGGTCGCTTGCAGAGGCAACATTTGTGATTGGACTCGTTGTAGCAGCGCTGGCAGTAGAGGCCCGGGCAGTCGGGCGTATCGCACTTTATGCGGTTCGAGCTGTAAAGGGTAGTAGGTAGTCCTTGTTGAAACTGACTTGAATTGAGGCTACCGAAGTACTACACTAACGAGCTCAACAGCTGGGCGCACAGTATGCACTTTTCCTTGTGAGGACCACCCGAGAGGCAGAGGCAACAACACCACCTGAAGAGCAAGAAGTTAATAGAGAGAGAGAGAGAGAGAGAGAGATAGTTCAATGTGGGTGCAGTACGAACCAGCATAATTTGGTTCTTATCCAACTCCAGCAACAGCTGTAGCAGCCCGACTTTTGATACATAGCCGTTGCCCTTACCTTGCGACGCATCATCTTAAGGAAGCTAACTGAGGAGCGTAAGAATACATCAGATTGAAATCGATATATATCGTATAAAACTAATCTAAACTGAGGCTGATCAATTGAAGAGTTAAGAGAAATTAACTAGTAAATGAGTCAGCTCAGCGATGAACTAGTTCGTTACTAGTTCTATTGAGCTGCCCAGTTGTTGATCAGGAACTGAACCATAACAATAGTATGGTATCTATTAAGAGAACTAGTTCATGACTCATAAATTATCTAACCCAAACACCCATATATAGCTACAGATCAGACCTCTTTTAGCAATGATCTTCTTATGCAGGTAGAGCGCTCGGACATGCGCTCGTTCCGGATAGAATCGCTCCATGATCGAGTGACGCAGGCGCAGTAAATATGGTTCCGCCACTAGAATGAACCAGGCGAGCAGACACAGCACTAGGATGCCTATATAATATCTAAAGTCAGGTTCCACGGGTTGGGGCAGACAGCTCTTGGACCCCACCGGCGGCTTCTGTGACATCGGACGGAAGGCATTGGCCACACCTCGCATAACATCGCCCACAAAGCCGCCGCCCTCCACCTGAACATCGACAAAGGGCGGTATTTCGATATCGTCCTGCTCCTCGCCATAGTACGTGATCATATCCAGCAGCCAGAAGACGCCGTAATCCACCAGGCAAATGATGCCCAACTGCAGGCACGTATTGAACATTAACGTCGCATTCTCAGCCAGGAAGACATACTCAAGGGTCGTCAGGCGAATGCTGCTCAGCTGCAGCGAGACTCAAGGATATAGATGTGAAAGGATCAATATTTGTAGAACTCTCACCTTGAGGTACTTGAAATGCTCCAGACGCTGCAGAGGCATAACTGTCGGCTCACCCCTCTCCCGGCATTTGGCATCAATGGCATAGAGCGAGCGAGTCAGATATATATTTTGATACCTCAGACTATGCATGTAGCGCAGATAGAAATAGATGGATCTATGAACGAGAATTATGAATTAAATGGGCAGTAAAGAAGAGAATTGCTTGGAGCTTTATGGTTCTCAAGTCTAGTTTCTAGATTATCTTGTCGTTCAGTCACCCCTTCAATCAGTCGGTCAATCAATCATTCAGTAATGATTCTGCCTTAATGTTCGGCAGAATCTAAACTATGTAGCTATAAGACTCTGCCTTCAGCATCGCCTCTCAGTCAGTCAATCAATCAATCAGTCAATCAATCAATGATGTCTGTTTCCTACTTGACAAATATGGCCAGCACCATGATCCAGCAGAGCAAATCCAGCCAACTGTCGAACACCATAAAGGGACGCAGGCGCACTTTGATATCGTGAATGATCTCTTCGCCAACATCCAACAGATTCCTGGATGCATTCGTCTGGAAGTAGAACTCGTGATCGAAGCTAATGCTCACATCGAACATTTGTTCCAGCTGTGCCACGAACTCGTAGTAGCCTGAGGAGAGCAGAGAGAGAGAGAGAGTAAGGGAGAATCAGTGAGCAAATCGGATAGACACAGAGAGAGAGAGAGAGAGAGACAGACTTACGGTCCAGTATCGTGTCCACGATCTCCCAGCTGCCATCCCAGACGCCAGCGCAGAAGACATCAACCAGCTTAGCGGGATAGCAAAGAGCCAGAAAGATCTTCGTGGCATAGCAAAGGGACTTCAGGAAGCCAAGTTTGGCGCGGCACTTGATCATCGCTCGCTTCGCCGCCTTCTGGCAACGTTCCCAGGGCGTGCCCAACTCCGAGTTGCACAGCTCCAGCACGGCCTTGAGCCAGCCAGCGCAGGCCTTGAAGGTATCAACTGCAAGGGAAGCATAAGTAATCAGAGAGAGACAGAGAGAGAATGAGAGGGAGAGGCAGCGCAGAACTGACCGATGAACAGGAGATAGCTTTGAATGCGCAACAGTAGCTCCAGCAGCTGTCGCATCACGCGGCGCAGCTCCTCCAGCAGCTGCTCGATGGCCATTTGCACGGAACGCACCGGCTCCTTAATCATATCCAACATGTGGCCCAGGGCTTGGCGCAGCAGCTCCTGGGCGCAGGCCAAGCTGCGCAGTAAAGCCATCAAATTGGCCAAGATATTGGCAATGGGTCCGCGGGCGGCCAAAAAGAAGGCCAAGGTGATGAGCAGAGCGCGTCCTCGACTGCTGCCCAGGGAAGGCAGCGCGAGTGTAAATATACAACTGTAAAAGCAGGCGAGGATTAGAAGGGATCTCCAAGTGGATGCACTTGCTCACCGCACGAAGCGACAGAAGATCATCGTAGTGCCGACCAGACCCAGGCAGACGTAGACCAGCGACAGCTGCGTCACATCGCGTGTCCTGTACGCCGGCTGCCATTCGTACCAGAGCAGGATGAGTCCAATGCCCGTGAGGTAGCCACAGATGGTGAGGGGGATTATCCATTTCAAAGGCCAAACTTCGGATATCTGTGGCTTCAGCTCGAAATCTTTCATAATTGCTAAGACATCAATGCAAATGACATTTAAGGCGAAGCTAAAGAGTATAGCTATTTGTCAATTGGATTCTTATTGGCAAAATCCCCATTGAACAATTGAATAAAAACATTTCCTACAAAGTCAAATTCTATGCAAACACGCGCCAAACTAACATGACACTCATAAGCCCGCTGCTACAATACTGATATGTAACATATAGCTGTCTTGCTCTATGCCTGGGTGAATTGTATAGCACGCCAGCTGCCTGCTTTGCACGCTGGCAATTCTTGTTATTCTTGTTAAGCACGATGCTACAGCACTATCAAGTGAGTCATGCAAATATAGTTGTCCCGCTCTATGCCAGTATGATATGCTTGACTCACTCACATTTTAAGTTATTCAGCGCCCGGCAGCACTGAGAGTAACTGACTGCTATGCCACAGCTTGGCCGTTAAAATTAAAACACTTGGCGCATTTTCTCTTTTTCTTTTCTTCTCTGTTGCTTCACTTGCTCTTTTAGTTTTATTTTCTCAATCAACTTACACGCAACTCTTTTTACATTTCTCAAACCTTAATTTCTCATTAACAAACTGTATTTCCTTTTCTTGTTTTTGTTGTTTTTTCGTGAATATTACATAGTTAGTTTATGTTGAGGACATTTTGAGGGGGGGAATTTGTTTCAGGGGAAATTTACTTTTTTTTCAAACAGCGCGCGAATGCGTGCTGAATGTAACGAACTTTTAAGTTTTTTAACTTAGTTTTAGTTTCTCTGTTTATTTTACGTGCTGAAAAATACAACATTGCAGTCGAATTTTAGACAGTTTATATATATATACCTTTTCGATCTTAGGAATTGTGTGTGTGTGTGTGTTTGTGTGTGTAGGTATTTTATGCTCATAATAATTTATAGTTGTTTTTTTCTTGTTGCTGCTTAAAATCTATATATGTAAATATATAGTATATGTATATATGTATCTGTATGTGTGTGTGTATGTGTGTGTATGTGTGTGTGAGTGTGTGTATTTGACTGGTTTTACAAAGTACCTTTAGGGCCAGGTTTATGGAAGGTTTTTAACTTTATAATGCATGTATATATATATATATAAGTATTTCTTATGTATATATATATCAGTATATATATATGTATAATATGTATATAGGTATACAAATATGTAGGTCTGTACATATAGATTGCAAATTAGTCTGGTGTATTTGATACTTTATTCTTTTGCAAAAAGGTAATTGAATTACGTTTACGTTAAGAGTTTTTTTTACGTTTATATATATATATATATATATCTTTATATATATATTTATATTTATATATAATATTTATATATAACTCAGTCTAGCACCCCTAGAGATTGAACTTGGATAAAACGGATCGATTCGCTCACGAATTTATCAATATACAATGTGGAATATTCCAATATATATATATATATATATATCCATATATGTATATCTGCATGTACATATATATATATGTATATATGCAATTAGTTATGTATAAACTCGTATAATATTGGCTATATATATAGATATACATATATATACATATATATAAATATATATATATACATGTATTTATATATATCTTAATTATCGGCTAAATGTTTTGCACTAAAAAATTTGCAATAACTAAATAACACTCACACACGCTCGCACAGATATTCTCTCTCTCTCTCTTTCTCTCTCTCTCTCTCTCCCTTGAACACAAACGTAATTCCTTGTAATGTTTGCCAATGAGAATCTAATTTGGATTCCATTTGATATTGGATTATACTCGATTAACACACTCTCTCACTCTCACTCTCACTCATACTCCCTCTCTTTCTCTCTCACACAAAGCTTGCCAATTGGATTCTAACTGGGTGTCCAGCTAGTATTGGATTCTATTAGAATAGCACAAACTCTCTCGATCTCTATCTCACTCACTCTCTCCCTGTCTTTCTCTCTTTCACACACATGCAAAGTTGGAGACAAAACGAAATTCCTTGTTAAAAGCGCCAATTGGATTCTAATTATGATTCTATTTAACTAACACCCACACACTATATAAGACTCTCTCTTCCTCTCTCTCTCGCTCACACTCACGCTCACATGCGCAAAATCTCCCTCTCTCACAGTCGCTTTCTCTCTTGCAGAAAGTTGAACACAAACGAAATTCCTTGTATTAATATTTGCCAATAAGATTCTAACTGCGAATCCAACTAGACTCGGATTCAATTTGAATAAACCATTCTACTAAGGATTTGAAATAGGATTCTATAAGGATACTCTCTCCCTTCTCTCTTTCATCTACACAGAGTGGAACACACGAAACGATATTCCTTACCAATTGGATTCTAATTTGTATTATATTTAATCTTAGATTTCATATAACTAACACGCACACGCTCTCTTTCTCGCTCACACACATTCTGGAAATTCCTTGCAATCTTAGAGAAATTAATTCTAATTGGAATATCCATTTGCCAATTGGATTCCATTTATGTTTCGTTTTTAACCTAAAAGCTTCAAGATTTTTGCTTACAAATAAATCGTATACATTTGCCCAGGCTTAAGAAACTTACTAAAATTTAGTATATAGATATATATGAGTGTGTTTCTCTGTCTATGTATACATATATATATATAATAGGGGAGATATCGACAAAGTTTAGGCTCTAAACTTTTTCTACTGGTTCACTAGGCACTTTCTTCTTCTTCTTCTTCTTCCTTTTATAGAGCTGCAAAATGAGACTTTTTTAATGGGTATCTGAAGATTTGTATATGTTGTGGAGTCCAGAATTGTATATATATATACATATGTCTGGGGGTACTGTATATAGGGTTTACGAATTGGCTACGTCCGCACTCTCAAGGCTTCTCCGTGTGGACTTCTGTTTTAGGTACTGCAGCACATAAAGGAATCGAAATCAAATGAAAAACTTTCCTGCTCTATATTATATGGAATACCCATGCAGGGGAGCTGTACGAGAAGTTCTTACTATATATATATAGAGAGAGAGAGAGAGGGATGAGAGATTCTAGATATATCGGATCTCTTGTTGACCATACTCTTTCAACTTATTGCTTTTCTTCTTCCCCTCTCTCTCTCTCTCTCTCTCTCTCTCCACATAACGCTGCACAGGTATTAAAACTTCGGTTAACCGAGGTTAAATCAACCTCTATCTCGCTTCTCTTCTTTCTTTCTACTCTTCTATCTCTCTTCTCTTCTATCTCTCTTCTCTTCCATCTCTTCTCTTCTCTTCCCTCTTCTATCTCTACCCTTATCTTTTCTTCTATTTTGTCTTCATTTCTCACTGTCACTTCTCATGCCTCTCTCTCTCTCTCTCTGTCTTCTCATCTCCCTCTCTTCGTATAGCTTTCTCCCTCATCTCTTCTCTTTTTAAGCAGTCATTTTCTTTTTCGCTCAGTGTAGTTTTTACAGTGTTGTTGTTGTTGTTGTCGAAACCTATGCTTAAGTTCTCTATATTTTTTGCATTTTGTATCTTGGGGAGGGGGATGAAATGTTTGGATGTTGGAACTAGTTCGACTTTGATCATGGAAGTATATTTCTAGATTTTCATCTTCTTCTTCGTCTTCTCTTCTTTTTGAGTCGAAACTTAAGAAAAAACGCAGCCAATTTTAACCAAAGCGAAATAAAAACAATTTTTTAATAATTTTTTTTGTAGTTTTTGAAAATTTTTATGTTTTTTTTTTCATTAATATATTTTGTTTTTTAATTTTTAATTTTTAATGATACGTTCTCAATTTGTTTTTCTTCTTCTTGTATTTTTTGTTTAACCAATTTAATTTAATTTATATATATATATATATATATATATATATATAGATGTATCTGCTATATATACATATATATGCTATGTGTGTGTGTGTGTGTGTGTGTGTGTGTTTATAATAATTTACATAATTTGCTCTCACTATATAGTTTTTTGTTGTTGCTTACATAACTCTCTTTGCAATTTAATAAATTATACAATTTTTTTTTTGTTAAATTTAGTTTTTAATTTAATTTAATTTAATTTTAATTGAATTAATTGTATACTTGCGTAACTTAACTGTACTATATATATATAAATATATATATGTGTATATATATATAGGTAAATTGCTGCTACGGCCACGCCCATCATTAAAAACAAATGTGGGACGCGATATGTATGTACAAATGTATTTTTTGCTTTCTTTCATTACCACCCTCGCGCTCTATCTCGCTCTCGCTCTCGCTCTCTCACAGGCTTAAGTCTAAGTAGTTTGAGTGTGTGTGTGGGTGTGGGTGTTGTAGGGGGGCGTGGTCTAGGCATAACTTAGGCTTTACAATTGAACTAAATACGCGCGAGTTTTAGAAACTTTTTTCCATTTTCTTTTAATAAACCAAAAAATTAATTTATATTTTTTTTATTAATTTTTTATAGTTAAATTATTTTGTATTTTTATCTTTTTTAATTTATTTAAAAATTCAATTTTTTTACCTGTTTTTTTGCATAACTTTTCAAGCTAACTTTACACTGCTCTCTTCCTCTCTCTCTCTCTCTCTCTTTCTTTCTTACTCTCTCTTATGCGAAGCAAAAACATAGCAAAAAAACACAAAAAAAAACATCAACTTCGAAAAAAGCCAAATTTAATTTTAACTAAATTTTTTGTTTTTTTTTTTATTTATATATATTTTTCTTTAAGTTACTTTTTGTTTTTGTTTTGCTTGCATAATTTTTTTTATTTTATTTTTTTCATATATTTTTTTTGTATTTTGTTTTAAATAGTTTCTCAAAGTCTTATACGTTTCTTTATAGGGCAAAAAAGCATTTCATATAAATTAAATTAAAGAAATCAAAAAACAAACAAACAAAAAATATATAAACAAAACACAAATTCTTATTTGAAGTTTTTGTTTTGTTGTTGAGCGTGCGCTGTGGCGCCATCTAGCGTCGCGCTAAGCTACAGTTACGCTAATTTCCTTCTCTCTTTCTATCTTCCTTCATTTTAGGCATTTTTAGTTCGCTTTAGACGTGCGCATATAGCTAATGTACAGTTATACTATATATATGTATATAGATAGAATTGTGTTTACATACATGTATATATATATATATAGATATATATTAGATTTACATAGTTTACAATTTACAGACAGAAAAGAACAACATACTCCCTTTTTTTTACCTATTAATGTATGTATGTGTGTGTATATATATATGTATATATAATTTACAGTTATACAATATATATATATATATATCATTTGCTAGTTTTGAATACAATTTGAATTTAGTTTAGTTTATTTTAGTTTTAGTTTAGTTTTTTAGCTTATGTTGCCCCACTGTGCGCAATGGCGCCGCAGCTTTAGCTTCTCTTCTTCTCCTTCTTCTGTAATTCATTTAAATTGTGACTAACTACGAGCTAAAAAAAATTTGTTTTTAAACTATGCATAGAACAAGCTGCTGGCGCCATCTATGGTGCACTTGTGCAGCTCGCCCGCACAGTGGAGCATGAACATGTATAATTTGTTTGTATTTTTTTTTGCATTTTTTTCTTGTTTTTTTTTTTATATATAAATATATGTTTATGTTTATGTTTATGTGTGTGTTTGTGGTAATAATTTAATTTAATTTAAATTAATTTAGTTTAAATTTAATTTAAATTTATATATTTTTTTTATACGTATTTCTGCTTATAATTGTATTTTATATATGTTTTTTTTTATTATTTAGTTTTACACTCCTTCTCCCTCTCCCTCTCCCACTCTCTCTCTCTCTCTCTCTTCCCTCCCTCTTTTCTCTATATATATATATGCACAAAAACATTTTTCAAACATTCAACGAGAGACGAGCACAAAAATTAAATTGTTAATTTGATATTTCAACAAATTTCGACAAATTCCTTGCATTTCTTACTTATTTCTCTGTATGTGTGTGTGTATATAGGTGTGTGTGTGTGTAGGTTTCTTCTAGGTGTTTGTTGTTTGCACTAAATTTCAACTAAATTAGAATTTAATTTGCATTTAAATCTAAATAACGACAACAGTCACGACACGTGTTCAATTGGACGCTGTCTTTTTGCCCCTCACTGTTGTTGTTGTTGTTGCTGCTGCTGTTTCCATTTGCTGTCGCTGCGCCGGCGAACTTCGCCGCGCTGTCGGCGAACTGTTATTGGAGGCAGGCGAATTCGTGTTGACGACTACGGCGAGGCTGTTGCTGCTGCCGCCCGTCGAGCAGGCGAACGATGAGATGCTCGTTGTGGTCGATGTCGCCGCAGCTGCATCGCTGGCGCCACCTGTTGTTGAGTTTAGCGCGGCATCGCCATAGCTCAATTTGGACATGTTATCGATTGCCTCGACCCACTGTATGGCATAGCCTTCGGGATCGTCCAGATAGTAGGTGCGATTCGGCTGCAAGAGAGAGAGAGGAGAGCGGTGAGTGTGAGAGAGCGTATAAGAGTATATAAAAGAGTATAAGTAGATATATGTAAAGCATAGCAACTGGTTAAAGTTATGCATATTTAGGAGTGTGTGTCTGTGTGTGAGTGAGAGGGAAAAAGTGTGACCGAAAGCCATTAAAAACTATTGTCGTTTAATGCGTTTTTTTTGTGTTTTATCTGCGTTGCGTGTGCAGTTTTCAATGTCGCCAATAATTGAGTTATTTTGTTGTTGTTGTTGGGTCGTAAACACGTGCCGTCGCTATAAACTCGATGCTCTCTGTGTGTGTGAGTGTGTATGTGTGTGTGCTTGTAGGTGTTTTTGTTTTACTTTTTATGAGACTTGACGTCATCATTCGTTGTTTTGGTTCAACAAACTGTCAACAGCAGCTGCGGCTGCCACAAGCCATAACAATAAATAGGCCTAATAAAGGCACTCAAAACTATCCAAAAAATACCAAATAAAATACTAAAAACTTACCGTATGCACAAAGAAGATTTTAAAGTTCTTAATCTCGGCGCGCAGCTCCGGACTCCAGGGTATTTCGCCCTTCTTGATCATCTGCACGGGATCAATGTAGATGAGCCGCGGCCCCGTCGTCAGCAACAGCATTCGCTTCCGGGCGAACAGACCCTTCCGCTTGTTCACGAAGCCACGCTTCAGGATCACCTCGCCATCGGCAAACACATGCCATTTGTCAGTCTTTTGTGCCTCGAGCCGTTGCAGCTTCTGAGCGTCGCTCAAGTCGAAGGAATCTAGAGGGGGAGAGAAAAGATCTTTAGTAAAGCATTCCAGTATTCCAATATTCCAGTTCAGTACTTACTTTTCGCCGTGGAAGGCTTGTGAGCGGGCGCTGCAGCGCTGCTGCCCACGCCTAGCTCAGCGCTGAGCAAGCGCGTGATCTGTCGCTCATCCAGTCCGGGCTCCAGGTCTCCGCTGATGGGCAGACTGTAGCTGATGCCGTTTCCCGTGCATATCGCATCGTCCTGGCTTACGCCGGGCAGGTAGGGGTAGATGGGAGGCGGCGTCTGTTGCCGCAACGTCTGCCAGTCGATGCCGGCGAAGAAGGGATGCGCCCGGATGCTCTCGTAGTAGCCGAACTCGTCCTGGGCACCCAGGCGCTCACGTGGATCGATCTTCAGTAGCTGCCTGACCAAGTCCTCGGCATCCTTGTCGAATCCCTGCGGAAAGTCCACAGCACAGCCGAGAATCTCCTTGAAGATGACGTAGTCGTTGCTGCCCCGGAATGGCGGCAGACCCGATATCATCTGATAGATGATGCAGCCGAGCGCCCAGAGATCGGCGGCCGGTGTAATCGGCGCATTCTGCAACACCTCCGGGGAGACGTACTGAGCGGTGCCAACGAAGCTGCCACGCCGCGCACGCATTCCAGGGTATCGCCGACGATTGTTGCGCTGTCCCTCGCCGTTGGCGGCGGGCGCCTCGTCGTCCTCATTGTCCTCGTCCTCGTAGTCGTAGTACAAACGCCTGTCGTCCTGGTCCTCCTCCTCCAACTCATCGTACAGCTCTTCGCTGTCCTCGTCATCGTCGTCGGAGCTGCGCGCCGAGCGTCGACGTCGCTGCCCCTCGCAGCTGCCGCTGCTGGCGAGCAGATCCGACGCCTGCCAACGCTCGCGCGGATTCATGACCTTGGCGGAACCGAAGTCCGCAATCAGCGTATGCATATCCTCGTCCAGGAGTATGTTCTCCGGCTTGAGATCCCGATGGACCACGTTGCGGCGATGCATGTGCTCGCAGGCCAGCAGGAGTTCAGCGGCGTAGTGGCGCGTGCAGGCGGCGTCGAAGCTGCCGACGCGATTGATGTAGGGCAGGAGATCGCCCTTGCGGGCGTATGTCATCACAAAGTAGAGGGAACGCTGGTCTTGGAACGTGCACGACAGATTGACGAAGCCTGGAACGTTGGTCATCATGTGCATGACTTCACGCTCCCGCTTTATGTAATCCTGTTTGTGCTCTCGCAGTATCAAGCGCTTCTCACACACTTTGACTGCAAGTAGAAAGAATAACGGAGGAGATAACGGATTAGTCAAATGTGAAAACAGCTGAGCGAGCAGCAATGAATGAAGCCGCCACATTGACAACTGTAAAATTCCAATAGAGATTTTGCTGAATGATAGCAAAAGGAATGCACACACACACATAAGCACTTATGAAAAGAGATGAGCATACAATTTATGCATACACGCACAGGCGACACAGTTGTCCAAGACAAAGTACTGCACTGTTGCGCACAACTAGCTTGCGACACTTTGGTGACCATTACAAAGTATTCATGTGCCTGTGTGTGCATGTTCTTACAGCTCAGCTCAGCTGCACAGGCGACAACTTTGTCACAGCTGCAAAAACCTAACTCATTTAACTAACTAGCAAGCTTTGCTTTATGTCGCCTGTCGCCCAGTGGCTCGGCTCTCGTCGCCTTTTCTGCTTTGATTTAATTTCGCTTTGTTTGTATGTATGTATGTGTGTGTATGAGATTCTGCTTTTGTGCTGTTCTTGTTTCAATTTGGCATACATATTCCTCGTGTGATTTATTGAAATGAATGCAAGAGAGAGCGAGCGAGCGAACAATAAGGGAAGACAGTAGTAGAAGCAGCAAAAAAAAAGGAATTTGTTCAAATTGCTAAATTAACAGGCGGCGACGGCGACGGCGACGTAGCCAGCGGCAGCAGCAACGAAAGCGAGCGCGCTTTGGGAACTTGTTTGCAGTTACCCCGCGCGCGCTCGCTATTCTATGCTTCGCTTGTCTTTGCTGCGGCTGCTGCTGCTCCCTAAGAAATTCTAAACTGGTTGTTGAACTGCACACACACACACACACTAAGCTGGGCTGTGGAATCAGTTGGCATTGAAACATTTATTGAGCATGCTTATAAGATTTGGACTATGCTAGAGGGAGAGAGTGAGAGAGACAGGCTAACGGCGCTTTTGCCACTATGAATTATGTCTGCTTTGTCTTTTACTGTTTTATTTACAATTGCAATTATTTGTGGGTATTTAAAGTGGAAGAAAATTGAGAAAACAAAAAATTAAAACGCAAAATTTGTTGATTTGCGAAAAAAAAAGCGAATAAACAAACGTTTGCTATATCTACTAAATATGTATATGTGTGTGGGTGCGTGTGTGTGTATAGGCAATAGAAAATACAAATATTAAATTCTGTTTTTTTCTTTCTTTTTTTTATATATATTTTTTTTTTACCGTTTTATCAAGATCGCAACTGAATTTTTGTTTTGTAGTCTAGAAAACAAATCAGGGGCAGATAAGCTGTCGAGTGGCACACACACACAAACACACATGCATATAAACACACAGACTAATGCTAACGGTAAAACAAAAACAGCCGCAATTATAAGATTAACACAAATAAAACAAAATGCGCGATTTTTTTATGCGTTTTAAATTTCCCATGCCAAAAAATAAGCAAAAAAAAAAAAACGAAAAGGCAAAAAAAAGTGCGTAAAAATAAAATTGACCTTGAAATGGTTGCCGTTAATTTTTTGTTCTCTTTTTTGAGTGTTTGTTCTGATTGGAATCGTATTGGAAATGCTATTGGAAATGAGCGCGCGTGTATTTCTCTTGCTATTTTCATTTCTTTTCTCTTGTCGCATTATTTATTTTAATTTTTGCGTTTGTTAAGCTGCGTTTCACAAAAAAAAAATATTTTTTTCGATTTTTTTCTGCTGGGTTTAATGCCCTGATAAGGCGACGAAAGCGCAGCCTTGAACTTGATGTGGCGCAAGTGCAAAAAGCAAGAAGCAAAAAAAAAATATGGTAATAATAATAAAACATAAAAAAAACGTAACAGAAACACACATAAGTAAATAGCAGCTGGCGAAAACAAAAAGAAGAAGAAGCAAAAGAATAAAGCATAAATATTTGCCCAATGTTCCAGGCGTGTGTTTGCCCCACTGATCTGAGCGAGCGAGCGAGCGAGAGAGCTGCATACCAAAATAAATGCAGTCCACACACACACACACAGACAGACATACATAAGTGCATGTGTGTGCGCGTGCATTACAACTTGTTGCGTCTCGCAATGGAATGCAGCACAACGAGTTTGACTGAGAGCGAGAGAGCGATGCAGTGGGAGACATAAATTGCAATAGTAACCAGTTGTTGTTGTTGAGCCAAACGATTCTATAAATAAAGACAGAAGACGCAATTGGAGGACAATGACCAAAAAAATAGAAAACTGTACACATTAAGCAGCCACAGCAGCAGTCGCAGTCGCATTCGCAGCAAATGCTGCTGGATGACATTCCAGACAAAGAGCGAGAGAGAGCGCCAAAAGTCATAGTTAGTTAATTGGGCGCAAGGCCGTTTGGGTATGTTTTGGAATTGGAACACGTTAAACAGGAAGTCAGCCGAGGTGTTTGAACTGCAGCAAGAGAGTGTAAATAAAGATCAAAGAGAGAGCGAGCGAGAGCAAAAGGAACTTAGATTCCAAATATGAGAGCGCAGAACGTATGCATGTGCATATGTGTGTGTGTGGTGCAATGCTTGCTTTATTATGCCCACTGCTATTGTTGTTGTTGTTGCTACAGTGGAAATTTTCTGTCTGGCAATGTCTTTTGATTATGTTGAGCAGGAGGCGGGCGGCGGGTGGAGACGGGGCGTGGCAATAAAACTGATTACTCGCCTCTGATAAAGGCGCAAAAGTAACTCCAAAAAGCGACCCACGCGACTTTTTGCTTTTACGCTTAATTTATTGTCTCGACGGCGAATTGACATAAAACTGACAAAAACGACCAAAATTGCGATAAAAGTCGATTGTGAATTCGCCGCGCGGCAAATTGCAATCGTGTGCGTGAGTGTGTGTGTGTGTGCCATTTCGCATTGTTTCGCATTTCAATTTCATTAATTAGCGACTGCCGCCCAAAATTGGCAAAGAACATTGGCGGCAGCGTTGCCCCCTACCCCGCCTTCTCCTCCTCCACCCTCTCTCTCTCTCTCTCTCTCTCTCTGCCTGGCATCATGCTTGCTCATCATGTGACGTAACTTGACGTTTCGCTTGAAACTCATTTAAATATGTCGCGCATAAGCAAACAGCTTATGACAGCAGGAGGAAGAAGATGAAGAGGGAGAGGGAGAGGCAGAGCAGGGCTCACAGGTAACGGCAGAACAGGAGCAGTTTTAGTTGGAAGTGGAATGGGCGGAATGTGGGAAAGTGGAATATGGCAAGGCAAAGAGCGCGCCTCTCTCATTACAGTTGTTGTTTTTGTTGTTGGCTGAGTCATAACAATTTTGTTGTTGTTTTTACTGTTATTGTTGCTGCATGCCAAGTTTATTGCCCTTTGGGCAGTGGGCGGGGCAGCAACGACATGTTGACGGCACGCAAAGGACCTTCTGCCTTATTTTTTTTCTTTTTTGAATTTGGTTGTTAAACAAACGACAATTTGCACAACAAGTGAGCAGCAGATAGCGCTATCTCACTCACACTCCTCTATTTACATATGTGTGTGTGTGGAATAATAAAAACAAGGCCAAGGCAGGCAGCAGCCGACTTCCTGGCGCGACTTAATTTGCTCGTAAAAACAGAGAGAGAGAGAGAGGAGTAGTGTGGGCGGGGCATGGCTTAACAGGCCTTTTGCCACGTGGCTTAACTAACGGCAGCTGCAGTCCATAAAAACAGGTGCAAACAGAAGAAGAAGAGAAAGAGGCAGCAACAGAGCAAACATTGTTATGAAACAGCAGCCTAAGAAGGACATGCGAAGAGGATGCGAGTTGAATGAACCAAACGAAAGTAAGCAAAAGAGCGAGAACGAGACAGCAAGCAGAGGTTAAATACCCTTTAGACAGCTGCGACTGCGCAGCGGCAGCAGCAGCTGCTGCTGTAATTAAAAATAACACACGAAACATAGAACATGGAACACGAGCAAAAGGAGCGCTCGAAACAAAAGTAACAAGACAAGACAAGAGAAGAGAGCAGCAAGCAGCGGGAGGGAGGGAGAGCGGGCGCTAAAATATATTTTTGCAAGTTCAGTGGCCAAATAAAAGTGTGGGAAAAAAATTAGAGTAGCTTTCAGTGTGTGCGTGCGTGTGTGTGAGAGAGTGAAATATGGGAAGTTTTTGGAGCGCATGGAATATGGGAAGTTTTTGGACTGAGCAGTTCAATGGCCGATCAGGCGATGCATGTATGTGAGTGTGCCAATACCAATGCATTCCAGCAACAAGTTGCAGTGCGTCGCCGTTGCGTAGGTGATGGAACAGTAAAGAAACAGCTGCTGCAGCTGCGCAGGATTAGAGTGAGTGAGAGGGAGCGAGCGAACAGCACGTGTTGAGGCTTGAAGCAAGACAAGATAAATCTCTCAGGTAAGAAAAACGACGGCTACACAGCTGCGCGCAACAATAATTAAACACACACACATACACAGGCATACAACAAGCAATGATGAAATAGCACAGCGCAGACAATGTGAAAATGCGTAAAAAGAATTTGCGTAGCGCGTCAAACAGACGCCGCGCAAAGCAACAGCACACACACACACACACACTTACATGCGCCTCTCGCTTGCTCTCCCTTCACTGCCTGACCCGCTCATGCATGTGACACAAAATGAAAACGAAATTTCGCTGCGAGGGAGAGGCGGCGACTGTGACTGCGACAGCGACAGCGAGTGGGCGTTACAGTTGGCAACATGTTTGCAGACAAGTCCATAAAAATGTTTATAAGCAAATTAAAAGCAACAACAACAATTGCGATACATTGAAAAATGTGTGCCAATAAAGCACAATAATTATAAAACAAAAACAAAAAATAAGGTACAAAACATATGTTGACCTTGAAAAAGTGTGAGTGCAATAAACAAATGTCAATGTTTTTTTTTTTAATTTTTTTTTTTTCAATATGCAAAGTCGAAAGTGCAAAGTCATTTCGCGCTGATGTAAATGTTAATTTGCCAGCAAGTGTAAGTGAGATGGAAGATAACAGTAACAGTAGAGGCTGTGGCTGCTGCTGTTACGACTGTTCTTTTGCCAATCTATTTTTAAACACAAATTGAGCCTCCAGACAGACAGCACAGCACAGCAAAACAACAGTTACAGCACACCCACTCTTGCGAGCTCGCTCGCACCCACACGCGCTGCTGCCCGCTAAGTAAATATACAAAGCAGCGCTGTCTTCCTCTGCCTCTCTGCCTGTTTACATGCACCTGATGCAGCCAGCCTCTGCTGCGACGACTGCTGTTGTTGTTCTCCCGTTATACTTGTGCTTTAACGGCAACAACAGCAAAAGTCAAAAGCTTATGGCAGACACGCGCCGTTTGCGCGTTGCGCTCGTTTTTGTTATTTAGCATTAAAAGAAAATAAAAGAAGAGAGAAGAGGGAAAGAGAGAGGGGGAGGGTAGTGTAGATATAAAAATGCATACAATGCAATTTGCAGCTGCGTTTGCGACACGTGCCAAAGCCGCGACTTTGTGAGTTTATTGATTTACCGTTGTTGCTGTTGCTGGCGAAAAATCTTAAAGCAAATTGG
>JBAMCI010000227.1:912500-1087500 GCA_037075265.1 Drosophila nigricruria | reverse complement strand
AGATATAGATATATATCAGATATATATAAGATATATACATATAGAAGATTATATTTTAATTTGGTTGCATGGAACGTGTTGCTGAGCACGTAAACTCAAAAAAGTGAAAGAAAGTATGGTACAGAGTGGGAAATACCCAAATAACAAGTAAGAGTGGTTTTATCGGGAGTGACTGACTAGAAGATACCGGTTACAAATGTCTAAAACTGTGTAAATAGCAGAGTAAACTTGAAGGAAATGGCATAAGTTAGCGAGTAAATATGATAAACTCGTATATATAGTATGTGTTCAGGGCATACAAAATGGAATCTAGCTGTAGCTATAAGCTGGCCTAGCAGTAGCCATAAGAAATCAGAACAAGTTCTAAGTCGTATTATTAGTCCTATTGATAGTTGTTATAATTATAGTTGGCTCAATTGAATCAAGTTAGACTACTAATATCAAAGATCTTAACTATAAGAACTAGTCTTAACTAGTCTGGTATAAGACATCTTAGAATTGCACCATAAACATTGACTAGAACTGTAAACTTCCTATATATATTATAAATTTTAATCTATAAATCAGAATTTGTTAATATATATAATAATATATATTATATTATTATTACAAATACAGGATTGTCTGGTTATATATCATATATATCTATAATCTATATATTACACCTCAATTCTAATCCAAATCACTTAAGAAACGAGCCGAAAATTCTAGTGAATGAATGAATGAAACAACAAATCAAATAAGATCTAGCTATTACCATTCCACCTTTCTCTCGCTCTCCCTTACTCCCTCTCTCTCTCTCCCACTCAGGCACTAGCCAAAACACCTTTCACTTTTTTCTGGTATGCGTTTAATTTGTAGAAGGAAAAACAAATTCAGCGAGAAGCAAAGAATTTCGCATGGAAAAATTCGCAAACAAAAAAAATAAAAATATAAATAAAAATATTTTTGCTAAACATTTTTGATGTGTGCGAAGCTATTTATAAATTGTGGAGGAATCGAGCGAGTATATCTAAATTATTATAATTCTGTTTCCATTTTTTTTTGTTTTTTTGGGCTCTTTTGCGACATGTTTAGCATAATTTTGAGATGTGAGGTAGGCTTCACTGTTGGGTAAAACCCGATCCAAGTTCTGTATATATGTATTTAGATATATAGTGATTTAATGATTCTACGATTTTACGATACCTGCATTGGGATTGGAATTCAAAATGAAGTTTGGTAGCGCCCGGCGGCTTCGTCTTTTTGGCAAAATACTGAGCACAGAAAATGGAACAACAACAATAAAAGGCAAAAACTGAATGTGGAAAGAAAAGTGAAAAGAGGCAAACAAAATGGAGAAAACGATTTTGGAACGTTACGATTTGGGATAAATGAAAATGCTTTTTTAATCATAAAAGCAAGGCCTGCTGCGACTGCTGCTCGGAAAATCGAAAACAAAACAAAAGTCGCACGTAAATAACTGTTTTCTGTTTTCTGTTCTCTCTGCCTCTGCCCTGCTAAGCGGAAGTTGTAAAAATGCGCTTATGAATGAAAATGCACGCAATGCAAACACAAAAACCAACAACAACTGCAACAACAAAAGCAAATGCAAATGCAAACTGCAAACATTCCAATTGGAGCAAACGAGTGAGTGAGTGAGTGAGCGAGCGCGCGCACTCACTCGCACCCACATACACGCATACACAGTTAGAGCAATGTTCGCTCGCTCGCTCGCTCTCTCTCTCTCTTTTCATCTCTGTTTGACTTACGTCGTTTACATTGGGCGCGCGCTCTGTTTGTGTATTTTATGTTGTAATTGCGTTTTACGGTACAAATTCCAATGGGCCACGCACTGAGAGTCTGCCACGCTAAGCAAGAAGAAGATGCGCGCGCGTATTTCCTTATCTGTGTGCGTGCGTGTGGCTGTCTGTCTGTCTGTGTGTGTATTTCATTTATTTTTTTGCTTACACACAATTTCGCAGCACTTTTTTTTAGATTTATAAAATTCACATTTAATTTATAATTTTATTTTGTTTGTTTTTGTTTTTTTTTTGCAGAATTTTCGCAACGAATGAAACACGAATACACACAAACAAGCAAACGATGACGACGTATATATGTATGTATGTGTGTGTATTTAGGAACTTCTTTTTTTTTTTTTTTTTGCTATTTAACGAATTTAGAACGAAGCAGCTTAAACGCAATGAAAACGAAACCACAAACACAAGACGAAAACTTTACTGCGGCTATTTCCTTTATTTATTTTTATTATTATTTTTTATGTAATTTGTTTGGCCTTTTGCGGTGTATTATTTAATCGCGCAGAGAGTAAAGCGCGCACACACATACATTCATAAATAAAAACATACACACACACGAGTTTGGGGCGTTTCGCATGTATATAAGTGTGTGTGTTAGTGTGCGTGCGTCTGTTTTGAGCGAAACGCGTGCACAATCGAAACGAAACGAAACGTCCGGTTTCAAAGCGTCACAAAAACTAATCAGAAGTGAAAAACACAAAATGATGTGAGCCCAACAAGCAGGCAGCAAGCAGCAGGCAGCCGCAGCAGCAGCACACGAGAGAGCGCGAGAGTCGAGCCGAGTCAAGCCGAGCCAAGCCGAGTCGTTGTTATGTTCATAATGGGGCCAAAGCAGCGCAGCCGCCGCTCAATGAGATTTCTAGTTGTTGTTGTTGCTGTTCGGCGCTGGCGCCTTCAATTTTTTTTTCTGCTTTACAAGGCGAACAAGTTGTGCGCCAGGTCGTGAGAGCGCGCAAAGATAGAGAGAGAGCGAGCGAGAGCGAGCGCGCACAAGAGAACGAACTTAAGCGCCTGGTAATTGTAGGTTTTAATGCTTGTTGTCGTTGTTGCTGTTTGTATATATGTATATATTGTCTAGGCTTTGCCATAGACATAAATGGCATCCACATAACAAACGCCTCCCACCCCTACCATCCACAACTCAATCCACAGCGAGAGAGAGAGCCCGTTCTGCGCGCTTTGTTTTGTTGCTCTTTTTTTTTGCTGTTTTCTGTTTTTGTTTTAAAGAGGCACCCGCATTCCTAACTGTAAACAAGCAAGAAGAAGAATGCATGCGCTGCCGCTGCCTGGAAAAACGAGTTTTTCCCGCTGGAAAAATATACACACACACGAAACACAACAACAGCAACAAGAAAACAACACAAAAAGAATTTCAAGAATTTGTTGCCCACAAGAGAGCGCGTAAAACGACGACGACGACGAGATGTAAAAATAAACAACAAAAGTCGGGTGGAAAAACACGAAGCATACACACACACACACATGGATACGCACACGCATGTAGCGCGTGTGTAGGTAGGCGAGACAAGGACAAGGAAGCGGCGAACAAAACAAAATGTGTGCGCGTGTGTGTGTATGTGTTAAACGAAAACGAAGGCAAAAGACAAGACACAACACAAGAGACAATAATAACACTAGCAACAACAACAACTGCGACGACGACGGCGACTGAGAAAAAGCCTGTAGTAAACAAAACAAATGGCGGGCGCGGCTGCGACGCCGACGGCGACGTCAACGTCAATGTAAATAAATATTATAAAATATGCATTTGTGTGTGTGTGTATGTGAGACATGCACAAGTGAAAGGCGCAAAAAGGAAACAAAGTGGGAGTGGGCCGAGCGGGAAGCTGGAGAACGGGCCAGGGGCTCATAGGCAGGGGAAAGGGAACAGAGGCCGATTACAGTGAAAATGAAATAAATAAATAAATTGATTTATTATTTAGTTGTCTTTGTTGTTTTTTTGTGTGCTTATTTTAATTGTCAATAAAAGCAAATAAACAACAAAAATAAAAACACAAATTAAAAACAACTGCCAGAAAAAAAAACAATTTTTATTATATTTATTATATTTGTTGCTTTTGTTTGATTATCAAATCACTTTCATAACAAAAACATTTTTATATATCATTTTTGCTTTTGTATTTGTTTTTTATAATTTAATTTAAAAAAATTTTAATTATTTTTGCATTTAAGCATTTAATATAATAATTATTATATATGTAAATTGTTTATATGAGAAATATATATTTTAATTTTAAATCTTTTCTATAAATTTATTGAAAGAATTTTTAAATTTATTTAGTTATAATAAAAACTGCGAGTTTATTCCTATTAAAAATAGATAATATTTGAAGAAAATATTTTAAAAATTGTATTTACAATGAAATGTTCAATATATAATTTTTTTAAAAAATATTTTCTTAATATATTTTCTATTATTAATTATTGTAATATGCAATTTTTTTATATTGTTTAATTCTTTTATATATATATATTTGTTGTATTTCTTTAATATTTTATTATATATTAAATATTATTATTTTATATGTATTTCTTTTATAGAATAGTTATAAATACTATTTCCAAGTATTTTAATAACATTTTCATACTTTATATACAATTTTTTTTTTTTAGTTATATTTATAAATTCGTTTTATTTTTAAAATCTGATTTTTATGACAAAAATTTGTTCGAAAAATTTTGCAAAATTATTTATATTTATATAGTTTCTTTTTTAACTTCTTATTATTTTAATTTTATTATATATTTTAATTTTTTTATTTTAATTTCTTAAAATTTTATTTTTATATTATTTTATTCATATTTTTTAATTTTTTTCCTAATTTATTTGATACATCCAAAATATTTTTTAACTTTCTCAAATTATGAAAAATCCTAAATCCAAAAATTACTGAGACAAAAAACTTAGTCAAAAGTAAAATAAAATAAAATTCCATTTATGCTCACTAAACAATCGAGAAAATTCCTTCTGAATAATAGAATTTTCATACAATTTTCAAGCCCCGATTTCAATGAAATTTTCAAACTCTTCAAAAACTTAAGTTTGATCTGAAAGATTTGGAGTAAATATATTTACCTTAATGGACTTTAGTTTTCGCACAACAAAATTGTTGATTTTATTGGACCAGCTTTTGCATTTCATGAGTAGGCCGTTTCGGGGGGCTGCGGTGGGGCTGTTCAGGAGCAGGAGCTTCGATCCTGAGCCACAGTCACACACACACACGGACACTGATACACTGCCACGAGAACACGTTACAAAGTAATGTGTTTTGTAATGTGTTTGCTGAACTTTGGATTTCAGTTTACGTTTTTTTTGCTTTGTTTTGTTTTGTGGAAGTTCCGTTAGTTTTGGTAGGCTCTTTGCCTGGGTTTGGCTTGGTTCACACCATGCCTGAGTTTACAGTTAACATTTAACAGTTATTTTTGTTGGGACACGACAATAATTTTTTAGTTTGTTGTTTATTTTGTTTCCTTTTACAGTTTGGCGCGCGCGTTGAAAGGAGAGTGTGTAAATCGAAAACACACAGTGAAAACAAAAAACGAGAAAAAACAGAAACGACAGCCGCGACAGGCGATTTATAATGTTGGCCCGTTTGTTATATATTTAGCTGTTCGCGAAGCGCGCTTCCAACCAAACGGTAAAAAGTTTTAAATGATACTGAACGAGCTGGAACAAGAGGCTAGCGAGTAAGCCACACAAAATGTACACAGAGCTCTGCTACTAATGGCAAGTGAAACACACACACACACACACACACGCATGCATGCAGAGAGAAGAGCAAAAGAGCGCGCGCGTTTCATTTCCAAGTGTGTCGCTTGCTGTGGACTGTGGGCCATTCGCTTGCTCGAATGCAGCGCATTAAGTCCAGTTCCTTGCAGTTTCACACATACATACACATGCATTCGTTCGAACAGCGACGCCGGCGCCAAAGCAGCGCATGCACCGTTAGAAGCATTGATCGTACGCAGCGCAAAGAGGTAGAGGGAGAGAGAGAGATAGCAAAGCGCTTCCCCTCCTTGCCCCTTCGCCTATCGTTGAGCGCTGATTTGCGTATAAAGAATCAATTAGCGTACCGTTATTTTGCCTTGCAATCCGCTTGAACAGTTTTGTTGCATTATTTATGGCCAAATGACGCACTTGTTTTTGTGGCACAACTGTGAGTCAGAGAGCATTTCGAGATTGTTGCTCTCTTTCTTCTTTTCAGCTATTGTGCATATTTGGATGTTGTTCGCTTCCCCCAATTAAAGACACGAATGGAATTTCAACTATTTGCCTCCGATCGAGTTGATCGCTCTGCGCGGTTCATTCGGCTGCAACGCATTCCACACATACGCTCCACAATTCACTCGCGCGCTGTCGTCGTCGACAAAGAGTAAAGAGAGCCGAGCGTGTTTCGTTTCGCAAATGTTCCTTGTTTTGGTTTCCATTTCAATGTATCTGTGTGTGTGTGTGTGTGTGCAAAGCGCGCGCATTTTTCGTGCCTGTGTATGTGTAGAAATTCACTTGCTAGCTGCTGCGCTGCTCTCGTTTACGTTTTTACTACAAAACGAACGGAAGTTGAACATGCTGATGAGCGAGAGCGCAAGCATGCGAGTGCGAGCGAGACGCAGCGAAAACAAAACATTAAATTTAAGGGGAAGCTTCATTTGAGGCCAGCAGCCGCTGCAGGCTGCACGGCCAGCAGCGCAGCGCAGCGCAGCGCAGCGCAGCGTGCTGCTTGCGTCGCAGTCAGCGTCGTTTCGTCACAATTTTTTGTTGTTGTCGCATAAGTTGAATGCAAGTTTTTCTAGAAATTTCACCTATGCGAATATACATTTTGATGCAGGAAAATAATCTAAGAGCTACGATTAGATAATTCAACTAAAATTAATCAATCGCTACGATATGACAGGCCCTCAAGATTAAGATTGAATATGGTGACAGCTCAAGTACAGTAATCACTCGAAAAAGGCAAATCAATTAAATGTGAAATTTTCCCAGAAACTTAAATTGGCATTTTCTATAATATTACCGTTACAAATAATTGATATAACTGTTTTTCTATGTGTTAAGGTCTATAAAAAATATTTGGTGAAATTTTCAGAGGCTTGGCATGCTTGGAAGTCGAGTTATGAATGGTCTATTTATATTATCTTGTCATATTTTGACTTTTACGCATGACATAACTCTGAAATTTGATAGAATATTATGAATTATGACCCTATAGACAGTTTCCGATAAGTCTATCAGACGAGTTACGTCAAGAACTCGAGTTATGAATAGGCGAAATGAAATAAAAATAGAATTTTATGTATAGACTTCAGATATTACTAATGGTTTTGCTTGAATTTATATCAGTATGAAGTTTGTTTTGATTGGGTTGCTTAAATATCATGTGTTTCAGCTTAAACTAACCTATTGAGTTAACTGTTCTCTGGGGTATTTCATAGGTAGTTTAAGGAGCTACAATTTGATACCAATTTGATGTCAATCGCTTGTCAGAAACTCGAGTTATGAATAGGTTTTATAGACTATATAGGCATAGTCCTGTCTTTTAAATAATTTCTGCTGAACTGGAAATGGGAATTTGGCAAACTACAATGAGTCAGGGCTAAAAGACAACTTTCACTAGCTAGAAGTGGTAGGAGGGTGCACGACTAGCTAATACCCTGTACTAATGTATGTCAAGTGAGATCTTAACTTGATAGTCTTATGAGTTGGTCGAAACTGAAACGTAGTTAAAACAACTTTTAAGCAACTTCGCATATGCTTGGGACATATAAAATGTATAAATTTAAATTTTAGGGCGAGTCATAAAAATGTATTTTATTTTTATATTTATTTATTTTTTTAATTTTTTAAAAGGAATTTTGCGGTTTTTCGAGCTCTCGAAACTCTCGAATCTCTCGAATTTGCAGCTTCACTTAATTTATTTTATTTCATTAGTTTTTATAGCTCACATAATTTTTTTTTATTTATGCGTAAATTTTGAATTTTTTCATGGGGAATTTTTTTTTTATATTATTTTTATTTTTAATTTTATTTTTAGCTAATTCATTTGTTAATGAGCAAACAAAATTTTTGTAGTTTTTTTCTCTTGATTTTATTTGA
This sequence comes from Drosophila nigricruria, assembly GCA_037075265.1. NCBI lineage: Eukaryota > Metazoa > Arthropoda > Insecta > Diptera > Drosophilidae > Drosophila > Drosophila nigricruria. The sequence continues at coordinate 1,079,586 of JBAMCI010000227.1, read as the reverse complement.
TATTTCTTCTTAAATTCAGTTTTTTTTTTTAGCTAAAAATATTTAGTAAATTAGCATTTTTAATGGGCAACAAGACGAGACACAATGTCGCCTAGGCAAGAGCTAAAAAAAAAATTTTTATTTGCATAAAAATCGTGCAAAGCTTGAGGAAAAAAATCTCTAGATATTGATTATTGATTCTAGTTGTTGTTGTATTTGTTGTTGTAATTCGCTAAGCATAAAACAAGAAATTCTCAAAAGAAACCGAAAAAAAAACGAGGTAAGAATATAGTAGTTGGGCACTGACCGACTATATGATACTCGTTCAAAAGGGAGATTTGAAGTTCAAGCTGTGAAGATGCTTCTGACTTTAAAACTGAAGAAGATATAGATACTTGGGATTTGCTAGATTTTCCAAATTGCAAGAGTCAAGCAATGCGAGGTGTTCAGACAGACAGATAGTCGGACGGACGGACAGGATAGACAGACAGGCGGAAGGACGGACAGTGGAACAGACAGACAGATAGTCGGTCGGAAGGTCAGTCACTAGGAAGGACAGACGGAAGGTCAGACAGACGGTCAGATATACAGGCATTCGAACTGAAGGACAGACTGATGGATGGACAGACAGACTGACGTAAGGACGGACGGAAGATTAGAGGGACAGTCGGTCGGAAGGAAGGAAGGAAGACAGACACCTTTAAAGGCCAGACAGTGACAAGGAAGGGCACACACACGGAAGGACAGACAGTCAGTGGTTCAGCCTTAGCCAGCAACTCCTATATTGCACAAACCCAATAAACTCTCTTTCTAGTTTCATGAACAGGCATACAAAATTGAAAAAAGCTTCGCTCACGCATTCGCCGAATCATTAGCGCGAATTTCAAACTTGATAAATGAACGCGGCGCATATTTGCTTTTTCTTCTTCTTCTTCTTCTTGTGTTTTTTCTGTTATTTTTTTGTGTTTTTAATTTTTATTTATTTATTTTAGTTTTGTTTGCATAGAGTTCACAGTTTTATAACGCTTTGATCACTTTGTTCACCTGTTCCGTTTAATTGGCTCGCGCTCGGAACCGGTTCCGAGTGAGTGTTTTTTCAGCTTTGTTTTCTGTTTTGTGTCTCAATTGAACAGTTCAGCACACATTTAGTTATCACTAAGTTAAGCCCATTAATTTAGCTTTGACCCTGGGCTGATCTCTTGCCTCCTTTTTATTATGGCTAATTATGTTTTACTTTATTTTTCTTCAACTTTGGTATTTTGTGCAGTGAAAGCGCTCGGATTGGAATTTCTTGCCCAATCATTAGTTATCGAACTGGTGGATATATGTATATATATATATCTATGATCACATTTACATTCATATTCATTCAAGCTGCAGGCGCTTTTATACCCAGAGAAACAAATATTTTCCATGGGTTGAAGGTCGTCATAGCCCAAATCGACACGCAGTAAGCATTTCCAAACCTATGCATAACTCGACTTCTGTTTGGGTAATTTACTAAAGATTTTCAGCGTTTGTGTAGAAATAGGTAAACATAGAGTATACCAAGTTTCAGTGAGTTTGAATTTAGTTTGAGTCTGTTAAAGGTGATATATGTAATCAGATATAACTGATATCTAAAATTTAAATTTTGGATCATTTATTCTTAGTAAGGAAATATTTAAAATTCGTTTTTTAGCATAATTGGTATATTTTTCCAGGGTTCCTTATATAAACCTATTTATAACTTCTAGCAAAGCAATCTCAGTAAAATTTTTAGATTTTGTAAAGAATTATGCTATAATACAGTAAAACTAGCATTCACTAAGAAAACATTGATAATCTATTGATTTTTACATTATTTGGACAACTAACCTATGCATAACTCGACTTCCATTGAAGTAATCCAAGGAAAACTTTATATACTTATAGATAAAGACAAGATAAGTAAATAAAAATTAATTGCAATCTTAAAACTGTATAAAATTGATAAAAAATCAAAAGAAATCTATTAAAAATATTCAAAAATAAATGCAATCAATTTTAAAGTAAGAGTTACACGTGAAAATATATTTATATATATATCTGATGTTTATGTCTCTGAAATTTATACGGAAAAAGGCCATAAAGTTGGGAGGGCAGCTTTCAATTTGCAAAGTGTTTGGCGCCATGGGGCGTGAAAATGAAATTGGCGCCAAACGAATTTGCAACGCTCAATTAAAAATATAAAGTACAACTGTGTATTAATAAATTCTAAACGCAACGTAACTTTGTTCCGAATGGAACGAGCACTACGAGCGACCCACAGCCCAATCGACCTGTGGGCGTATCTAAAAGATATTACAAAGCGCCTGTAATAAATAATTGACAGAGGCGCCAATCGAATGCACACCGAGAGGGGGGGGGCGACAACGTGGGGCACCAGCTCCAATTGGCGGGAAAGTTGAACTCACGACTTTTTGTTTTTTTTTATTGCCAGTGCGAAAGAGTTGTATAGAGAGACTAGAGTATAGACTGTAGAGTATATATACAAATTATATTTGGAGAGTAAAACTCTCGAGTTTGTTCATAGTGAAGTTATAACTAGGTATTTCAGATCAGATTTCCTTAAAGAACTCTAGAGCTCTAGAGTCTTACAGCATAGCTAAAGGTAATCTACGTTCAAGGTTCTATTTTTTTTACTAGATATTTTACTTCTGCTCTTCTTTAAACACAATTTGTTATATTTAGAAAATTTCTTACACTAAAACGCAATTGAAATAGTTTCTTCTTCTTAAATTTTATAATTGCTTTTGCTATCTTTTTAGTTAATTAAGCTGAGAAAACTAATTCAATTATTGTCAACATACTTATATAGGCGATACCCTGTAAATGTATATTTATATATAGAAATGTTATATCATAATATATATGGGCTATGAGCATTACGTCTCGGAATTTTTATACCCATTTAAGACATATGGGATATACAGTGCTTGAGGATATTTAAACTCATATAACATAGTATATATATATTTATATATTCATATTTTCCTAATTAAAGGACATATGAAATACCCTCTTTCTATGCAATTCTCAATCATACAAAATTGAATTCAATACAATTCAAAAACAACTACCTTCAGCCTTGCTCTTCTTTGAATTTACACACTTTTTTGGTGCTCTCTCCTCTATATCTCTCTCAGAATTATGCCCTTTCTTTCTCTCATTCTCATTTTTAACAGATGCACTTCTAATAACAGTCTCCTAATGAGTCTCCTTTCTGTTTAGTTCTTAAGTATTTTAAATACACTTTTTCTCTCAGTTATTCTCTCTCTCTCTCTCCCTCTCTCTCTCTCTCTATCTTTTTCTCTCCATCTATCTATCTATATATTTATATAGAAACAAGTCTGGATTCCAAAGTTTTCGCCTCTTTCAACTAATTGCTGTACAGGGTATCTGTGCAGTCAGTCAACGCTGCTCGACATTCGGCTTTTCCCTTTCTTTTTCTAGTGCTTTTCACCCATTTACGAGCATTTTCTTGAAGCGCAATTGATGATTGCATGAATATGTTTTCCAATTGCGTCGTAGCGAAAATGTTTGACCGTCTTTACGGGCGGGGGGTGGCAGGGGCAGGTCGAAGGGTGGACAGGAGGAGGATGGGGGCTGGCAGTTGTGGGCGACACTTTGTTGGGTTTTTTTTTCATTCTAGTTCTTTCTCAGTTGCCGCTGCCGCTGCTGCCACTGCCGCTGCTGCTGCTTTGTGTTTCCTTCTGCTGCTGTTGTTGCTTTTTCTTTTTGCATGCAGCTGCGCAGCACTGACAACTGCGACGACATGTGACCTTTCTATGGGGAGGCAGAGGTGGCTGTGGAGGCGTGGCTGAAGGTGAGAGGGTTGAGCGCAGTGTGTCTCTCTGTGTGTCTCTCTGTATGTGTGTGTGTGTGTGTGTGTGTGTGTTTGGCATTGTTTTGGCTGTGGCTTTGGCGAGTTTTTTGTGCCGCGTTGCAACTTTGACCTTTGCGCTGACATTTGTTGCCCCCGCTACTACCCCAACTACCGCCCATTTGCTGACCCGCCCATTTGAATGACTTATAGCCTAGAATCACCTTTTTCATATCCTGCCCGTGTAGTCCTTGCAGCTAGACATCGATATGCGCAGACTTTGCTCGAAGATTCGCACAATTATATTAGATTTCCTTTTGCTTTTCGTTTTTTTTTTTTTTGTTTCAAGAGTTCAAGAGCGCGTAATGTAAATGCAAACTGTCGCTGACCGACTGAGCTGTAGTTGTGCTGCAGCCGCTGCTTAAATATGTATCGTTCATTTAGCAACAACAGCAACAACAGCAACAACAACAGCAGCAGCAACAAAGCAACGACGTCAACGGCAGCTGAGAGACTGCTAATAAAGCCAGACACCAATTGCACAGTGCAACAGTTCTCAACGGCAGCAGCAGGAGGAGGAGGAGGAGGAGGAGGATTGAGGGTTGCGGGTTGGGGGTTGCGGGCGGGCGTGCAGCTAGAGGGTGTCTAGAGGCCTGCGTAGGCTGCTGACTAATGGCCACGAAGGGCACAGCCATACTGACCAAAATAACAAGAGTCCAACCCAACCGCCCAACCACCCAGCCACCCACAGTGCCCACGCTTACAGCTAACCATGAATTCGGCGCGTGGGTTGGCTTCACCTTCAGCTCAACTAAACCAGGAAAATGCGTTGTGGATATCTAATGAATGCAAGTTTTTCACGAGCTGCCCATGAATATGCAGTTACCACTTCACTGCGTCTACCTCCAGCTGCTAGAGAAAACGTTGCTTTTGAACTAGTTCAGGGAATGTCTGATGACTGCGAACCAGTTCCACTTCAACTGGTTCATTTTGAAAATGCACTGACTTATCAACTTTGATTTTGAACTAGTTCTGCCAATGTCTTACTGTAAACTAGTTCATTTACAACTGGTTCATCTCAAAAACACAATTAGCTCATATCATAAGCGCCCTTTCTAACATTGCTTTTGAATTAGTCCAGCCAAGGTCCAACACAGGTTTTTCGCTTCAGTTAACTTAACTGCGAACCAGTTCCGTTTCAAGTGGTTCATCTAGCAAAACACCTGTTGCCGTATTGTATTACACTTCTGTGATTCATTTATCGCTTAAGCGTTTTGTTATCAAACACTTTAAGCCGCATGCCTCGAATACATTTCCTCAGAACATCTTAAACATCTGTTCATCAGTTCCATTTAGTGAAAAACAGCTTGAATTATTCACAAGCGATTCAGAATAGCTAAATATTTAGACAATGAATCACGGCAAAAATAAATCAATGATTCAGTTTATTCATTTCATTTATATTTAAATACATTTAAATTCAAAAAGTATTTTTCTTAAGATTAATCATATTTATTTTGAAAACTATTCTGAAATTTCAAATTAAATTATTTTAATGATTTTTTCCTCTCTCTAGAGGAAGATAGAGAAGGTGAGAGAAAGAGAGTGAAAATTTTACTAATCTTTTCCTACATTCTCGAGCTCCCTCTCTCTCTCTCTCTCTCTTTCTCTCTTTCTCTGACTCTCTCACTCTCTCTTCGACCATCTCCAAAACTCTTTATCTCTCTCTCTCTTTCTCTCTTTCTCTCTCTTACTTTCTATCTCTCACTCTCTCTCTCTTTTTCTCTCTCTCTCTCTCTCTCTCTCTCTCTCTCTCTCTCTCTCTCTCTCTCTCTCTCTCTCTCTCTCTCTCTCTCTCTCTCTCTCTCTCTCTCTCTCTCTCTCTCTCTCTCTCTCTCTCTCTCTTTCTCTCTCTATCTCTGCACCTCTCTCTTTTGCTCCTATCCCTTCTCTTTATCTCTCTTTCTCTATCTACTTTTCGCCTGCCTTGTTCTACATCCTTTATCTCCGACTCACTTGCCTCTATCTTTAGCCTTCAGCTCAGTTATCTCATTAAGTTTGCTTTTTCCTATTTCCTTTTCTATATCCTTGTAACAGATACGCAAATGTAATGCTGTCGCAACTGTACTGCCCACGCACACATACAGACAGCCACTGCCATGACCTACACACACACACACATACACACACACTCGTATATATGTCTATATACAATTTGTGTTTCCCGCTGTCCTATTAACCCGATTTCTATTTGGCTGCAGTTGATCAATTCGCATTGTGAATTAGACCAAAACTTTTCGTCATATTTTGATCTTTGGCAACGTGAAATGAGTTAAATCTAATTGTTCTTGCTGCGATGACGGCTTAACTTGGACGTCAGTGAAATGAGTTGTGATTGCCAGTGAAATGAAATGTAATGGACGGCAGTTCACTTCCCTCTCTCTCTCTCTCTCTCTATGTGTTGGTGTGTGTGTGTGTGTGTGTGTTAGGCACGTGTTTTGGCCAAATTGGTTACAGTTTACAGCCGCGTCCAATTTGCCGATGACGCCCAAGCGTCGCCTAGACCTAGACACGCTTATTACAACGCTTAAACGATGCTTGTAAATGGCACAAACACACACACACACACATACAGTTGTAGAGCATGGCGTATACGTAATATACGGCGTATAGCGATTGCAACGCGCGTGTCGCTGCCAATCGGTCACATTGTGACGTCATTGTTTTTGTAGCCGCATCAGCAGGCGTAAACGACACGAAGCCAAAAACTTCGGCATATGGAAAAAACCATGACACGATGTTGCCAGAGAGCCAGGCTACGGTCTATACATACACACACACACACACACACACACATACATATATATGTATGGATATCGTGTATATACATATATCTATGGGCGTGGGTGTACATTGGTTCGTGTCGCAGCGTAACGCTCGTATATAGGTTACTACGCTTGCACGAAGATTTACGCTACGTGGGCGTGGGCGTTGAGCGGGGGGAGGGGCTGACGGGCTGACGGGCTGAGGTGAACAACTGGGGTGGGGGGCGGTGGCTAACCTGGCCAGAACGAGAGGATAAAAATTCGTCACTCACTCGGCGGCGGCGGCGTCGTCGTCGTGTTACGTCACAAAACGCTCGTAAATGGACGATGACGGTAAATGGATGCAGCTATATACAGGCTATATAGTCGGTGTACATCTGTGTATGTGTGTGTGTGTGTGTGTGTGTGAGTGTGTGTGTATATAGGACGCGTAGCGTAACGTAAAACTGAAACAGGACAACGTAAATGAATTTTGCATTGAATGATGCTGAGCGTTGTAATGGGCTATTGGAAAGGGAAACAAGCGAGAGAGCAAGCTAAGAGAGAGAGAGGGAGAGAGAGAGAGAGACAAAGAGAGATAGAGAGACAGCGCTAGAGCGAGACAGTTTTCAGTTAACAAAATTAAGTTGGGCGTAAAGTGAATCGCGGATAGAAATGGAAGCAAAAAAAGCTGAAGTAAAAACATTGCCTCTATGCTCAAAGGATTCGAATTCAAATTAATTTAAGCTCGACTCCTGCCAGGCAGCAATTCCCATTGAAATGAATTTCTGCCCCGAGCCACGTTTGACATGATTCGCTGTACAAAATTATTCAATTGAATTTCATTTATATTTTAACTGCATAATTTCTGATTGCGAATCCTACAAAATATGAGCCTTGTGTGAATAAATTTCAGGGACGAACAGGTAAATGAGAAGGCACAAAATATGAAAAGGAGATTTAAATTAAGCCTGAAAAGGGATAACACGTGGTAGACTATGTCGAAAGTGGCGTATGCTGGTTTACTGGTATACTGATCAAGGGTTAACTGGTATTACTTGTCTACTGTTCTACTTGTCTACTGCTCTACTTGTCTTCTGTTATATTTATACCATTAAAATGTTATACAGGTATACAGCTATACTGTTCTACTGTTATACTGTTATACTGTTATACTGTTATACCATTATACTGTTCTACTGTTATACTGTTATACTGTTATACTGTTATACTGTTATACCATTATACTGTTCTACTATTATACTGTTATACTATTATACTGTTATACTGTTATACTGCCATACTGTTATAATATTATACTTTTATACTGTTATACTGTTATACTATTATACTGTTCTACTGTCATACTGTTAAACTGTTATACTATTCTATAGCGAACCTCGCTCAAAGGTTATTTAGGTATTACAAAGCTTTTGGCTCGTAAAATAGTCAAGGTATAGCTGAGCCCTAGACGAGCATAAATAGAACTGAATTATTAGAGAATTGTTTTATAGAGATTTTGTTTGGTCATGAATTTTAAGCAAAATATGTAGAAAGAATCTTTCGTGGATTGCCAAACAGAGTGTTGCACGGCGCTGAGCAGCCAGCAACAGGATAAGCTGTACAACCGAGCTGCAGGCCGAGGGTGGAAGCTGTGGAAAATAGCAAGAACGTGCGGCATTTCCATAACAGCAGCAGCAGCAGCAGCTGGAGCTGGAGCTGGGGCGGGGCGGGGGCAGGAGCAGGGGAGATGCCGTGGCAAGAACTTGGTATGGAACAAAGCAAATGTATCTTGTAAATATTTTATTGCAACAATGTAGCTACGAGATGTTTATGCCATGGTTCAGCTACAGCTCGTTTGATATGGCCCAACAACTCTTAGGTTAACTGGCTGCCAGGGGCGCAACAAGGAGGCAGAATTGGGAAGGGGCAATGGCATAGAGGGAGACTGTGCTCGTATCTACTCGGAAATGGAACGTGGCGTCACAAAATGCAACTGGAATTGGAAGCGACTGTACGCCAGAAAGCTTTTATATATACATATAGTAGAGTACATACAACTATATAGTCGAGTAACGGTATATACAGCTATATAGAGCAGGCCATTGGCATATATACCAATTGTAGCTACTATATAGTAATAGTATAGAGTCTACATATACATTGCAACTTGGCTTCTTCAATGGAAACGTAACCCATTTAACCCCAAGAGTGCGAAATGTTATTGCGCGCACATCCACGCCCACACGCCCGTACGCCCACACGCCCATACGCCAATACGCCCACTCGCCCACGCTTGGCCATATAATGTTACGGCTTCAATTTCTAGCGTGGGCCAAAACAGCTAATGAAAATTTATGTGAATTATCCTTTTGCGCGTGAAGCAAATTGCAGCTGATCATTGTGGCAGGATTGAAGCTAGCCCACAACTTGACTGCGGCTTATCGACAGAGAGAATAACAGAGGGAGAGAGAGGGAGAGAGGGAGAGAGGGAGAGAGAGAGAGAGGAGAGCAGCTGTGTGTTGCAGCTATGGCTGATTGGAATTGTTTGAATTGCCTATTATCTAAAATGATTTTGATATTGAAAAGCAATTTGCTTGCATTTGAATCAGTTTATTCGTATGACACTCGTAGAGCTTTGATGAAGCTGAGCAAATTTTTAATAGAAAAATGATATGTGAGTGAATAATATAGTAAGTCGATCTACTCTTATGATATGTCTATCTATAGAAAGATGAAGTTAAGCAGCATTTCATCAGGCTTAGAGACTGATATAAGAACTAAGAAAGAGAATGAGAGAGAGAACGAGCGAGATAGAGGGAGAGAGAGAGAGAGAGAGAGAGGGATAGAGAGAGAGAGAGAGAGAGAGGGATAGAGAGAGAGAGAGAGAGAGAGAGAGAGAGAGAGAGAGAGAGATAGAGAGAGAGAGAGGGAGAGAGAGGGAGGGAGAGAGAGAGGGAGAAAGAGGACGAGACAGAGGAATTGAGAGGATGAGAGAGAGAAAGATGGAGAGAGATTGAGAGAGAGAGAGAGAGAGAGACAGAGTGAGAGAAAAAGTACTTAAAAGACGAGAGAGAGAGAGACAGAGACAGATAGTTTCCATGGAAAACCCTTTAACACCTGGCTCATCACCTGACTATCATCATTTTTTATACTCCATATCTCTATTGTCCCTGAACCCATGCTCAGAGTACGGTTTATCTTCCAGATTCATTAATTTTACGACATTTGTTTAAGAACCTTGATGAATTAGCTTTAATATTTCATATTAAATAAATAATGACGTAAGATCAATATCTGAATTTCCAGAGTTTTTATCATTCCCATCTGCACTTTCAGGCTTGCATCTTATTGACATTTGGGTATTTCTCATAATTCGAAACACGTGCGTCGTTTGGAGGGGGAGGAGAGCGAGAAAAAAAATAGAGAGTGAAATAAATTTGGAGTGCGAGGTAAGATCGGGTTAGTTGAACTCGGAACCTGCTCGTAAATTAACACTCCAGCCACATAGATCAAGCGGCTACAAAGGCAAAATTTCAAATTGCCCAAATCCCGAAAGTTCGTTCAACTGGGTTTTCAAACATATTTTTGAGGAACGTGGCGTCCATTACCAGATGTTTCATTTGCCACTTGCTCACGGTTGACAGGCAATTAAATTTTGGTGTTTAGTTTTTTATTTGTTAAATGAGTTAATAAACAATATAAAAGTTAATTGTTTTCCAAGTGGTTCCAGATGGAGTGCAAACCGGTTAGATAATGAACCGGTTCAGGATTTGAAATTTCTATATTTACTTAAGCAAAATGGTTCAGTTTCAAAATCGTAAGCCAAATTAAGAGAGAGAGAGCGAGAGAGTCAGTTATAGAGCTAAACCATAATCAGATCTATAGCTACACAAATACTTCGAGCTAACTGTTTGAACCCTCCAGCCGAACCATGTCTGTTTTCCTTATCAGTTCAACTCCTTCGGCTTTACTCCGGAGCTTATGCAGTGCATTATCTTTTCGATTGCAAACAATTAATATGATTTATCGATTGGCTGCTTGCTGCTTGCTACTTGGAATTCAGCAGAAGCTGCGTTATCCTTGCAGCTGTGACATGTTCAGCAACTACGTGACTGCTTCACCCAGTCCCACTCTCTCTCTCCCCTTCTCTCCCTCTCTCTCTCCTGCTCTCTCTCTGTAGAATAATAAACCGCAACAGTTTGTCACCAGATACATCAATGTCAAGTCAGGCAATAATGTGAGACAAGTGTGCAAGGGGCTCTGGTAGGAGTAAGGGTAGGAGATGGGTTGGTGTTAATGGTGGTGGTGGTGGTGTCGGTGGTGGTGCAGCAGCCAACATACATTTAAATGCCAACTTATTTGCATAGTCCTGACGCGTGCTGCTTGTTTCCTTCTGCGCTGGCTCCAGCTGGTCCAATGGATTCTGCTTCTTTTTCTTTTGATGGATTCGCAATCATTTTGCATGTCGTACTAGCTTCAATAATAAGCAGCTGTGGACTGGCTGTTATCAGTGCCACGCCTCCGCACAGGCACAGCTTGCTGATTACACAGCGCGTTGCTATTTTCTGTGTGCCCACGCTATCCACAGGCCAACGCGGCGGATGTGTGATACGACATAAAAAAAGAGAGAAGTGAAAAGAGCGAAGCGAGAGGAGCAAAAGGGGCAACCCACGTCATCGAGCCACAAAGGCCACAGGAGCATGCCGTGGGCTGTTTTTCGCCCAGCTTATCCTGCGTGGGTGATTGCGCTTCAGCATCAGCATCAACATCAGCAACAGCATCAGGTTCAGGTTCAGGCGTTCAGCGTGGGCTTTTTGCCATTTGCCAGGCGTCAACTTTGCTACGCTTGAGAAACTTGAAAATTTTGATTTTCAAAGAAAAGAACAAGAGACGCAGGCCAAGTAGACAACAACGAAAGTTAAATACTCTTGTGGAGTGTGAGAGAGAGAGAGAGAGAGAGAGAGAGTGAGTGAAGGAGAGTTTGAAAGTGTTTTCATGCGAAATACCTGAATAGAAGAAGAAACTTCTTCAGGCAAGAATTTAAATGCTGTCAAAGTTTTTCATACTCTTCGATCAGACCCATCAGACCTCCCCAGAGATGAGTTAATCAACATTAAGATGGTTAAAATTTGCATTATATTTGTTTTGTCTATTTCGATTTGCCAGCTATTGAACACTAATTAGATTTACAGCGGAAAATGCAACGCGCAATTTTAATTAAACTCCCGCAAGCCTTTGGGGACTTTCTGCGGTTTGTTGTTTTAGTTTTAATTAATGGTATTTTCTATATCGTCGACTCGTCGTATTAACGTTGCTGCTAATTGCTGCAAGGCAACAATACGAAAATATTTTAATTGCATTGCGAAAAGTTGACGCATCCAACAACAGCAGCAGCAGCAGAGCAAGTGGTGTGAAATGAAATTGTCGAAACTGAAAACAAAAATTTTGTGTGTTTCCAATTTGCAGCACAAACGACGACCAAACTATAAACATGTAAAACTACATTCAATTTAGTTAGCAGTTTTCCCAAATTACTTTACTAGCAATTGTATTACATTAGTATTAGTCAACAGTTTGGGTAAATATTTTATTTCTAATTGTCCATAAATTGTAGTTAAATATTCGCTAATTCTATTTCAATATTAAGTAATAATAAAAGTAAAAGTTAATGCTAATGATAATGACAATAACAATTATAATGCTAATGCTTATGATTATGATATTACTAGTGCTAATGCTAATGTCTATAATATTGAAATTATTAATGAAAAGCAATAAGGTTAATGCTAATGGTAATGCTAATAGCAATGATAATGCTAATAGCAATGCTAATACTAATGTGAATAAAAATTATCAATTTAATGCAAAGTAACAATTATAATGCTAATGCTAATGCTAATGCTAATGCTAATGCTAATGCTAATGCTAATGCTAATGCTAATGCTAATGTGACTTTTAATGGTTCTGATCATAATAATAATAATATAAGTAATAATGCTATTAATAATGCTAATGCTAATGATAATAAAAAAACATTTGAAATTTATCACGCTTAGATTTGAGGCATATATTTCATTAGCCTTAATGCTTATGTTTATGCTGATATAAACTTGTCTCAAGAGTTCATTGATCCATAATTAGTCTATATATATCTCTAATGCATTGCTCAGATACTCTATCAAATAACAGTGACATAAATTCGCAACAGTTTTTATGACTTGAAAGGCTTGTTTTTATTTAATTTAATGAAATTTTTGTTTGCTTGCCATTAAGATTTGTATCTGGTTCGCAATGCCAATGACTGACTGGCGGGAGCAGAAACTGTTACTTATACTGACATTTAAGGACCTGCTTCATTTCTCCACTAACCCCCACACACACATACACACACACACACACTCTCTCTCTCTCATAACAAGTTATAATTCACAACATGCGACAAGAGGCAAAAGTCATTCGAAATTCGGGGGACCAGCTTCAAAAACATGCACATAAATCAAGTCTGCAGCCACATAGATCACCTGTACGTATAGGTGTGTGTGAGTGTGTGTGTGTGTGCACACCCCCCTACACACACACGCAACCCCCTTTGATTTGCAAAAACCACAAAAAGCTGAAATCGGTGAGGCAGGTCGTTCAACTCGTGTCTTTCGATGGAGGCGTGTGTTGTTCATTCTTCGAAATTGTTGACTTTGGCTGACTTTTTGGGGTTCTATTTTGAGTAGCCTTTCCTCTGTCCAAATATCAATTAAGCTCTAACTCGTACCGGTTATTCGAACTGAAACTCATAATAAATATTGTACAAGCAGAACTTTGCCACGTTCGCCACGTTTGCCCGGCCCCCCAGGCGCTGTCCATGTAAATAATCTAGCCGTTTTTGCGCATGGTACACAAACACAAAGGCGGCAATTAATTTAATTGAATGAGAGATTTAGATGTGATTATAATACAGAGTGCAGCAAGTGCCGAACACTGATGGCCGGCCAGCTATTGTGACGGGGGCGTCCGTCCAGCTAGGTGGGCCTCCCATGTAAACACACTATCATAATCATAATAATAATAATAATAATAATAATGACAGCAACAACGTGAAAACAAAGCAGGCGAAACGTATTTATGAACATTGAGAATAAATATACTACGCTTCTAATGGAAAATCTACACTCGCACACACACACACACACGCAAGCACACCCATGTGTGTGTGTGTTCATGTGAATCAATGAATGAATCTAGTGAATGAAAGGTCCAAAACAAAGCGACAAGCGCCATTAAGTCGTCGACTATTTGCTGTTGTTGCTGTCGTTCAGTTTTTTTTTCTTTATTCATTATTGTTTTTGTATTTTTTGTTTTAATATTGCGCCTAATGGAACAAAAAACTATATGATTGAATAGAAAAAGGTCAGCATGAAATCGGAAATACACTGTTATTTAATGTATTCCGATTAGAATATGATGGATATTTATCAATATTCAGATGTCGATTATAGTGCGAGTATATATAAAGTTCCATGTCATATATCATATTTCTTTTAATATTATTTACTTATTTATGAATCATATTTTCCATACATTTTTACAAATATTTTTATATTTCTTATTCTCTCACATTAGCTTCAAAAATATAGCCAATATATATATATTTTATTTACTTTTTTTGTGCTTTCTTTTTCAATATTTTGTATGCATAAAATTTCGATATACGATCTTGATATATCTAAAAACAATAAACGATAATTATTATGCAATTTTCAATAAATTTCACAGAGACATTTAAAGAATTTTTAATTAGCTGCCGCAGCAAATAAAAATAAATTAAAGGCGAGTTAAGAATTAAATAAAATCGGATTCGTTTTAATTTAAATTTGCTTTACTTTTTTGTTGTAATTAAAATGCAAACTCTTTAAGCTAAAATATATTCAAAGATATATAAAATATATAATGCAAAAATACATGAAAAAGAAATGAAGAAATAAATGCTGCAAAGTTTATCAAATATTCATTAGACTTCGCTGATTTTCAGTCAGACTTTATATAGAGCAATGTAGTCTATATAATTATATACATATATGGTAGGCATATGTAGATCTCATAAGCAAATCGCCAGCTATGCTGACAGAGCATGCCAGACCAACCGCGCGGTTGGCTTATCATATTTGGTCTGTCTGTCCCACAGTCTCTCTCTCCCTCCCTCTCTCCCTCCCTCTCTCTCTGTCTGCCTGTCTGCCTGCCTGCCTGGGGGTCAGAGCTGGTTCAGATCTTTTTCACTCTTTATGGTGTAATCAGTGAGCTGAATGTTGAATGCTCATATGCTTTGGCTCACGACCTTTGTGGCTCATGTTTCCTTCCTTCTTTTTGGCTGCGGCAACGCGTCGTATGATTTATGTGCTCACAATTTGCCTGCAGTTAGTTTTGATGATGTTCGTTGCGAGCAAAGTGTACCAAAAAGAGAACATGAAGAAAAAAAATGAAACTGAAATTGTATTATTATTTATTTACTCAAGTCCCACTGTCTGTTTGCCTGCTTGTCTGGCTGTCTGCTTGGCTGTCTGTCTGTGAATCTGCGCTGTGCCGCTCTCTCGACGATAAGTGATTGCCTGTCCGGGCAAATAGAAATCAAAATAACTACACACACACACACACACACACACACACACACACAGAGAGTGGCTGATAAGAGCAAATGGCAAAATGAGTTGTAATAAAATTTTCCCTGTGACCTTTGAACTTATTTTCGCTCACTTCTAAAACGAACGGCCGGAAAGGTCAGGCTGCGGCAAGGCAGGCAGGCCAGAGCTGTACAGGACATCTAATTAGTTGGTTTGAGTAAACATTCCATTGACAGTCTGATTAGCTGCCATGCATAACACCCTCGGGAGACTTTACAGTTACTATACATACTAAATACAGCATATATACTATATATGTATAATATATTCAATTTAATTAGCAACAGCTTTTATGCTGATTGAACGGGGCCTGGCCTGGGCCACTCACTGTCTGGCGTATGGAAAGTAAATAGAGTTAGTTAATCAATCGGCCATTCAAGCAATTTATTTGCTGTGTAATTTCAATTATAGAAAATTAGAAATATATAAGGGATACTACAAAGAAGGCTTAAGATGAGGCGCTGATTAGCTAGAAGATGCGAGTAACTAGTTGTCGTTTAAAGGACAATTTTTGGTTTTCAGGCTCAAGAAAGTTTGCATAGCTTTGTCTCTTTAGTGCAGCTGGAAGATATATGACATTCTAAGTACTATATCTGTTAGCTGTCATATAAAAGATTGTACTCTGATTAAGTTCATGTATGAAAAGGGTTTTTGCATCTATCTTAACTAAACTTCCTTTCTAAGCGGTAAACTAGGATTTCTTCCTATGATTATCTCTCATGGAATAAGAATGACTTTTAATGATGACGATGATGACCATGATGACGATGTTGATATTGAGAACTAGTATTATCTGAAATATATATATCCTAGTTCCTATAATTCCTAAATACCAAAAAATCCTATCAAGATTGTACTACTATATAATGCATCTCTATGGCAAATATCTGTTGAAAAAGTCCTTAGGTATAAGAGTTTCGAAAACTGAGTTTCGTAAAAATGGAGATTTATTGATTTTTACTATTTAGAACTATTTTATGATTTCTATAATTACTATAATTAACAAATCATGCTACGCTATAATGCACCTCTATAGGGAAATTCCGTTGAAAAACTTATTTTTCTGATGAAATATTCTCAAATATTTAAGTCGCATATAAAATTGAATCAGTATAAACAACAACAACGACTATAGCTGAGATTGTAAAACGCAGTATAAGGGTATTTTTCAGTGACAGTGACAGAGATAGACAGAGATAGACAGACAGAGAGAGAGTGAGATAGATAGAGATAAACATGACTGTACCCCTATCGAAATAAATGCAAATGCTAATGGCGCCAGTTGTATATAAAAAAAAAACAAAACCTTCCCATCTGTCGGCATCTGATTACAGTGTTTGTCAAAAATATTTGGCCAGCAATTAAAAATACAACAACAACAACAACAACAACAACAACAAATGTGCAGTGCGCAGTAGACGTTGACGAGAAGACGACGATGCGATCCAATGCGATGCGATGCGATGCGATGCGATGCGACTCGCGGCGCAATTACCGATGGGTAAAAAAAAAGACCAAATAATGTGTGTGGAGTAGATCGGTTCGGGCCAGACAGCGAGTGTGCGGGCCAGCGTCAGCTAACTGGGTCGAATTCAATTGAGTTTCACAACTTTCGAGCAGAGGCCTTTTTCTGCTTTTTAGCGCCAGAAATGGCGCAGCATTCTCTTCATATTTATTTATTTATTTATTTCTTTTTAATGTTTTTATCTGAGTACTTATGTACGCAGCGAGCATTAATCAGATCTTGAATGATAATTATGAGCGACGGGTATCTAGTTATGCCCTGTAACTGGTGTGGGCATGGGGTAGGATAGGTAATTGCATAGGTAATTGTCTGAAGAACATTTCTTGAATATCAAACAGACTTTTGCAACTTGGATTGATGTTTAAGTATACACATATATACTTCTCAACATCATGACTTCATATTAAAAATTTAAGTTAAATCTATCTTTACACAAGTCTCAGCGGCTTACAGAGTATCTCCACAGCGATCATGCTCACCTAGATCACTCTTACTTGTTGTGATATTATTACAGTGTAGAAGAAGGCAAGCAAAACAAAGAGTCGAAGAAAACGCAAACAAAACCCAAACAGAGAAACGACGCCAAGGCAGAAACAGAGACAGCGAAAGAGATACAGACAGAGCGAGAGGGAGAAGAGTGAGAGCGAGATAGAGCGAGTGTGAGTGGCGCGGCGAGGTATGGGGGCCAAAGACCTTATAAATCACACGAGCGTGGCATGACTGGGCGTTTCGAGTGGGCCATGGGATATGCGAGGCAAACGCTGCCTGATGCCGTGTATCTGTATCTTTAGTTGTAGATGTATCTGTATCTCATAGAAGCGCAGCGTACTAAAAATAGTCGCTGGCTGCGTGATCGCAGCACGAGAGGGGCGGTGGGGGACTTGGGGCAATGATACCTTGGCGCGGCTGTTGCATGTTGCCAGTTGATGATGCAACAACAACGACCAAAACAAAAACAAAAGCCAAACGACGTAGTTGCAGATGCGAAAGCAAATAGCAAAACAAAGAGCCGAAAGAGAAACTGAAACAGAGCTAAAGGTTGAGACAGACAGACAGACAGAGAGAGAGAGAGAGAGAGAGAGGGAGAGGGAGAGATGGTGAGAGAGGCAGAGTGTGCAAGGTGGTTAGGTGGATAGGATGAGTTTTTGGGGCGCTACTTGCGGCCTGGTTTTCTGCTTGTCTGCTTTTTGCTTAGATGGGCGACCAGAAAATTCGCTACGTCGAATTTCACAAGATTGCGACAGCAGAAAATCAGCAACAACAACAATAGCAACAACAGCAGCAACAACAATAATAACAATAACAACTACTTCGCACTTTTTGTCGCGCAATTACAGAGATACAAATGATATAGGTTCAGGGAAGAGATAAATCTACTTATGTAGCTGTGGCTGTCAGTGTATCTGTAGCTGCAGCTGTAACTATAGTTGCATCTGTACTAGTGTATCGTTGGTTGTATCTTATAACCATTTAAGTATTTGCAAATGTATCTGTATCTAAAGCATTTGTATCTATGCCTTTTCTGTGTATCTGTTTCGTTGGGTGTATCGTTGTTCTAACAACTATTCAAGTATCTCTGTAGATAGATACACTTGTCTGTATCTTTTAGATACATACATCTGTTTTAGTATTTATGGGTTATATTGGGGTATAGCTGTATCTGTTTTTGTATCTGAATCTTTTACATACATGTATCTACGCGTTGAGCATTTGAATATGTATCCATCTATCTACATATCTCTATCGTATCTATCACCTCTAAATTATCTATAGAATCTATTTCTTAAGATGTATCTTTGTTCCTGCCTCTGTGCCTAGACCTGTTTCTCTAAATGTATTTGTATCTGTATCTGTATCTATGGCTGTAACTTTATATGTATCTGTAAGTCTAGTTGTATTTGTATCTCTATCTTTTGCTTTATATCGTTACCTTAGCTCGTCTTTGGCTGTGCTGGGCAACGCCAAAGGGCGGAAATTCAAGATGCTGCGCAATATGCTGTCTTCCAATGTGGGCTTTGACTGTGATGTAGGGCCTCGAGCGGGGGACAGGCAGAGCTTGGGGATTGGCTGCTGCTGTTGCTGCTGCTGCTGCTGCTGCTGCATTTTCACATGCGAGTAAACAAAGTTATTGGAAATTTGTATTTGCGCATTGTGTAATAGCCGCAATTGGATTTTAATTGTAGATGCGCCTCAGTCTTATTGTAATTCTAAACCCAATTGCCGTTTGTTGTGCTTTGTTTTTTCCCCCTTAGCTATAGATATTATGAAATGCTCTAGCTGGGCAAAGCGCAGCGGGTGCAGTGACTTGAACCTGCCAATTGATACGAAAAGCCAACCAGCAGCTGCCAGCTGCTAGCAGCTTGTAATGCATATTCGTGATGCCATATGATAATTCCGCCGACTGCTCTCACAGTTTGATTTGCCATTAGTGGCGTTCAATTATAGCCTTGGAATTGGCCAAGCGCAGCATTTTAGAGCAAATGCTAATGACTATTTAATGAGTGATCATTGCAAATGCAATGCAACAAGTCAACAACAGCAGCAACACCAGCAACACCAGCAGCAGCAATGCTCACTAATTTGGAGAAGGGGATTTCGTTTTGTTAACTAGAGCAATTGTTTCTGGCTGTTGGTAAAAAAATGCTAATTATTCAGCAATTTATAACAGTAGTTTTGAGTTTCATTTGCATTTGAAATATTGAAGAAATAAATTTAATTGAATGAGCTTTCCATTTGATATCAAGTTAGGTTACTTCAGTTCGAAAACTGTATGAAATTTGGAATTTGACTAAGCTAAAGCTGAAACTGTCCTATTTATATTAAAAGAAATTATATTAAACTTTATTCTATATTATTTTTTCTATAAAACCTGATTTACTATAAAAAAATATCAGCTGGCTTTGCTTCAACTATTTCTTTATATAGTAAGCAAATCTTTAAGCTACATTCAACTTTTCTCTTACCTATCTCAAGCACTTGCATATTTGAACCCATTGCAAATTGGAATTTAGGGTATATTGGTTTTGTAAAAATGTATGTAACTGGGCAGTGTCCATATAGTATGTACATATATGTATATCTGATTAGACCAACGAGCTGAGTCAATGCTGATTTGTCCATCTGTCCATCTGCTTATCCGTATGAAAGCAGCCATCTCTTAAACTACAAAGGCTATATTGAGTATACAGAATTAGCATATTTCAGATTTTGTGCACCTCCCCTTCCACTTCCCTTTGAAAAATATGTTCTTCAAATAGTAAAATTATCTGCTTAGGCCAATACACGCAGCTGCAGCAGCTTCTGTTCCGGGGTCGAGGTATTTTCTAGTCGGTCACTCCCCACACTTACTCGTTTCTTATCTGCGCCTTAGAAAATTTCCAATTTGCATTTCAGTTTTAATTGTTGTTGTCTTTCTATTAACAGATCTCAGTTCAGCTTTTGTAGTACTTCCCCTTGGCTTTCTTTGAACATCGACTCGAACTTCCGGTTTTTGCCACATTTCAATTGTTGTCTCGTTTACTGTTGTTGTTGTTGTTGTTGCTGTTGTTGTTGTTGTTGCATGTTGAGTACAACAAAAGCGATAACTCATGGCGATTGCTTTTGCTTCGATGGAATTTCCATTTTGTAACAGTTTGTAGCGTAGTTTGCCCCAAATGCCCCCGCTCAACTCAACTCTTGCTCCTTTGTCTATCTCGCTCTCTCTCTTTTTCTATCTGTCTCTCTCACACTATCTCTTTGGCACTTTTTTTTTTTGGTTTACCGCTTATGTTTTCATAAATACGAAATTGAAAGTTTTTTCAACCGTCGAAAATTCTCATAAAAATTGTTCGTTCAAACCGCACAAAAAGCACTCGAGCAGCCCTTCAAGAAACAAATACAAAATGAGAGGGAAAGCAGGTCTAAGAGGGAGGGGGACGAGGAGGAGGGAAGGGGGGGGTGTGCTTACATTGGGGGTCAGGCAACAGGAACAGTTGACCGTCCGCCCAACTGTATATGAACGGGCGGCATTTCAATCAATTGGCGGCAACAGCTGCCGCTGGCATTGTTGTTGCTGTTGCTGTTGTTGTTGTTGTTGCTGCCCACGTTTTGTGGCAGCCATCTGGATGTGGCTGCGGCTTGGATGCTGATGTGAATCTGTATATGTATGTATGTATGTGTGAGTGTGTGTCTCCACTGCGAGAAACTCATAAAAAGCTCCCACGTTGTGACGCGACGCTTGTCGTAACTTTCATAGTTCGCCTGCCTCTGCCGCCTCTTGCAACACCCACCTGAACAACGTTCGCGCGGACTGTTGCCGCCGGCGCCTCCGCAGCAATGGCAACAGTAACAGCAACAGCAACACCTCCCCACGCCTCTGTTGCACTCAATGCGTTCAGCGTCACCTCAGTCGTTAGTGTAGGCCTCGGTTATTGTGTTGTGAAAATAATTTTTCGGTCTCTTGGCTGCTGCGGCTGTGTGTTGTAGCCGAGCCATGTTGCTGCTGCTGCTGCTGCTGCTGCCGTTGCTGCACGCCCAAACGCAATTGTCGTCGCTTTAATTGCTGTTGCTGTTGCTGGCAAACGGCGAGTGGGCAACACTTGGCTAGTACACAGATTAACGCCCCCATCGTTTCCGATAGCCACAATATTTTTCATTTCCTTTTTCTCTATTTTTCTGTTACCAAATGAATCTCCCCGAAAAAAAAGCTGAAGGCGGCATGCTTCAAAGTAAATGTTGTCGATGGAGTGCAGCGGAAATGCACTCTGAATGCTGGAAAATGATGAACGAAATGAACTCTATGCGATGTACTTAGGTGATGCGAAGATATGCAGTTATGTTTATATTAAATGGAACCTAATTTAGTATAAATTAAGTAATTGGGGACAAGGAGACAGAGAGAGTTAAAGAGTAAATTAAGATGAACTTGCACCTTCAATGATAGCATGAAAATATCTGAAGGGCCTAGTTGAATATATGAGAGCATTACTTAAAAATACATTTATGTGCTTTTGCTTAAAGGGATATGGTTGGCTAGGCTATCCTTCTCCGTTTATCTCTCTCTTCACTCCTATATATATGTTTATATATCTCACTTTCCATCGCCTTACCTTCTCTGTGTATCTATCTTTAAGCCTCTCTAAGCATTTCCCGTTGTCCCACCTTTTTATTAGATTTCCACCTCTTTATACCATCGCTTTTCTTTTATCAATGCATTTTCCAAGTATTTAGTAAATGTAATTCAAAATAATAAATCCTCAATGAATATGAATTCATGAAAGACACCCAAAACCCATTGGCCCATAGCTGATAGCTATTAGCTACTAGCTATATTTCTATTTCCTGATCAAGCAAATACCCCGGGTCTTTGCCCACGACATCAATGCAATGCCGCTGTAACAAAAAAAAAAGTACCGTTTCGACAATTAGTTGAAAATAGATTTGTGCAGCGAGGCAGCTCATAAATCATTGTTTTTTTTTTGCTGTTGCTTCGCTTTGCCGTCTTTTGTTATATTATTGCATTTAATTTATTTAACACCCCTGGCGAGGCGAGGCGAGGCGAGGGTGGGAGAGGAGGTAAGAAAAACATAACGAAAGCAAATAGCAAGTCAATGCGTCCACGTGACAGTTGTCATAACACATTGGCCCAGACTGTTAAATACGAAATTAACATGCACGTGACTTTTGTTATAGCCCATAACTCAGACAGCAGAGAGAGGGAGAAGGGGGGGGGGAGGGGGACAGAGGATGTACGGGGGTTCTGGCTACTTTTCATAATTTTTGTATTGTTGACACACTTTTTAGCCAGAATTTTTCTGCTGCGCCTGCACTCGATGCCCACTTGCCGCTGCCCAAATATTTACAGCCAATAACAAAAAAAAAAAAACTAGTGATGACAGCGTGATTGCGAGCCGATGATTTAATATGCTGCCATATACGATATTAAGATATATTATATAAATAATAAAATTAGTTATTGCATCTATTTAGCTTCATTAGCTATGCATAGCCATCGAGTTGGCAGACTATAAACATTTTTTAATTGCTGCAGCTAAGAATACAGTAAATGTCATAAAATTAGAACTATAATCGCAATATAAAATAGTTATTAACTAGATATACGACTCTTGGCCAGCGCAGCGGCATAACTATTAATGAATTTAAATACATATAAATATATATATCTATAGATTATATGTAGACATCGTAGTTAAGTTCGAATCACGCCATCATCTCTCTAGAACGTGTTGGGTCAAATGTTAGCTTCATTTGTTGAATAGACTTTGCCACAAGTGGTTTTTGGTTAATTGATTTGTCAGCCAGCAGTCGTCGAAGTTGTTGTTAAATATTAGTTGGCTTTTTCAATGTAGTTAGAGCTTTATTTCAATTGCTCAATTTAGCAGCTTTTATTTGCCAACAACAACGAGAGACTTTGGATGCAATGTTGACTTTGTAGTTGATAGATTGATTATGCCAAAGCGTTAGCATAATTAGAAATTTGTAACTTTAAATTAAAATGGAAAAATGGCAAATTGAATCAAAATGGTATGAAATATTAAATGTTGCTTTGATTCAATTTTAGGTTCTGGTTCCAGTTTAGTTTTCAGCTAGACTTCCAGTTTAAGTTCCAGTTCAGCCTTTAGTTCAAACCCCTTTAGAGGTTCTAGATCCATTTCAGTTATCAGTTCATGCTCCAGTTAAGCCTCTTCTTCAGGTGCTAGTTCAGCTTCCAGTTCATGGTTCAGCTCAGGCTTATATGTTCAAGTTAAGGCTCCAGTTATATTTCAGAGTCAGGTTATAGTTCAAGCTCCAGTTCAGACTCTAGTTCAGGTTGCAGTTCATGCTCCAGTTTAGGTAGCAGTTCAGGTTGCAGATCAGCTTTCACTTTTGGTTCTAATTCAGTTTCTAGCTTAGCTTAAAGTTCAGGTTCCAGTTCCGATTCCAATTAAATTTCCAGTCATTCTTTCTAGTTCTCTTAGTTCCGATTCAGTTCACTTTAACCAACTCTTTCTAAGCTTTGGTATCTCTTCTTAAACTGCTTTAATTAGAATTTCTTATACTTGATCTATATAAAAATCATATTACATGGATTTCTTTATGCTCACGCTTTATGAACACACTTAATTTTCTTGCTCATCAATTTCAAGACTTACTTTAATCTAAGAATGATGAAAAATATGAGCTGCATAGCTCAATATGAAGCCACAATTTGATGTACAGCTTAAGCTCCAAGCAAATGGCTTAATAATCTTAAATGCGGCACTTAAATGTGCCACGCCCAGTTCGCCTTTGTCTACTGTGGCTGCTGCTGCTGCTGCTGCTATTGCTTCTGCTCCTCATTATATGTTATTTCTTGCACGGTGCCACGCCCAGAGAACGCAACGCCCCCTCGTCTTTGAGTGAAACGATGTTTATGGCACATTTAAAAATGCATTTAAAATTGTGCGAAGTTTTTCGAGTCGAGTCCTGGCATTTGAATATTTTAATCGACGGACAAAACGAGATGGGGCGATGACTGGGGCGTTGGCTCTGCCTTGGGCCAGGGTTGGGGGACGGGGGCCGGGGGTGATGGGGCGCTGTTTAGTGGGGGGTTGAACTGTATTTCCATTGTATGTCTGATTCTTTGTCTTTTGGCCTGACACCATTTCCTTTCTGACTCGTGTGCAACCTGCAGAGTTTTAGAGGCTAGAGCTCGAGTCTCTTCCTGGTGGTAGGTTTTGCTCTATACTACTATACACACACACACACAGATACATACATACAAATACACACACACATATATATATATATGAAGTGTATATTTTATGCCGCTAACAATCTCATTAAAATTTTATGCGTGCGTCTGGGCCCCATCAAGGTGATAATAGAAGGCGCGACAGGGACGAGCCGCATGCCAAATCGCACGCCCCTCTCTCTCTCTCTCACACACACACACATACAAAGTGCAATGGAGGCGGGGAGAGTAGGAGGTTGGGGTCTGTGCTAGCAGGAAGCTGAAGCAGCAGCGTTAAGGATGTGACTGGCTGGCTGGCAGGCGTCTAAATTGCTACAATTACGCCTAAAATGTGTGCCAAGACAGCCAGAGACAGAGACTGAGGCGGAAGCTTAGGCTGAGGCAGATGCTGAGGCTGTGGCTGAGGCTAAAGGAACACCCCTCACATCCCTCACACACACACAGCGTGATAATGCCCTTAACCTACGCTAATTGCCATAATTTATTGCTTTAGGTGCAAATTGTTGTTGGCATGGAACTGCGACTGCGACTGCGATCCAATCCTCGCCAGAGTCACCAATAATTGAATATGTCAGAGCAGATGCCAGCTGCCAACTGCCAACTGCTGGAGCAACAATTTATGCGAAATAAATTTGCATGCCAGCCAAACAAACAATTTCCACATGATTTCTTTAAGAAAATATTTTAAAAATTTTGTTTTTGTTGTTGTTTTCTGGTTCTTGATAATAATTAACACATGTCTGAAAATTTTCTGTTTACTGCATTCAATTCTTGATACCCTGAATCCATTAACAACGGGGAATTGGAGTCTTAAAGAGGCGTGGCAGGTTAAAGAATGCGTTTCAGAGCCCATAAAGTATATCATAAAGGACCATAACTTGTGACGATCTAGCTAAGACCTTTGGTCCATCAACCTTTTTGCTTCATTACATTGTTCGAGTCAGGGTATCTTCTAGTCGTGTACTCGCAGCAATCCCATTCTTAATTGCGCTTTTTTTTACAATGCCCGACACGCCCACACGCCCAGACAGCAAATGTCCCAATGAATAATCGTTTAGACTAATATAAATATATAAATATAAATCTATATAATTTTTTCGTGGAAATTTTTTGCGATTTTCTGCAGCCTTGCGGCGAAATTTTCGTGCAAAACGAACAAATGGCCAAATGGCCAAATGACCAAATGGCCAAATGCTAAATGCCAAATGTATGTAGAACGTATTGCATTTTGGCTGCGGCCGCATTGCGTTTTAATTGCCAAATGGTTCAAGGCCATCGGACGAGATGTCTAAAGTGGATTTCGATGTAGACGCCAAAAGAAAAGCAAAAACAAAATGTTGAGCTGCTTGACAGGCATGCAGATCCTGCCAGATCGAGACATATATTTATATATATGTTGCATATAAATATCTTAAGATAGAAGTGAAGGTGTTTCGACTACAAATTTAGATCATATTTTATGCTATGCTAATGCTAGCAAATTGGTTCTTGAGTAGAGAATTCGAATCGATGTCTAGAAAGAAAGAAGGTTAGACGGATAGAGGGATAGACGGACGAATATTTCACTTCAATCAATATACTCTTTAACTATACTCTTTTAACTCCTTTTATATATCTATTCCTTGTTGAACAAACATTTTCCAGATTGATCAGCAAGCAGCAAAAGTCAAGTCCATACAGTAAACTTCTACAGCAAATTAGTCTCTCTCTCTCTCTCGTCATAAAAACTTCTCAATCCATTATACCTACACTTTTTCCAACTATTGCATTAACTCAATTATATAGAAAAAATACATATAGAGTTGCAGCTCTCAGTGGAATTTCTTTTACATGCTCAAAAGCCAACTTAAGCAACTGAAGTCCAAGCACTCAGCTCAACTTTAAAGCATATTAATTACTCGCATCAATTTATTTAATGGCCAGCTACCTTTGGGCCGAGTTGGAAACTCAATTTTCGAATCAGTTTCAGTTTGGCAGCTCCCACCTCCGCTCCTCCTCCATTAGACGTCATTATACGAAGTATTACACGTTGGGCAGGGAGTGAGCTCGGAGGTGGGAGCTGGTCGGTTGGCTTCCTGTGCACACTTTCAATCACATCCGTTTTCAATGCGATAACAAATTATTTCCATGCCACACTCGCATTGATTTTCCACGCTGCCAGCTCGGCCAGAGTTGCAGCTCATTTAGCTAAATGAAAAATGCCAAAAAGGCTTCGATTTTGTTTGTGATTTTGAAGGCTTTGGGCGCGCAGCCAAAATGCCAAAGAGCCAAAGCAAAGCCGAAGCTAAAGAAAACAAATGCACAACAAATAAAGTGAAGTAGTGGAAGGCGGAGGTTTTTGCTACGCTGATTGCATATAGCAATCATCTACAGCAGCCAAGGAGTCCAGGCGGTCCAAGGAGTCCAAGGAGTCCGGACACCCTCGTTGTGAAAATTTCTTATGAAATCGAAACAATTTGCAATAATGTATCTTATGTCAGTGCACGCGTAGTTCAAATGGAGCACACCCACCACACCATATACTCTTGCTCCTCCCTGAGTCAACGGACAAGTTAAACTCAACCCTTCAGCAGCTGCAACACTCTATGCCCAGGGGAATGCCATTGGAAATTACATTATGTTGGCATCAGGCAGGCGAGCGGGCGGGGAGGCAGTGAGCTGAGGGGTAGGTGTTGTGGTTGGGTTCAGTAAAACCAAGGACATGAAGCAAAGGGGTCACAGCTTCGGGCATTTGCTGCACACAATGTCAACATCATCAGCAACGAGCAACGGACAGCGGACTAAGGACATCGGACCACGGACAGCGGACAGCGGACAACGGACTTCGGACGGACGGGTATCGCATGCAATTCAATTTCCTTTGATTTGATTCGCTGTCGCATTTTTGTATTATTTTAAGCCAAAAAATATTTGCAGACTCCAATTTTCGGGCTGGTAGTTGTTGTTGGTATTGTTTATGATCAAAGCTGTGGATTTCAATAGCTGTCAATTGGAAGACTTGTCACAGAAACTAAAAGCCAAAAAGTTGGGGTAAGTTGAGTAGAGCTAGAGTATAGCTTGAGCGTAGAGTGAGTGTTCGATGTGTGTGAGGATAGAAAGAAGTTGCATGTCTTTTAGTTTACTTTACATATGAAGTAGATAGGATGGACATCCGGACTTGCACTGTGTTAGACCATAATTGGATATGAAGAAATTTTTGGAATTTTCCAGTATACTGTGCCAAAAGTTTGTTGAGTGGAGGGAATTTTTGGGCTATCTGTATCTGTAGAGTATTGAGCATGAATCCGTTAGTAAATCAGGAAATATGTTAAATATGATTTTGGTGCCTGAAAGCCTTACAAATTCTACCAATTACGAAATATTTCACTATACAAAATGTACAAATTTTCAATCATATCAACATTTTAGCCTGAGCCGTTCAGAGCCCCTCATATGGTTCAACTTCTCACATCGGGCTTAAGTGTTACATGACGCTACAGGCTTTTACATTAAACCAGTTTTGTAGCATGTCTCTTGCCCCAACTGCCTCCGCCACCCTGTTGGCTCGTTCTAACAAGATATTCACATTCGACTGCAACAAGCGGGTTGGCATTTTATTGGACATCTTTTGGCAATTCCATGCTCTCAGACATTGTTCATAATCAGCGAGGATGGTCCAGGATGCTGCTGTCTTTCTTGTTTTTACTTGTCTTTCTGTTTTTTGGCTGTCCTGTCAGACATGATTTACATTTTTCAGCCATATAAAATTCTATTTTATGTGAACTTTGTTTAACAGCAGTCGCCGCAGCCCAAAGGCAGCGGCCATAAAAAAGCGAACGCAGAGGAAAGACAAGTGCGGCGCTGACTGCGTTGCACGGGGCGTATGTGCGTTGACTATCCTTAACTGAGCTGAGCTCTGTTCAGCCTCGGCTCGACTCAGCTAGCTGTTAGCTACATGCGGATCATGTCCTTGTAAACACGCCATAAAAGCTGTCAGAACATGTATTCCAACATGTCGATAAGTCGGCAGTCGGCAGTCAGCAGTCGGCAGTTGGCAGTTGGCAGTTGGAAGTCGGGTTCAAGGGTCGCTGCGATGACAAGCAGCGCGATGGCCATGTCGCTGGCGAGTGTCAAACGAAAGCCCCAAAATGCTAGCCGGGAGCTGGTAACTGGTAGCTGGTAGCTGGCAACGCATTGGCGACAGTCAAGCTAGCGTCCGCCAGTCTCCGGCTGCTGAGACGCGGGGCTTTGATTTTGGCCCAGGCCATGTCGGGCCAACGTTCAAGGAAGTAAAAGTCAAAATGCTGTGGGCGCGGCCGCCTTTCTCGTCTGCTGTCGTCGTCGTCGTCGTCGTCGACGTAGTCGTTGTCAGAGGCCAGACAGCAAACCAATTGCCAGTTTATTACTTACAATTTATTGGGAAAACAGTAAATGGCGCTGGGCATGGGCCAGCGGGTGGGCAGGCAGGCAAACAGGCAGTCAGTAGCTGCGCTCTTCCACTCCCTCTCCCACTCCCACTCCCACTCTCACTGCGACTGCCGCCAGCCGTAAAAACTCAGCTAACAAATATAAATAAATACAAATAAAAGCAAATAGATTGCGAAAAATATTCATGCGGCGAAATTCGCAGCAGCAGCAACGTCTCCTGAGTCTGTTGGGGCAGAAGAATGTAAAAAAAAAAAAAATACAAATGCTGCAGCTGTGAAGAGGCTGGTGGCGGTGGGGGTGCTGAGTGGGTGTAAAACCTATTGTAATGGGTTTGTTGCTGGCCAAACAAATGGGTTAAGCAATGAATGGAGTACACCAAAAGTAACGGCAACTGGTTATGCAAAAAAGAAGAAGGATGTTACTTTTATGTATGTGAGTAAAAATTAAGAAATCAGCTGAGAAGTGGGCGAAGAAAATTGTTTATTGAACTACAATTGTAATAAGAAGAGATCATAGATTGGTTGGGGACAGTGTCTTAATAGAGTGAAAATAATGATGATAATGATAAGGAAATGACAATGATGGATGGATGATAGGTATATGATTATGGTACAGCTAGGGCTAATGATAATGATAGTGATAGTTATAATGAGAAAGAAAATTATATTGACTTAGTCAGTAAAGTTCATATACCTAAGCTAAGTTGCCTGCTAAATTTCTCTCAGTGTACACAAATCAACATATACATATGTGAAATGCGCTCAGTTGACCAAAAATAGTACAGACATCCTTCTACAAGGACCAACTCGCTGTGTCGCCTTGGCAAATGCCAATAAATCTGCTGCTGCTCAGCTTTATTTCTTTTGTAAATCATATTAAATGAATTGCGATGAATTATGGATACAAATGCATATGTGGCCGTATGTGTGAGTGTGAGTGTGAGTGTGAGTGTGTGAGTGTGTAATTTCGCGGCTTACAATGCAGAATGGCCGGCAGCAGCAGCAGGACTGGCGGCCATTGTCGGCGCCCAGCTGGTGTGGCCCTGATCCGGGGTGTTGATAGCACTGCAGTGATATTTTTATTTATTTATTTTATATTATTTATGCCATTTTAATATTTTAAATGATGCTATTTTTCACATTTTATTACCAATTTATTTTGCGACTGCGACGCTGCGTACGCTATGTCGCGACTGCCACGCCTCCTTTGTTTGACAAAAACAACAAAAACAACAAAAATTGCGTTGTCTGTGCAAAATTTTTGCTTGAAAATGCCATTGCATTTATTATAATAATGATATATAATAATAATATGTTTGTAATTTGTTTTAATGGCCATTCAAGTTAATGCGACAACAGAGAGATGAAGTGAAGCAGATAGAGTGAGTGAGAGAGAGACAGAATGAGAGCGAGCGAGTGAGCAGTCAACAAACCAAAAACTTTTAATATACCTAATTTTAATATACGTGGAGGCTATATGCGACTTGTATGGGGTTACATAGGGTATCTCTAGATATAATAGAAAATATATCTTATATATTTGTGCGTTTAACTGAACAGTCAAGCCAACTCATTGTTGTTAAGTTTACTCAGGTAAAAGTATTTTCTAGTCGACTGTGCTCTTTACTTCAAAACTGCATTTAAGAGGGCATAGACTAAGAGAGGGCATATTAGTTTTGTATATTTTATATATGAACTAAAATATAAATAAGTTTGTATATCAGAAATCATGTATCTATATATATCTAATAAGCTCAAAGAGCTCATTTGAGACAGCTAACAATGTGAAAGACTCTCACAAACTGTTTACAGAGTATGCTTTAGTCGCGCATTGCCGTTTCTTTTACTTGTTGGTCATTGTTCTTGCTTTTGTTCTTGTTGTTGTTGTTGTTGTTGTAGGGCTTATGAATTTTAGCCGCTTGCGGCTCATTTGCTGCTCTGCGCTGTGGCTGACATTTAATTACTTTTCTCGACTTTGGCACTTTTTGCATGCGCTAAATGCACTTTAAGCTGCGACGCTCAGCGACAGGGCGTTTTGGGGCGTGGTCGGGTCAATGGTGGCATAATTACCTGGCGGGCAGCAGAGTCGTCGTCGCCATCGCCGTCGCCGTCGTCGCCGTCGCCGCTGGTGGTGGCAATATTTTGTTTGACTTGGGGCATGGCCATTAACATTTTAATACGATTTAATAAACATGAGAGCCGCTCACATAAATTACGATGGGCGTACAACGGTACGTATGAGCGATATCGCTAAGCGAATTTCATCAGTCAAGGGAACGGAACGGAACGCGACAGCAGGCGCAACGCAGTTGAGGGCATGTTTGAGGTGTAATCTGACAAATCACTTGAAGTGTGTAGCATTTCATGGAATACTGAAACATATATCTGGATCTGCTTAGCGTTCAGCTGAAAATATGTTTATTGTATATTTATAGCTTATCATTTCCTCGAATAAGACACAGACTTTTAGTCAACAGCAGCGCTATATAAACAGTTTGATACTAGGAAAAGCCAACATAGCCACACTGATCCGATAATATGTCGCCTAGTTCAGTCAATTTCATTCATACATATAGATATACAATCTATATCTATATTCTTGATAGCATAGATGTCAGTTCCGAGAACCACATGCAAGTGGAGACATCCGTTCCAGCTCAAATTGTAAATATTTACTGATAAAGCCTGGCACCAACTATATAAATATACTATATTTATATAGGTTGCATGTAACGCCCCTCTATGGCCCTATGCTTGTTCTATTAATCATATTCGCTACGCAGAAATCATTTTTTCAGCCAACTTCAATATTTACTCGACGAGGCATATCGTAAAATACACCTTGCCATTGTAAACCCCATATATATATGTATATATATGAGGCTATATATGTACATAGGTGCGAGAACTTAACGCATCACTACTGACGTCACAAGTTTGACTTGTAGTGTAGGGGCAGGGGTGGGGGCGTGGTAGCTGTGTTTTTATGTTTCTCTATTTGCATTTGTGTAAAATTTGTTTGACGTTTTTAGTTTTTTTTTTCTTTCTATTTATTTATTTATTTATTTATTTTTGGTATAGTATATTATTATTGTTATTGTTGTTGTTATTGCAACTTGATTATTATCTCTATCTCAATTGACGTCAATTTGTTTTTGTGCTTTTCATTCACGCTGACGTTGCGGGGGAGAAGGTCGAGCATTGATCTTAGACTCCCCTCTCTCGCTCTCTCTCTCTCGCTCTCTCGACATAATTATATTATTATGTGCAGCACTTAGTAGTAATATGTTTATTTTGTTCTCTTAAAATCAACTTAAGCAACAATAGCAACAATTTGCTTTGTATAAAAATTATATGTTTGTATGTATGCGTGTGTGTGAGGAAAAAATGAGAGAAAAGAAATTCGCGCATTGCGTCCTCGACAGATTCGCAGAATTTATTTATCAGAGCTACCCGAACATTTGTTAATGCTGTTCAATTGTTTCTATTTATCTGTCAAAAGACGAACGTCATTATACACTACTATATATATTTTAGGAAGCCTCAAGACTATATGCTTTAATTTGGCAGTTGTAGATGGAGCTATCTTTGTTCATGTATAATAATAATCAAAATATAATAAATATCAAAATATAGTATACAAATTTGCTAGGTTCTCGAACTATTATGTTATTCGAAGTTTTTCATTTCATTGAAATATTTTTTTGAATTTTTTCCATAATTTCTACTTCTCCTGCTCTAAGAAGGAAGATCTATAGGTTTTCTACTGAAATTTTTCTGCAATAATAAAACATTTCTAGTGTATCTAAAAATTCGTTAGCTTCTTAAATTATTTCCTTTGTTTGGTGTTTTTTGTTGCTGTTTTGTTTTTTGGCACATGTTTTGATTATAATTTTTGATGAAAATTAAAATGCGTTTGCTTGTAATTGGCTGTGTGCGAGAGTCAATAATATCTATGTGCTTCTTCTACTCGATGCTCAGTTAGTGTTGGTGTCTGAGGCACGCTTTTCCTGGAAACGTGCGCTCATTGCCATTTCGAGCGATGCCAATGATACAAGCGATGACGATGATGATGAGGATGATGATGATGATGATGATGATGATGAGGTAATCTTTCTATTGGCGCGCGTTGAGCACACATAGACTGGAACTGGGTTGGTTTGGTTTTTTGGGTTGGGTTTTCGCTCTCAACTCGTATCTGCCAGTCAGTCAATTACTCAATTTGATTTTGCAATTAACAGCTGTTTCGCAGAATGGACGAAGACACAGAGAATCACTCTCTGGACTTGTCGAACGCGCTGACTAAGGCACTTGAAATGCCTCAGACTCGATGCGAAATTAACCAGCAAAAGCCTCCTTTGGCTGCTTTACAGAAACAGAAACAGAAACAGAAGCAGAAGCAGAAACAGCTGTCTGGCTTAATTGAAATTAGGACTGGCATGTGTTTACTTAGTGACTTGGAAGAGTGCAGTTTACTTCTAAATTACGACGATAATGCTTGGCAAGTGCATTCGAGCACCTCAAAGCCAACAAAAACACGTTTGTCTGCTGTGTGTTGTTTCAATTGAAGTCTGTTTAGAACAGCAATTAAAAGGCAACAAATCGAATCAAGAATTTAAAGAGAATTCAAGTAGACAAAGCTTTATAGCTGCATTAATATATCTAACAATCTTTTGGATAAATCTACTTTTACTTTCTGTTGAAAGTTCTTCAAGTTAGAAAATCCATTTCTAGCTGGGCCTGTCTCAGATGATGATGATATGAAGAGAGATGATGAGATCTCGAATGAAAGTTTTGTATCCCAAAGACTGTTATACTCCATACACTGTGCAAAAAAACTGACTGAAGTCTCATTAATTTATTCAAAATATATGCTTAAATGTCATGATTGATGCCGTTTGCAATCGGTAAACATGTGTTCGATTGAATATTCAATTATGAATGGCACTCATGCATCTTGCTCAAATTACCAAGCCACACACAGAGTGAAAGGGAGAGGTGGATGGGGAGTAAGAGATGGAGAGTTTATTTATAAAAGCAAAATGTTAAAAATATATAAAAAAAAAAACAAACGCATTTAAAAATAATATTGAATGTGCAATTTAAAAATGGTGTGACATAAATCAATTCATGCGCTAATTAAAAACATGTTAATTGTGAAGTATAAAAAATCAACAATAACAACAACAACAATAACAAGCAATGATAACAACAACAATAACAACAGCATTACTGGCACATATGATAATTTACTGCACAGTTCGCTGTATTCATGTTTATTCATTCACAAAGCAAGCGCAAATAAAAATTATCAAATGTGAGATTTAATACAAGAGTAAGTGTAAGACGGCAATATACGACTAGTAGATAGATATTTGATATACAATTATTATTTACATGATATACATATATATTTACTTTATTATCTTTTTGCTATTCTATAAATCTTTATTAATTTTTAAAATATTTATTTAAGGTTTTTTTTTTTAATAATCTATTTCTTCTTAACTATACTCATTCACAAAGTGAAATGAGTATATTGTCTGTATATTGTCCGTCCGTCTGTCCGTCCTTCCGTCAGTCCGTAGGAACGCAAACCATTTCCATACCAATGAAGCTAGGGACTTGAAATTTGGAACATATACTCGTGTATACCCTCGAATTATAAAGTGTCAAGATTGCATGTAGATTTTAAGTATCAGTTTTGAAAGAGAGTCGATGCAATAGTTCAACTGCCTCTTGTCAGTTACATATTTCTTTCTATAAGCAATATGCCCCGTTTTAACGTATTTCCAATGGACTTATGTTATAATAAATAATGCTTGACATATGCCTGCGTACAAATATCGCGAACTGTATGCAGCTGTATCTTTGAGATACTATTAGCGCCAAAAATTCAGCGAGCAACCAGTTTAAGCATCTGCGCGCCGTGACCTTCGTGCTCATTATAATTTTGCCAGGCCAAAGACACACACAAAATGTTGCGCTAAATTTCAACAAAAGATCATAAAAATAGATAGAAACAAAGAAAAATGAAAAAAGACGACGACTGCTCGATTATAAGTTACCGCGTAGATATTACTATGCACTGCGCGAAAAAAAGGTGATTAATGTTTGCCAACTTTTATCTTAGCGAAGCAATTCCATTTAATTTCAAATGGATATTGGGTCTGTACAAAGGTATTTCTGATGGGAAACGAAAAAATCCCCACTGCGAAACGACGTAATAGATAATAAACATTTGCAATGCACTTGTTAATGAAGTTAATGATGTTGTTGTGTGCGATTCGTGCCAAGGTGCAAGCGTCGTGCATCTAACAGATACCCAAATGCAACTGCTACCTCACAGATGCGCCGACAGCGATACGTGCGAAAGAGATGGCAAGACGCGAAGGCGGCGACGGCGACGGCGACGGCGGCGAAAATGCAAAGCAAAGCGCAATGTATCAAAAACAAACGACGCAAGCAAAACAAATCAACGAATAACAACAATAACAATGCTAGCGACAACAACAACAACCACAGCAACAACAGCAATAACAGAAACAACAACAACAACAACAACATTAGACGTCGTAACGTCGCTTCTTTTGGCACACTGCAAACGAGCGCATCTAATGAGGCCGACCCGCAGCCGTAGGCCCACCACCAGAGACCCAACTATACGTTAGAGTGCATGTGAAAAATGTGGCGGATAGTCGACTCAAGGGATACCCTGTAGACATAGCATAGTCTGCCATAGGTGCATGTTTGAATGAATTGTAATCGATTTACTATGTTTTCTGCATAAATATTACATGTATTCGACTGATAGATACCCTGTAGACATACATTGCTTACTGGAAATATAATCAAAATGGATTTTGAACTGTGAACTAAATCCAAAAAGTTCAGAGACCTAGAAGTATGATCAAAATGGATTTCAATATGTATTCCTTATGGAGTTTCATATTTCCAAAGAGTTGCTATTAGAATGTCAAGGATAAAATATAATAAACCAACTAATATGACCATATACATTGTCCTACTCGACACTATATAACTTCCTAATCAATATATTAATATAAAGATTTCAAAAAGTCCATTACACCGTGTAGATCTGTCTTGAGCATGCCCCTACTCCTTACTCAATTGCTGGGTATTTAAACTGACGCAGCTCCAGCGATATCGTGACGTCTGAAGCCAGCGTCGACTGCGCTGTGGACGTCAGCTAATGAATGAATTCCGCGAAGCAAAGCGAGCAAATCAACAAAACTAGCCTGTGATACGGGCATGACAACTAAGCACCCAATAGCCGCCCTTTCCCCTCCTCCTCCTCCCTTACAACGCTACCCTAGTGGCAGTTAGTACTTTAGGTACTGCATTTAAATGTATACACCGGCCGGCTGCCTCCTCTTCTGGCAGCACCGATTAATGACTCCGGGACATTTGCTGAAACGGAGCTGCAATTCATCAGCACACGCCCACGCTTACGCCCACTCCCACCAAGTTGCCAATTTGCAGTGGAAGCAGCTTAGCTACCTTACCTCTGCTTACACAATGCGACCGACCCCCCCCCTACACACTCACACACACACACAGCCGGTGCTCACATAACGGTGCGGTCTGTGTGAGTCCAAGTTGTGATATATGATAATCGCCGGCACATGCTGCTAGCTCGGCTCTTAGGTGTTTGTGAAGAGCTGCGCTCCAGGTTCCAGTTTAATAAATACTCTCCAAAAAAACGAAGAGATAAACAACCAATTGGCGACTAAGAACCGTTACCTGCTCTCATATATAATATATGTAGGCGTTTGTGTATTTTTAGCACAGCAAAAAGTCGCTTTTTTAAGTCTACAGGTGTTGTGTCGTCATTGCCAGCAAACGAAAGTTAAAAGTTGATCTAAATTGCTTGCGATTTTCGAGTGAAAGTATATTTCTAGAGGCTTAAATATATCTCGTATTTGAATGACAACCAAATATGACGCTCATATTTAACTGTAAAATATCTACATATATAAAATATTGTTAATCAGTCATCAGTCGAAATGCGTCAGATTTCATTCGGTCGGACACAATGGGCGTATGAGCAACTTTTGCAGTCTAAATTTTTTCTTAGTTCAGGAGAATTCTCTGTATTTATATCTTTATCTATAGAGTATTTTGTATGCAGATTGCTTAATTCTTGTTTATATAGTATATAGCATAGTTGGATCGTTAATCAAATCGCATAATCTACTTCATTTATATTGTAAATATTCACTAATTAGCTTCGATTACATTCTAATAGCATAGGTAATAGAATATCAAATATATGATATGATATGCATATGATTTACATGAAGATGCAAATCTCAGTTTTCCCTAGAAAACTATTATAAATGATGGCTAACTTTATGTTAGTTATTTTCTATAGAATCAATTATAGTTCTTTATATTAATATTTCAATTAAGAACAGTTAACAAATACTTATTATAATATATATATATATATACTGTATTCATTTAGACTTGATCTTCAACCCGTCTCACTTGTTTTTTTTTATCGTTTTAATTCAGTTATATTAATTTATATATAAATAAAATTCTTTTGACATATTTGTTATATATTTTTAATACTTTTTTTCTCGCTCGTGTAGCCTTTCTCTGTTTGTTTGCCGTTATATTATTTTAATTAATATTTGCAATTTGGGTTAAGGAATTATTTCAAAATATTTTAATCTGCTTTTGTTTCTTTTGTTGATCTTTTTTGTGGCATGTTAATTTATAATCCTATTGTGGCTCCTGTTATTGTTGCACTCGAGGCAATTTCTGTTTCTCTCTCTCTCTCTCTCTCTCTCTCTCTCTCTCTCTCTCTCTCTTTCTCTCGTTTTTTTTTTGCATTATTTATACAAATTGTTACTGCTGACTGTTATTCGTCAATGTTCTTGTTTTTTTTGCTGCTCATATTGTCTCTCATTGTGAGTCGGTTTTTTGTGTTTTGATTACGCAAATTAAACGCGTCTAGACAGCCAGACGGCCAGACGTCCAAGCGCTGAACGGTGGGCGTTGTAGAGAGAGAGAGGGAGGGAGGGGGGGATGGTGGTGCGACGCCGACCTGCCAGTCGTTGGGTGGTTTGGTGCTTGGTGGTGCCCAACTTTTGTTCAAACAGACATTGTGACCGAGTGACCAAACGGCTTATGCAATTGAACTTGGAATTATGGAAGCCATGGATTAATGTATGATGTATATTTTGTTTTGTTTCGCTGCTTGTTTGTTTAGCCCTTTTGATATGCTCGTGTGGCTAGGTTGATATTGGGTTGATATTGACTTACTGTCTGCATTGTAAAATGAGAGACTTGAAACTTTTGAATATAGAGTCACATACATATGTGTATAACTCCATATAGTATGGAGATTCCCACCTGTTGAGGCGTGGTGTTGGGTTTTGGGTATATTGGTGACAGGACCCATAAAGTATATATATTCTCGGTCAGCAAGGCGATCTATGCATGTCCGTTTGTGCGTCTCTAAAGAGAGAAGACTTTAACTTGTTTTAATCGGTACTGCGTCGTCGAGTTTAAGTAATTTCGTAGACGTAACGAGCAAAATTTTGCTTTTGTTTATATTCATAAACATTTTTGGGTGGCAATTGTTACGTGGAATTCGCAGCGCCAACAAAATGCAAACAAAATAAATAAAAAGCGAAAAAAAAACGAACGACCAAAGTGCAAATAATTATGCGGAATTTTTTTGTGTGGCGTCAGTATCGTTGACTTGACAAAAAAAAAAAAAAAACAGAAAATGCGAAAAAAACAAAACGCAAACAACGCGTCGAAGCTGCTCTTGGCCCTGGTCAGGGCTAAGATCTAATCTATGGCATTATATATATGTACATGCATGTATATATATATATATATATATATATATATATATATTGTATATATATATATAGATATATGTATCTGTATCTGTATATAAACCTATTTTGATGCATTAAACTGTGCATTAAAATAATATCAATTGTTCAGCATTTAAATGCTTAAAGACTTGTCGCCCAGTCAACCACATTTTGAAAACTATCTAGGGTAGGGTGACCATACGTCCTGGAATTCCGGGACATGTCCCGTTTTTGTCAAGACAAGTGAAGTATTTTTTTGAGGAAAGCAGCGCAGCTAAGCAGTTTTTTGCAACAAAGTCGTCGACCGTCCCGGAATGGCCTGAGGCCGATCTGGTCACCCTAATCTAGGGGAAATTTAATATGCAGCAGTTTGTGATTCATTTTCCTGGTTTTCGTATACTTATTAAAAATGTGAATGTTTATTATGTATGTTTGTTATAAGTGCTAGAAAAGTAGCGTTGAATGATTGGAAGAGCAGCTGTGTGCAAAAGTCAGGGTATCTCCTAGTCGGGCACTCTGACCTTATACTTATTTGCAACTGTTTGTGTGGAAGTGAAGCTGATGGTGAATAACTGGTGTTGTCATATCTCAGCTAAAAATTTAATTGTTTTCTTTCCTATGAAAGTGAAAGTCTAAACATGGAAATATATATATATTAATATTAGTCTTATTGCAATTCCTTTACCTAAAGACTAACTGAAATTTCCAATGCCCTATAATCATATGACTCAGAAAGGGCATTATGATATTCGAAAATTGAACTTAAGCTGAGCTAAGTAGATTTGTCGTCAGCATGAATAGTCGATAAATCTTAGGTCTCGCCCATGCAAGCTAAACTGAAATTCTCGGAATTAGCTAAAGCCTATTTAAACTTCGGCCTGACGTAGTCCCCTATACGTATTTATTTTTCTTGAACAAACAAAAAGTCTTATTCACATTTTTTTCCCGCTCTTTTAATTGCCATCCGGCATTTATTTCAAATTGCGATTATAGCTGTAAAAAAGTCGCTCGTATCGCAGTTTAAAGTGCAGAGCATTGCATATTCCATAAGCAGGCAAACATTATTTGTTTTGCGGTTTTCGTTGTTGTGGCTGGTTTTTATTATTTCTGAGAAAATTTGACGGGTACGTGTGACATATTTGAGCTGGAGGCGCCGCCGATAAGGCGCAACACAGTCACAGTCACAGTCACAGTCACAACAATCCCACAGATACAGATACCGATACTCAGTCAATGGCACCGACTACGGCCCTGGCACTGGCACTGGCGCTGGCACTGGCACCGGCTGTCATCGCGTCAATGTGGGCATATTGTAGTTGGGTAGACTCGTTGTTCTTGGACTACACTTGGCATGCAAGACGTCCGACTGTTGTCCGACAGTCTTTGTTGTAAATAATTACGATGAAGTCGCAGAAAACGCAAATTGTGACTAATAAAATGAGGATGAGGACGTCGAAGTCGGCGACAACGTCAAGTGGAAGGTACATACTTAAGCTAAGCTGGGAATATTGCGTGGGGATTCCGGGCCGACCCAAGTTGAGAGTCGATAAGTCGCAATCGATGTGCATGATTTATGTGCCTTAAAAAAACACAAGAAAGAGCCCAACAATGGGCTGCGGTCGACTGTTTAATACACGCTCAGAGCATAACTTAAGATACAC
This sequence comes from Drosophila nigricruria, assembly GCA_037075265.1. Lineage (NCBI taxonomy): Eukaryota > Metazoa > Arthropoda > Insecta > Diptera > Drosophilidae > Drosophila > Drosophila nigricruria. Next base: position 1,039,124 of record JBAMCI010000227.1, on the reverse strand, counting down.
TAGAGATAAGCTCTTAAGAGTTGATAACAAATTTGATTTCGTTGGTTTTCCGTTGCTTGCGTTTTCCTCTTACTTATTATGAAATAGTTGTATGCATATACCCCTCTGCACTGCCATGAGCGTGTATCAAACTGAGGAAATGGATAAACAATAAGATTGAGTAGAAGCAAAGCTTGGATGAAGGTCATTATCCAGCCAACGACCACGCGCGTCCTGTTTCATAATTAAGTTGGGCTCCGCCTCAAACTAGAATGGGCTAACTGGGCGGTCATATCATTTGCTTGTGGGCGCTTTAATTGACGCGCAGGCCAAGGGAAACTGGCAACGGAGTAGCAAGACAAAGGGAAAGGGAAAGGCCGAGGCCGAGGACGAGGCCGGGCAACGTATCAAAATGTGCAGTTTGTGTTTATTCAGCGTAAAATGAAATTATCATCGTCATATTCAATTATCCTTGCGAGTGCATGATGGCTACCCCAGGCCTCCTGCCCTCCATCAATGGTCTGTTCATTGACCCGTCCTCAACGTCGTCGTCGTCGTCATCCCTGTGGGCGGACTGTGAAGGACGACGCACCACAGAGAAACCAGCAAGCATCTGTCTATCCGTTTAAGCATACGTTTTGCACTCACAAAAGGATTGTCGGCTTGTGCCGTAGGCGTTAGTCGACTGCTCCTTGTTGATTGTAGATTGAGGTCGTTCATGCGCATAAACTGACCAAATTGAAAATTGCATTCAACATTCGGCAGGCAACTGCAACTGCACCATTGCAACATTGCAACATTTTCCGCATTGCCTGTAAATTGCCAATTGGCAATCGCATAACAAATTTTGTCATAACGCAACCTTCAAATCGTTCTCTTTGTCTCTTCGTTTTAATTGGAATTTCCAATTTGTTTTCATTTACTGAGAAGTATGTAATAGTAAAATATTAAATCGTTATATCTTTAGAAATTAATACTAATGCTCTTTATAATCCTTCATACTTTTGCCCAATACTTTTTCTTTTCATCTGCCAAACTGTAAGCCTTTTCAGCTTGAGCATTTAAACATTTACCTCTTTTATATTGTACATATAAATATATCTCCTAGAAGTTTATATCTCACTCTGAGAGCTCTCTGTCTCTCCCTCTCTGTTCTTTCTCACCCTCATTTTGCAATATCTGCATCTCTCACGCAATTAGCATGATTTTAGGGATTCCCAGAAATAGTGAATCACTTCCTACACATCTCAAATAATGTATATTAATAAATTTTTACATATATGTAAATATATATAAATACGATATTTAAGCTCTTTATTATTGTCACAACAAAACGATAAAAACAAACTATAAAAGTGCAGTCTATAAACACATTTGAGCCGAAGCGTAGCAGTTATAGCCCATATTCGCGTCTCATAAATGGGCTTCCGCATCTCCATCAGAATCCAATTTCAGGCAGCTGGGGCAGTGGCAGGGGCAGGGGCAGGAGTTAGGGGTGGTAGAGAGAAAAAAAGCAAATTTAAAAATTACACGCGCAATGATTTTTATTGCATTTGATGAACATTTAATTTTGATTTAATTTTTAATGAGATTTACTGCCTCAACTGCGTTTCTATATATATATATAAATATATATATTTTGTTTTGTTTTTTATGCATTGATTTTTTTATATCTTGTTTGGGGGCTGTCAGAGTAAATTTGACGGCGATTGATATGATTGGAAATGGGTTTTGGGGAGCTACGTGATAATCGTCGATTACTGCCATTATTGTGGCCACCCACAGGCAGCGAAGCGGCTGCCGATGGCAAAATAATCGTAAAACATAAACAACAACAGCAACAGCAACAATAATAATAATAATAACAATGTCTAATAACAGTCGCAGCGATGTAAATAAATAAATTGTGGCGAAATAAAATGAAATAAAATAAAATATAAAATCAAAGTAAAACTCAACAGATAAGAGCGTTGGATAGGTCGACGATTGAATACTCTGTGGGACTGGAGAGAAATTGATGGTCTCATTATTATGAGATAGATGATTATTGTTAGTAGAGACTTAGTACTTAGTACTTAGTAGAGATGACGATGCTCAGTTAGAGCACATAGAACTGCTTAGCGTTAAAGGCCAAAGCGGGATAAAGCCTAGTTCCCAGCAGCTCAAGAAAGGCAAGGAGGCAAATGCATTCTGACACGACCTGACTGGCGCTGCTTAAAACATCTCTCTAGTCTACTGCTTATGCTATTACAGCAGTACTTCTGCCATAGCTTTACACATGCCCTGGACTAAGTCAAAATCCCTTGTTTCGCAAAGTTATTTAAATGCTGACAATTTGAGGGAGCAGAGCAATTGAGTACGTGGTAATGCAATGTGAAACAATTGGCAACTGCATTTGGTCAAATTGGCATGTGGCTTATTTATTTATTTGTTTAAATTTTAATGATTGCCACCGATAGCAGCAGCAACAGCAGAAACAATTGCTGCGCCAGGCAAATAAACAAATTAACTCGAAATATCATTGGGCTTTCTATACGTGTGTGTGTGTGTCTATGATTGTTTATTGTAATTGTTTTGTTTACCTTTATTGCTGTTGTTTTGCCAATGTAATTTGCAAAATGATGCAGCTATGGCAGACTACTGTTTGCAGCAGCAGCAGCAGCAGCAGCAGCTGCACTAACTCAATTATTTTAATTAAACTTGATGACTGACTAACTGATCATCGATTAGTGGACTTAGTCGCTATTAGTCGGAAGTCGGCTTTGTCTTAGCCTTGCATTGTTTTGCCAGCTGGATTATTTCAATATGATATTATGGTAAAATGATATATATGCTTGTGGTATCAGCTGATTTGAATATATACTATGTACTCTAATAGAACGATGAATGGTGAAGAGGGAGAGAAAGGCAAGTTCGTGGAATATAAAACATATTTATACATTACATTTGAAATAGAGTTAAGGCATATATAGTTCCAAAAGATTGTAGCTCAAAGTTTGTATATAAGAGATTCATTTCGATTTTATAATAATATTCAAAACATATGCCATAAATTTTCCTCTACTAGTATCTCTGAACTGTTTTGCCAGCTGTACTTTACTATATAATTATACCCATTGAAAATGGGATTTCCGGGTATAATGGTTTTCTGAAAATGAATGAAATAGGTAGTACGACTCGTGGAAGAACCAAGAAAGGTATATATATATTCTAGATCAAGAAGACGAGAATGGGCGATCTGAACATGTCCATCTGTCCATCTGTCCGTCCGTATGAATGTATATTCCTATTTTCGATAACTCTCCATTTTCTTATTATCGATGAAGTGCAAAAGTTATTAAACTTTTGAATATCATCTCTTCTCATTGTTCACGGCACACCCTAGTCGCCCACTCTCGACTACAGCTTTCTTACTTGTTTTCATTTCAATTTCGCAATGTTGTTTACTAACACAACAGCAACAATGTTTAGACACTGGCAGATTGGCATATTGACACGGAGGGATTGGCTGATTGACATAGGCTATTAATTTATTAATAGACATGCGAGCCCGTCCAGCGGGCGCCAATTAGACGTTTGTCAACACATAATAATTTATTTCTACTTTTTTTTTTCTAAATAATCATATGAAAATACACAACAATAATAGAAAAAAAAAATAATTGCATTAAAAATAAATTTGCGCACGAGCTTATCAAATGCTATTCACGACAATTCGCATTGATATCGACAGCCGGAAAATGTTATTTTGGCATGAACTTTGAATTTAATTAACAGCAGCAGCAGCAGCAGTAGCTGATTGCGATCTAGCACTTGTTTTTTGTGGGAGCTTTTCTAGTACTAAGGCTGCGATACGCATCTCTGACAAGTTTGCTATGAGGCTTACATAGTTTAAAAGGGGTATACTGGCTTTTGGCCAAAGTTGAGAGGGCCAGCTTCTCTGGCTATATCTATATCTTCTATCTATACAAATCTATATTTTATAGTTAAGCTAAGCCTTGCCTGGTGAGTATTCTTCTGCTTATGGTGAGATCAACACTAGTCTCTAGGGTATATCTAGTTGATACACATTTTGATAAGTACTTAAAATGAAGACTAGAGAGATTGAGAGAGAGTGAGAGAGAGAGAGAGTCCAGAGAGCAACTCTGCACAAGATCTCTTTAGAAATATGGCTTTGATTCCAATTAAAGTTCTTTTTACACCTCGAGCGAGTACTAGGCAGTCAGTATTGTCCAGTTGAAATGCATGTATGGAATTTACTTCAACCTTGGCCAAATATCTGCTATATATAATAAAGCCGAGCTGCTCGCAAACTTTAGAGTTCATTTCATTTGTCAACTCATAGCTGAAACTATGAAAATTTCCTTTACAATTTTGGCCTGCGCCACGCTGGCGCTGCTGCTGGTTAGTATTAAAAGCCAATTTGTATCCTGCGTATCCTTGTTAACTCTTCTCAACTTTCGTGCAGTGTACTGCCCAAGCGGATGATGCAGGACAAATGAAGGGCGCTGCTCAATCGGGCTTTTCGGTTGGAGCTGGTGCCGGAGCTGGAGCTGGTGGTGATGCCGAGGGACAAGGCGGCGGCGAAGCTAAAGGTGGTGCAGGTGCTGGCTTCGGTATGGGCGCCCAAGCTGGCGGTGGAGCCAATGGCAATGGAAATGGTGGCCGCTAAGCGTAAGAAGTAGGCGATGGCATCGATGTCGGCGGCTTTTTCGTTTAAAATATCATTAGTTAAAGTCACAGGTACGGGCACGGGCACAGGCCACAGGTGGCATTGGGCCACGATGCGGCAGCACTTCAATAAAAACAACAACAGCGACAACAACAAAATACGTTTGGCAGCCCTAATACCACTTAATGCCATTTTATGAAACGTTACCCGAAATAAAGTACAAACAATCGACGCCGCCGCCGACGCCGATGCCAATCGCTGAAATCGAAATCGAAACCAAAATAGAAAATTCATCAGCAATGTTAAAAATATATCATCGCATTTTTCTACATAACTCAAGTGATCAATAAAATCCAAAACACCCAAAAAAACACAATCATTGTGAAATATGGCGCTTCGCCGAATTTTGCCAAATCATTCGATTGATTGTTTACACTGAAGGGGGTTTTCTTTCAATAAAAATTCGCTTCCACGATAAGTTCTTGGCGCGGGAAGTTTCCGCTGTGTCAACCAGTTCGATCAGATTGAATACGATTATTAACCATTTTTCCATGGAATTGCCTATAAATACGTTTTATTGCGCTGCACTCACAGCGCTTTTATAAGGAGCTTTACTTTTGGCATTTAATTTGAGCGATCATAAATTTTGAACGGAATTAACTCAAGCTACTATTAATGGTAAATAGAAAGAGTCAAGAGACCTATGATCTGTCATAAATAGCTTTAAGGTGTATGAGAGAGAGAGTTATTTGTATTGAAAATTGAATGCTGATAGAATTTCTCAACTGATAAGGCTTAGGAATATATATCATTTATAAGGAAGGAAGAGGTTTAGTGCGGGGTGTAAAACAATTTTAGTTGGACGGAAATGTGTATGAGTCCGATTGTCTTAAGAGTCAGAGACTGTCAATAGCAACTGGACAGTTGGAAGTGATGAGGAGTATATGTTTTTCGATATTGATATTGATATTAACTACTAACAACTAACAACTACTACTACAACTACTACTAACAACTAAAAAATACAATTACAGCTTTTAATTCCATCGAGCTAAATAAAAATGTAATCACAGGATAAATATAATATTACTTGTCCAGCTGCTAACATAGTTCTTATATATGTTTGCCCCTTTCTGTGCACTACTACATATACATTCGAAATGCTATATAATTCTTATGAAATCAAGCAACCCTTTTGGTCATATAATGGCTCATGTAATCGAGGTCTTGGCCATTGCCATTGCAGCTGCCATTGTCTGGCCTTGACACGCGCTGAAGTTCAGTTTAGTTTTTGTGTTTAGATTGGCTTTAGTTCCATAATCCAAGTGACGCCTGTCCGTCAAGCTGTCGCTGCCGTAGGGCATCGCGTAACGCGTGTGGCCAGTGCAGACACAGCAACAGAGATAGAGAGAGTAAGTGAGAGAGAGGGAGCGAGAGAGAGAGCGGAGCCGTTGCAAACAGGCATTAGATAAGAGACTATCGTTGGCAGGTTGGCCTTTGGGTGGTGCGTGGTATGGTGTGTGGTGCGTCTCTTGGCTTTTTTATTTATTTTATACGACAGTCGTGAAATTATGCGGCGCTGAACTTGAAACTGGTCACGTGCGAGGCGCCGATGTGGCGATATACTCGTAATTGGCAATTTAATCGCTGACTCGCATTCGCTGATAAGCGAATTCGTGCAACGTCTGCGGCCCAGAGCCAAAGCTTTTTACCTCTTTTACTGGGAACTCAGCCAGCACAATAACAGCAACAACAAAGGCAGTCAAAGTTATGTTTATCAACAAAATTCAAATTGCATTGTGCAGGTGCCAGGGTCTTGATATGGTCAAGTTACGAGCTGGATCAAGGTGTAATGCCACCATGGTGCGAGCGGCCATTAAATTGATTGACTGACAAGATTTACAGCAGGCCGTGTGCTGGGCGTAATTGCGGCAAGTGCAGCTGATTTATGTGCATTACCATATAGTTATAGAATGCTAACCGATATCGCAAATTGGCAAGAAACACGCCCGATACACGCTCTAGACTCCGGTCATAAGACCTAAGATACGTCGCTCATAAATCATTCAGAAAATGCGCGCTCACGTGCAAATGCGTATAGTGCAGCTTATCTAATGACCCATTTCGACTTTCACACTCATCATCAGCCATATACTATATACATATAGGTATATAATCGGGCATACACATGTATCAGACCATATGCATTGCCATTAGCTTTTGTCTAATCTTGTGTATGTGGCGCCCCACTCGCCAAATGCGCATTATGAAAGCAAATTGCGTGTTGGGTCTGAGTTTTCTGAAGGGGTGGGGGAGTGGTGCGGTGGTGGTGGTGCGGACGGGAAGTGGGCAGTGGGTGGGCGAACGCATTTTGCTTTCATAATTTTTTGCTTCTGCCATGTTGTTCAAGTAAGTCGCAATTGGTAGCCTCCAAATTATTGTTGTAATTAAACTAAACAGAAGAACAATGCAAATATTGGCATGCGGCTAATTAACGTTCAACTAATTGGCTAGATAATCACTTGAATATACACAAAAACAAAAACGAGATGGGATACATTGAGACGAAATAGAGATGAGCTTCCAGCCAGCTGACCACCAGCAGCAAGAGTGTAAACAAACATTGCTGAAAGCTCAATGAGAACATAGTGCAGCTATAGAGTATTCTACATATGTATAACGTATATGAGTAAAGGAGAACATAAATTTGCAAGGCTATGAGGCATGAGAGGCACAGCGATAAGCGATTGTAAAGGAAAACTCCAAAGAAGTGGTTAGTTAGATATGTGATATATTTTATTATAATGTTATTAATAATGATAATGATATTCGCGATGAAAGTGGAAATGATAATGATAATGGTACTTTCAAAGCTAATTAAAATACTAATGTTAATACCAATGATAATGCTAATGTTAAGAATAATGACAATAACAATGACAATAACAATGACAATGACAATGACAATGACAATAATAATGACAATAACAATGACAATGACAATGACAATAATAATGGTTATGATAATGATAATTGTAGCTATAATGACAATGATAATGAACTGTCTGTCTAGATCTTTCACTGTCTGCCTATCTATTGCCATATAACACTTATACTACAAATGATCCGATGTAGCTCGATTCTCCTAGCTTCCATGTTCCATGTTGTTTTCCATGTTTTCTTTGAAGTCTTCCTCATTTATTTTCAGAATAATTGAGATTCTATTTGTTTAGCAAAGCTATCAAATAGCTTAATTTGCAATAGAACACATAATAATAATAATCCACTCGATGATTGTCGATTCGATTTTCATTAACTGAAATGCGTCGTTGGTATTACGCGTTAGCCAGCTAGATATATTGTCAGCCTATTTATAGATATGGCCAAAAAAAACTGCGTAATGGCTTCCTTGATCGGCTCGAATAGAACTTGACTATCGGGGCCATATATATACATATACATATATATGTTTTTCGCTGATTAAACGGGCTTACATGATGCGGCGAGGCGATGACATTTTCATTGCGTAATTTTTCATTCGAGCTGAAATTCGCATTTTCAAGTTGTTGCCCTCAGCTATGGTTGTTGTTGTTGTCGTTGTTGTTGTTGCTGTTGTTGCCGGTACTGCAAACTACGCAATTGATGAAGTGTAAATGTACGTAAAAACGTTGCAATCATTAAGCGACGCTTCGGTGCGCCAGGTTCTACGGCCATATGCCATTTGTATCTGTCAGATACTTTTGCCAGTTCGCCTGATTTATGAACTGCAAGAGGCGAACTGCGCTGGCAATTACCGTTTGCCACAACACAACAATTGTTATGCTATGCTTATTAACAGCAACTGTCTAGGCAAATTGCTCAAATATACATAATTTTATACCATAATTAATAATAATGATTACGCATTTATGAGCTGAGAGACAAAGAGAGGGAGAGAGAGATACATATCTATATATATACATAGATACATCATCTACAGACATTAGTCTATGTTTTCAAGTCCGTGTCGAGTCGAATCGAATCGAATCGAATCTGTCGATCTGTGGACACGTGTTGAGCTGCCGAGACGCCAATTAACATGAGGCGTACTTCAATTTGTGCAATTGACCGATTGCCGGGGCATTGTTAAAAATAGGTTTTTCAATATTTATTTTTGGCCAAACGACAGAGTCAACGACGACGCAGACAGCCGCCTTTTGCTTTTGATGTTTATTTTTAGATCCAAAGCTAAATGGCTGAACAGATTTACAAAGTTAAGTGGTTGTTTGTTGTGTTAATAACATAAACAACAGCAGCAGCAGCAGCAACAGCCAGAGCATCAGCAGCAGCAACAACTTTTAAAGAGTTTTCGAGTTGGGTCAAGACTCAGTAATGGAAAGATAGACAGCGTGAAGGCGAAGGAGTGTGGAGTCAGAGATCGGTTTATTCGCAGCTTGATAATGAATCTCTTGATTGATTGTCGGTGCAAGTGAACTGTCATAGAGTCAACATAGAATTAGATAAATAGTTAAATGAAGCAGCTGTGCCTTTGGGCGCCCAATTCCAGTGTTGACATACTTAGAAAGCTAGCCCATAGCGTGGGAATCAACTGGTAATAGTTAGTCAAATAGATTTAAGAATTATTTTTATAAAATCATGCATGATTTTATATTTATATTGTTTTTGCTGTGAACTTAATTCAAAATATAACTTAACATTTTATATATATATAATTTTTTTGGCCTTTCTTTAGTCAATTCTTCATATTGTTTCCTTTTGGTAAAAAAACAGTTTACCAATTAAAATATTTTTAAAAATAGGTAAATTTCTCTTTCTTTGTAATTCTGCTTAGCGTTCATCATATTCATAATTCGTCTTCAATTTTCTATCAATATATACTTTAATGACATCTTAGTTTCATTAACAAAAAAAAATCCCCTTTTTATTTAGATTTCATATAAATTAATTAACTGAGTTAAAAAGTAGTCTGTGTTGTTGACTCCACATCATCATCGAGCAAATTAACTGATCTATAAAATATCAGACTGAGAGATAGTTATAAATAAGTTCATTTATGGACTGATAATAGGTACAAGTGGACTATAAAGTGGAACTAAAAATAAGTTTATGAATTAAATTGTTGATAACAATTTGTCCATTCACTCCTTGCACCCGATGCTGTTGTTGCCCATTCAACAGGTGTTAATGCCTTGACCTTGAGCGTTGTTTACTGAGGAAAACGAAAAAAAAAAAACAGAGCAAAATGCAAAACAGTTTTGCAGGTGCAGCGATCAGTGCGATTAGCGCAATCAAATAAAAAATGAAATAAAAAATAATTCATTAAAAGCGGAAATCTAAAAAAAAAGTATTTAAAAATAAACAAAAAATTAAATAATAAATAAACGCAATCTGAAAGAGCAGCGAAATGAATTCAGAACTAAGAAATAAAATATGAGCGAAAATAAGTTGCTAAACATTTATATCAATACTCATAAATTTATAAGTGTGTCTGTGTGTGTGTGTGTGTGTGGAGTATGATAGCATCAATGAAAGCGTCATGTGAGCGGCGGACGGCGGCATGATTTGAACATGAAATTTAGTTCCCTTGAAATCAGCAATTGCTCACCTGTTGAATGTTGCACGCGCCAAGAGCTAGTCAAAACAATCAGCAAAAACCAACAACTAAAGCAACAACAACAACAAAATGCAATAATAATTTATTAGTCGTTTTATTTGTATATACATATATATATGTAATCTAGTTAAAGTATACTCTAGTAATAGGGTACTATAATTATGTCACTAAAGTCGTACCGCAGTGAAGAGGTAGAAAAGGATCTGAGTTATCGATAAGAGAAGAAAGTCTGCTCATAAGTCTTTCCTACTAAAACTTCTCTTAGGTAATTGATATCAGAGCAGTGTGCTTATCATGCAGCTCTGCCAATATCTGGAACTACTAAAAACTCAATATATTATACGAGGTCTGTTCAAAAGTATTTTGCACTCGTCAAAGCAATCCCCATGATTGACTTCTATATCATAATCGAACATATTCTATGTTTGCAAGAGCATTTGAGCTTCGGTGTCTCTCGAGAACCATTAGTTTTTGTCTTCTTGTTGGCTCTAGCCGCGCCTCCTTATCGCTTTATCAAATGCCTGGCACTTGCTCTGTTTTGTTTTGTTTCTTTCGGCACTTCGAACCTTTGTTGACATTGAGGCCCAATAAACCGACTCACAACGCGCGCCATCCAAATCAGTTCCAAGCTGGCTCATGCATGATTCCCCAAGCACTCAGTAGGCGCGACAACTAACGATGACAGAGAGTATTTTTGACGGCTGAGAGCGAACTATACTAATAGTGCTAGTTAATGATGACAGAGAGCAAACTTAGAGAGAGAGAGAGAGAGAGAGAGAGAGTGATAGAGTGAAGGAAAGAGAGGAAGAGAGGGACAGAGCTGAGAGCTGATATCTAAGAAGTTGAGGTGAAGAAACTGTAGCTGATGTATCTGTATCTGTATCTGTGACTTGTGCTGCTCATTAGGCTGAGTTTGAAACATAACCAATGCGAGCAGCTAAATGCTGCCTCAATGCTGATCATGTGCTGAGCGCTCCGCGCTTTGCTTGGCGCCTCGCACCTCGTGCCTCGTGCCTGGCATTCAGGTGAAAATCAAAATACCCAAAAAGACTTTGTTCCCGTTTCTTGTTTGGGCCTTTGGAGTGCGTGACTCGGGCACGCGTTTAATGCGCGGAATATTTCTATTGTTGCCTTTCGGCGACAACAACAACAACAACAACAACGACAACAACAACAACAACGACAACAACAATAATAATAATAACAACACGCGTAATGAATTCGAAATTAATACATTTTTATTTGCCGATGTGCTGATAATCAACTTTGATTTGCTGCCGGCAAACAAATAACAACAAATGTTTTTCGCTCAGTTGTGAAATATTTTTTTAGTGAGGCATTTTGTCACCCTCTTTTAATTAGTTTTGTGCTAATAGATAGCCCCCAAAAACATGAGCAGCAGAGCAGCAAAGCAAATGCTAATTTTAACAAAGGCAAAACGAATGCCAGAAAACTCTGGAGCAGCTATAAAGCAGCCACAGAGTTTATCTGTACTCAGTAGAACAGTATATCTATATCTTTGTGCTGTAATTAGAGTCAAATAGTGATTATATATTTATATTTGAGCGGATCATGTGCATGGGTACTTTTGCTTAACTGTCTAAGCTCAAGCTTAAGTCTTGAGAATTTAAAATTATGGCAAAGACTGATACTTCTTGAATCTTTATATGTTAACACACTCTTTCAAAGGTATATATCATTTTTCAGGATATATATACCCCGTATCTAACAAATGTTATGCCTCTAGCTTTTAGTTATGCTTCAAAATCAAAAAGGCAATACAAATCGCAAATGAGTCAAGATATTATAGATTGATAAGAAATCTTAAACTTCTTTAGCTTATATTATAACCAACAATATTGCATGCAAAAAAAAAACCCTTTATCTATATGCAATGTTTGCAGGGTATATATAGCAAACAGCATACCTTAATGATTGTACAAATTTATCTGTGTGTGTGTGTGTGTGTATTGGCAACTGCTTTACTTTTGTCTATTACGTGATGTTCTACGCGTATCGTGGGGGGTAGTTCGACTGCGTGTGTGTGTGTGTGTGTGTGTGCATTGCTAGACCTACGTAACCGCAGTGGTGGGCGTGTACCATACATCCATCATCATCAAAACATATTTGCACAACTTATTGTTAGCTTTCGCCTCATGTATATACTATATATTGTTTTTTTTTTTTGTTCGACTGTCTCGGGACTGGGACTGTGATTGGGAGGTTGATTGACTGCCGTTTGGCTGGGTGTGAGGGGTCTGTTGTGGGGGTGTAGGCACATGAGACGGCGATCAAGTGATCGCACGTGAACAGCCATCGAAGCTCATGGCCTCAAGCTAATCGACGAGAAATTGCGAAATTGAGCATTTGAGCTCGAGCGCTTATTATACTCAAATCGAATGTTTACGCATGAATCTTTGGCTGTTCAAATATTATTTTATGATCAAATTCTGATTGGAAGTCGAAAATATGCACTGGCTGGATACTGAAGGCACAGCAAGGCCTATGATCTATATATAAGGAAGATCATTTCATCACCAACTATAAAAACTAACAGACATATGTTTATTTAGGCATTATATTTCTCAACTAATTACAGTTAATAAAGATAAATATGTATATGTGAGTGAAAGTGGTTTAATATGTTATTCAATGGGGCAACGCGGCGTATGCGTTATATTTGTTAAGGAAGCATTCAAACTGAACATTCTTTAGTTTACATCATTCAAGTTTATATGGGCCAAAACTACACAAACTATATATGATCTAGATCATTAAGACATATATATTAAAGTTTCAGCAAACATCTTTTAAAGAACAAAATTAGTTTCGATTTGCTAAAATAACATTGAAAGCGTTAAGCGCGCTTATGTCAAATTCGTTGATGCTTTAAATTATTTATCTATCTCTCAGTGTATCTGTATGTGTGTATGTGTGAGCGCGCGTGTGTACGCTTAGTGTGTGGGAGCTTTTATTGCATTTTCGGTCGAGCAAACAAATAAACAAAATTGTTTTGCGAAATTTCAAAGTTTATGCGTTTTCTGTGAAACGTGTGGCATTAAAATAGGAAAACACCGAGATTTTTGCCAAAAATGTTGGCTGCAATTGCTGCTGCTGCTGCTGCTGCTGTTGCTGGTGCTATTTGTGAACCTAGCGAATTTATTTTTGGCTGAATTGTAATGCAATAGCTGAACTTGTTTATTTATTTTTTTTTTTGGAGATCAATGCTGCAAGGCAGGCGAAATATCTATTTTTGTAGATTTTTGGTCGGAATATCCACGAAACTTGATAGGGACAGGGGTCAAATGTTTGATTGGGCAGAGAGAGAGAGAAAGAGAGAGAGAGAGAAAGAGAGAGAGAGAAAGAGAAAGAGAAAGAGAAAGAGAAAGAGAAAGAGAAAGAGAAAGAGAAAGAGAAAGAGAGAGAGAGAGAAAGAGAGAGAGAGAAAGAGAGAATGAGAAATAAGGAAATTAGTATAAATCATCTCATACTAATTCATGAAGTGAATGCCCGTTTTACTATCTGTCTGCCTGTCCGGATGAAACTAAAGCCATGAAATTTGGAATATATAAGCGTTGCTCAGCATTTTTCAAAGTGCTAATATTTGCCTGATGTACCCCACTTGTGGCCATTCATATTGGAAAGTTATGTAGCCTAAAATTTGATAGTTAAGTTACTAGAGATTCCCTCTTGAGAGAAAAGATTCAACAGCTTTCGCAACGTGAACGAGTATTATGTAGTCGTTCACTCACGACTTACTTGTGCTTATATAAGTAAAATTTAAGTACATTTTAATTGAAGTCTGATTTCTGAGTGAATAATCGAAGAAATATTTCAAAGTATTTTCGTTGTGTAAGAAATTTATGGCAGATTTTTTCATTTCTTTTGGCGTCTGCCCGCATTTGAAATGTTCTCAATTCTTGAACTTGCTTAATCGTCATATTTAAAAATCGTTTAACACGCGCAACCTACACACACACGCACGCACACACACATTGCACGTCATCTGCGTTCGTGAGCATGTTACGCATACGCCTCGTGTGGTATTTCAAGGCAAATTCATCATTATCACGCATACGTCATGTTGTACGCACGCAACGATCGCCTGGGCAGCGTGCAGGGCTGGCTGTGTTGCCTGTGCTGCCCTGTGTTGTGTGTACCCGTATTAGATTTCACATGACGTTCGTGATCAATGGAAAGTGCCGACACGTCAAAGATAAAAACCACTTGTATGCTAGGAAAGTCTATCTGCCTTGAGCGTATGTAAACAGCAGCCGCCTCGCTTTGTTGGCCAAACAAATGCGTTGCACACGCCACAATTGCACGCCCACATGGCATGCCCCAATCTCACCCAGTCTCGCTAGCATTCCCTCTCTCTCTCTCTTTCCGTTGCTCTAATTGTGATCGCACGCGCAGCCTTTGATCGCCATATGCAAGTCGTCAACGTTGCCCATGAGCGCAATTTGATCCTAGAGCTATAGCTTTTTGTCTGCTCTGCTCTGATCTGCTCTGCTGTGCTCTGCTCTGATCGCATTTTTGCTACCATTTTAGCTGTTGGCTTGTCCTGCTTTTCATTGCATGTCTCACTTTCACTCAGCTTGCGCTATTTCGCTCTCGATCTTGTTTATGCGAATTCCATGTTATTCTCGTAATAATTGCGGAGGCCGTCGGCCCCGCCAGTATTTGGCATATCGTATTCTCGCTGTGTGACGAGGGGCACTGAGGCAGCCGCTGTCTGTGTGTGTGCCTGTCTGTATGTGTGTGTGTGTGTGGGCCAAGTGTGGCGCGTGTGCAGGTTACCGATTATTATATATTTGCTGACTTGTAGACATTGTTTGTCGTCTGGACAGTCGGACTGACGGACAGTCGGACAGTTGGACAGGGGAATGCTACTACAGCTACAGCAACTTTCTGTCTTGATTTTCTTTTTCTGCGAATTTCGCATTCTTTGAGCTTGTGCAATCATCTGCAGTTCGAAAATATTTATTTACTTATGTTGTTTTTCGGGCATTGAATTGCATAATCGCAGTTGTTTTTCGCTTTGGCTGCGCATTACATGACTCTGCTTGTAAATTAATAATCGAGCTTTCAATAATATTTATCGCTAAGGAACTATTATGAAATTGTTGTCGCGAGGCTTTTTGACCACAATTGAACTGTGAAATACATTTTGCTGAATAGTCGTAATTCAATTTACGATTTTATTATTTTCTGCCTTGTTTTAAGTTTATATCTGTGGCTGCAAGTGTGTGTGTGGGCTTCAAAGTTAATTTGTGTGTGTGTGTTAGTCTGTATGAGATGTGTGATCTTTAAGACTGCCTTTCATAGTGATTCTCATAGCCTCTCTCTGTCTCTTTCTATCTTTCATTATCTTTTAATCTCTCTCTGAATCGATCTCAGTCTCTGTTTGTCTTTCATTCTCCATCTCTCTCTCTTGCATAAACCATTCTAATTCATTCATGCCAGGCTTAACTCTCCTCTATTGGCTTACCCTGCGTATGCGTAATATTGATTGCGCCTACTGTTGCTGGCCCTGTTTCCTGAAACCTGTTGTTGTTGTTGCTGCTCTTGTTTTGCCTGTGATATTTCATGGTGCACCCTTTTTGCTGGCATCATTTAACTCTTTGCTCTCGGCATGCGTGTTTTATTTCTCCTGCTTTTCAGCTAAATTTATGACAGTCGTTTAAACTTGACTCAATGTTGTTGTTGTTGTTGTTGTTGTTGTAGCGTGTAAACAAACGCGTTAATAGTTTGCCATTTGTTGTGGAACGCACTTGCTGTTGTTTTTGTTGTTTGTGGTCGCATTCTGTTTTGCTTTCTGTTTTATTGTTATTGTTGTCTTGGCACAACTCTTTTTCTTCCTTTCCTTTTCGACGTTCGTTTATTGTTTAATTCGGAGTCGCTGTGGATATTGTTGTTGGCTCCGCTCATTTTGTCAGCCACGTGCCGCAAATAAAAATTCTATTGACCCCGGGCAAATATTGACAAAATTTGCACGATCCGCTCGAAGGCGGCTGTCAGAGGCTGCCTTTTGGGCCTTTTATCATACTGACATAAACATGTATATATATATATATATATGTGTTTTGGATTCTCAGGTGACTTGCGAGCCAAGTTTATCTTTCTCTATTTGGCTTCAATACTTTGGCCAAAATCCCATTCAACATTGACTTTGGCCCCCATTGAAAAATGACGTCAGTGCGTCGTATCAGCTAACAGCTGGACAAGGTATCGATAGCAATGCTTGGCCTGATAACTCAGGTATTTTATCAGCTAGAAATATATACATATATATATGTACTATGTTCTGTACCCATCCTAGCAAAGCGAAACTGATAACCAGATGTTTGCCATTCACAATAACAGCTTCTGTTCTGCAGAGCGCACAATGTTCGAGCAAAAGGCGCTCAATTTGAATGTGGGACGGAAGACACGTGCCGCTTTGATTAGATTTCGTTGGTCCACAGCTATCGAACCGAAAATGTCTTTAGTACTATCTGAAGTAGTTTTCTTTTTGAAAAAAGTGACTTCCGCTAGAGCTCTTTTCGACTAGTTCGAACTGCTTCTACTATTGTTACAATTCTCAAACTCACTCTGAAAAAAATATCTATATTTGTTTGTTTCATTTATTGACGTCATTTGACTCATGGCACAGAGAACAGCTGTCCGATTGACATATAAACGTTTCTTGTTTTCTTTTTTTTTCATTTCTAACAAATGTTTGTGTATCAAATATTTGCTTTAGAAATATTTACAAAACTTGTGAGTTATTAAAGTAAAAAGATTAAAAGGAATGCCAACTGAATGAAAAATCTGTGAACATCTCAAATTTTATATAAATTTTGTTTTTATTTCTCATCTCACGATGATCTCTCTCCCTACATAGAGAAAATTCCCTGAAATTCTCAAAGTGTATATAAAGTTTTGTTTATATATGTCTCATCTCTAAATCCTTAATTCCTTTTCTCGTTATATTCAATAAAAATGTCTTTCTGTTCGCATTTAGTCGTTAAAGCCAATGCCTTAACAATCATATCTTAATGAACTTGGAGTCTAATCGAATCATCTGCTTATTGTCTCTGCTATTTGCTTGGCTCACACTTGGCTTCGTATAGTACGTTTGGTTTATGTCTGCGCCCCGTTATTACGTCAGTTGTGGAACTTTAGAGGAAATTTAATAATCATAAAAACAAAAGCGCCGGCACGCAAAGAGAGATGGCATGATGAAATGACAGTGTATGTGGACTACACTGTGATACAAATAAGCACAAAGAATAAAACAAAAGAGTGGAAGAGTCAACGCGGCATGACAAATGTGCGATAGCATTAAATAATTTTTATGATGCGTTCGCCATAAAAGTGGGCGATGGGGAGGGGGAGGGGGAGGGAAGGCACATATACGTAGTACACACCCCAAAAAGCATATAACTGACACGTGTACACAGGGAGAAATTGCGGAAGATATTGTTTAGGTAAATAGTGAAGGGGTAAATGATAAGAGCATAAAAGGATATGCAATTCAAATTCATATTGATATTGATTGATTGATGATGATTTTAACAAAGAAATTATTAAGCAACTTATTGTTTTAAATTACAATTACTTTCATGAATGATGTGTGATGATTGACAGCTTGCATGGGCTAAAAATAATTCCAGTTTATATTCTATAGTGGAGCTTTATTTGTCAACTATATAACGATTTCGCTCAGTGCATTTAGCAACTCTTGCCACTTTGTTTACTTATCTGCCTCTGTCCATCTCGAACTGCACGTTGACTAATCAGTGGCACGTGTTTTTCTTCTGTCTTTTTTCTGCAACACTGTGACAATTTCCTCAATCGCCTTTTTGCACTTCGTTCGTATCGCTTTTCTTGTCATAATTTGCGTTTGCTTTTGCGTTTGCTTTTGCTGTTGCTTTGTTTTTGTTTTCTTACGTGTGCTTGGCAGTTTGTCGTATTTTTCTTTATTTAAGCATTTCCCTATCCACTTGCTGTTGTTGCTGCTGTTTTCGGCCTGCTTTGCCTTTGTGTTAAGTGCTTAATTTGTTTATCTAGCGCTGAGAATGCAACCGCTGCGGAAATACGTGCATGATCCACCCCCCCGCTCCAGCCACGCACTCCCGCTGTCTTGGCAGTCGCCTCTCTTTTGTTTGCTTATCGTTTTTTAATGCTGCGCATATTTTGCCATTTAAGTTTTGTAAATCCCCTTCTTAAAACTATAAATAAACAGCAACAGCCACAAAATTGACAAATTGAGACTTAAGTCTCAGTCGGATCTTCGGCTCAGACATGCACATAGCTGGCTGGCATTACAATGTACTGTAATTGTCATTCTGGAATGTGTCAACTACTTTGAAGTGGCTTCCGGCAATGATAAGGCCTCGATAGCTTTGCTATTTCTATATGGAGCAATATTACGTATACGCCAGGTTGACATAAGGCAGAGTCTAGTGAAAGCGGAAATGTTTCGTATTTTTTTTGGGCCATGGGCAAACTCGTGGCGATATCTGATATGAAAACAAAATATTGCTCTATAAATATGTTTGTGCTACATTTGCAAGCAGAAGTCATAAATTGTCTAATGAATTGAGCAGGTAAATAAATATAGTTCCCGGTACTAGATGTATGCAAACTTCCGTGTAAATTCAAGGAATTTATTGTAGTTTTATGATCAGGCTAAGAGAGAATTAGAATCAGCTAAGCATGATAATTATTTGAAAAACAAAAATTTAATTTACGCTGATTGAAGCAGTGACAAAAACTAGATTGTGCGAAGAGGCATTGAAATTATCGACACGCGCGTGGAATTGAAACTCTTTTTGCGTGTGAGAAGGGTATATTAGTTGTAGATAAATTAGACTTCAGACTAGAGATTTGCAATTTAGATTCTTTACACTATTTCGTATTCATTGATTTATAGAGTGCTAACATTTTCCCAAACGCCCAGACTTAACTATCCTTAGACCGAGTATTATGCAGTCGGTCATGCCCAACTGCAGCATGTGAATAGGATCATAGCAATTGCTACGTTTTGATTTGGTTTATTATTTATGGCAGTCAGCGACTGGCCGTAATCGTTGCCAATCATCCTCCAATTGTCCACTCAATTTACTGGACTACTCTGCTACAGTTACATACATATATATATATAGATACATTCGTGCCACGATATTAACTGCGCTCTCAATGACAGCTAAAAGCTAACGGCTTGTCACATATATCCAAATAATACGCAAATTGAATTTGAATTGTTTTGCTATTTGTTGTCGTGGTTGTTGTTGTTTTTTCGGGGGGGCAAATTGTAAATTGATATGACTGCCATATGAACAACAATCGTAATCGTAATCATCCAAACAGACAACAACGACAACGGCAACGGATTTCGCGTAATTGGCGCAATTTGGTGCTGCGGATGGGTTTGGGGCATGTGAATGCATTTGGACATGACACGGCACACCGCACCGCACCACACCGCACCACACCGCATCGCGCAGCACAATTGAAATCTCAAACTCATGGCAATGACACACTAAAAAAGTGACAACAATAACAATGCTAACAACAACAAATAACAATAGAACCGCAATTCGAATTGTATCGACACAGGCGCCACAAAAAAAGAGCAAAAAAACCAGAAAACGAATTTAGAACCAAAAGCACAAATACCAAATATAGCAAATCTATTTGGAAAACAACGAAGTTTCAATACACTGTTAAAAGTTTATTGGGTCAATGTGAAATATTTAAGCAGTTAGTTAATTAGTTAAAGTAGTTTTATATATGCATTGTTGAAAAATTGAAAAATTTGATTTGAACAATTTTAAGATATTTTACGATATACTTTTCTATCTGTTCTGTTGACTATTGTCTTCAATTTCTATATCTAAATTTTCTCTTTCTACAAATTTTCTGCAAGCTAAATCATCAGAAAACTCGCTACACTTGGCTTAAAAGCAAAGACAAAGTGTTTACTGTTTGCCAGCACAAGAGTATTGCACACAGTAACTACCTTAACTACTGTTATATACATATATATATATATAAAATTTATATAGTATATATATATATGATGTACTTATATATATTGGTCTATGGTTACCTAAAACCCACACACAACAACAGCAAATAACACACCTACATATATGTATTTGTGCTGGGCGCTCATAAGCGGCAACTGCGTTCCTATAGATAGATAGCAGTCGCAGATACAGATACACACACACACACACACACTTCGATACACACATACACAGATAGAGCTACTCAGCTGCGAGTACACACATGCCACAATGGCCGGGGCACATTTGCACAGTGTCCATAAATGGCAATGGCAATCGACGACGCCAACGCCAAAAAAAAAAAATCGTTTACTACGAAGCCACAGCTTTCATTCATAAAATCGCAAAAGGAAGCAGCGACGCTGACTGAGGCAGCGGCAGTGCCAGCAACGGCAGCGGCAGCGGCAACGGCAGCGGCAACGGCAACGGCGACTGCGACACATGCCCAAATTTGTGGCATCCGCTGTTGCCGCTGTCGATTCGTGAGCGGGCGATTAGACAGCAAATGCGACTGTGACTGCGATGGCGACTGCGACTGTAAGTGTGACTGTTACTGCGACCTTATTCCCCATCACACACAGAGAGGGAGAGAGAGAGAGAGAGAGAGGGAGAGGGAGAGACACACACAACTGAAATGCTAATTAATATTTTGGTTTTGTTTGTCGCCGCTGTCCGTTTTGTGAATGAGACCAGACCGGCCCCGGGTCCATTCATCATCGCCAGCGTAAGCGTGAGTGAGAGCAAAAGCGAAAAGAGAGAGGGAGAGAGAGCGAGCCAGAGAGAGAGCGAGCGAGCGAGAGCGTTCCACCATTCACGAAAACGTTGACAGGTCCGGAACTGGGCGCTTTGCTGCGGTTTTGCCGCTGACAAACGATGCGATCAGCAGCGATAGCAGCAGAGCCAATGAGCGGATTAGATCAAAGGCAAAGGTCAGTTTTTTTTTTGTTCCATTCAGCCAGGTGACCCAGAAAACTTACACCAGCTGGCTGATAGGAGAGAAAATATAGAAGCTATATAACAGCGATTAACAATTGCATGCAATTCAAACTAATCGATATCGTTATCGATATGCTCCTGTAAGTTCTTATATGTTCAAATCCATTTATATAGCTTACATAATGACATCATCCATTTCTATAATCAATTTTTCTTGCTGTGTAGCTGGCTGCTGGCTGTGGGCCACAGATCGTTTGGCAAATTCTTGTCATGCTACACGATCAATAAGTCTGCCGGCGGCTATCGATCTTTGGGCTCATTAATGGGCGCTTTTTTTTTCTATTTTTCGGTATCATTTACGATTGACCAGCTTCAGCTACAGCATCTGAAGATTGATGACAGTGTAAATGGTTTCTTGTTGTTGTTGTTGTTGCTGTTGCTGCTGTCGATGTTGTAGCTTTTAAATACACGTGCAGCGTAGGAATCTGGTAAAAGTGGTTCAATGAATCTATTTTTAAACAACGGTAAAAGTTAGCTAAGCCAATTGGCCAACAAAGCCAACTGAATTGAACGTTGTAGAGAGGAGCAAACTGAAGTTAGGCGTATTTCGAATGTATATTGCCTTTGGTACATCAAAAGAGTATACTCTAAACTTTCCATAATAGGTTTATATTAATATTAAGATGTTGATTCAGTGATATTTAATTATTTTTATAAAATTTCCAACTCATTTCATTACATTTAGCGCCTCTTACGTGCAGTGAAGCATATTAACTTTAGCTTAAATAAAATTTCGAATCAATATGCAGATATGCACACACTTTATACTTCCAGTTGTAAATTCCACGGCAACACTTTCAGTTACCAGTCAAGAGAGGAGAGAGAGAGAGAGAGAGAGAGAAAGACTGAGAGAGAGAGAGAAAGAGAGTGTGTAGCTACTGAGCGTGTGAGAGTGGGAGAGCTTTTGAAAAACTGGGTAAACGGGCTATGAGCAATGGGGAAACTCTTCAAACAAATAAAATTCTTGAAATTTTTACGCATTGACAAATAGCAAGGGAAATTTAATATAAAAATATGTTGTAACGCGTTGCGTGTGGAGTATTTATAGTAAAATATGTGTAAATATGTGCCTGTCGTGTCGCACAGTGGGTCTTTTGTTTGTTTGTCTACAAACAACAACAGCAACAACAACAACAACAGCAACAGCAACAAAAGCAAACATTGAAAACTTGTTGCTGGCGGTTTTTTGTTGTCGTCTTCATCGTGGCGCAAACCGGCGCAAAGCAGAATGGTCCGGAAAATGCACACAAACTCTGCCCAGCTCAGTCGTCTGGCCAAGTGGCGGAGTCAAAACGGGGCATCACCTTCATCTCCCAGGCAGCCAGTCGGGCAGGGCCTGGCAACTTGTTTGCATTGGCGGCAAAACTCTGGCGATATCAATTGGTGCTCGTTTTTACATTTTGCGGTTCAGCCGGGAACCGGTTCGCATCCACATCCACATCCACATCTGCAGCCACATCCACATCCACATCAATGTACATGTCCATGTCCATGCGTCCGCTTGCGACATTTGTATGCCATTCACATTCCACGGCCGCTGACTCACAAATGCCGGCGTCGGTGGCTGCCACAGTCTCTGCCTCAGCCTCAGCTTCAGTTGCTGCTGACTCTCACTCTGCCTCTGCCTCTGCCACTGCCTCTGACTGACTGCAGCTCTCTGACACTGCAATGCATCCAGATTGACGTCCGCCGGCCATATGCATATCCGCCACTCATGCAGGCGGAGTCCGTTGTCCGCCTACCAACACCATTCACGCAGTTGCTGCACTGTGTCCACACACATAGTATGAATATTTAAGATTTATTTTTAAATAATAAAAATATTTAAATACCTAAGATTTATTTTGAAATAATTGAATATTGAATATTATGATTTTCAAATGAGTATTAATATGTTGGCAGCATATGCTTTCAGCGTCGCAAGAGGGCATAGAGTATATATTTCAGTGAAAGTATAGATTAAGTGTATAGATATAGTATATATAGATATATATATATATATATATATAGATAGTATAACATACAGTTTAACTATTTTCTTGATCAGCATCTACTTCCATTATAAATTTGTCTGCGATGCGTTCGTATCATCAATGAACTTTACTTAACTCTACAAATCTTCCATTTATATTAATTTATTTATATATTATTATTATTTTTTGTTTACTTATTTTTCATGCCAAGTTTTCACTCACATCGTCAGCTATGTTGAACCACTGTGCCGCATTTGTTGTTCATTCGTTGCATTTTATTTGTTCCGTTTTCCGTGCCGCAGTTGCAGTCGCTTGTTGTTCGGCTGGTTGTTGTTGTTGCTTTTACTGCTCTCAACCGGATGTTGTGGGAATTTTTGCATTCAGTCGAGTTGCTGTTGCAGTTGTTGTTGTTGTTGTTGTTGTTATTGTTATTGTTGTTGCTGCTGCTGCTGCTGCTGCTGTTTGCATTATTAACTGTCATACGCGTTCGCTTAAATGCTTATTTTGTAATAATAAAATGTCATGTGTGACAGCAGCGAGCGCCGCCCCCAGACAAACAGAGGCAAAGTGCACACACACACACACACAAACACAGAGAGACAGACAGACAGACAGACAGACAGATGCACAACTAACTTAGTTATCAACATAGTTGTTGCTGTTGCTGGCATTTCCTCTAGTAGTTGTTGTTGCCGTTGTCGGCGCGAAATTTAATGACAGGCGTACGCCTTTTTTTTCGCACATGCCACAATTTCTGCCTTGTGCCTCTGCAATCGACCCCTTAACAGCTGTGGTTGTTGTTTGCATATGCAATAAGTTAAATGTTGAACGCTATGCGTGCTTAAAGTCAATTTGCAAGATATTTTCCTGCCAGAAACCTCAAAAAAAAACAACAGCAACAGCAACAACAACAAATGAAACGGACACGAACAAAATGTATACACAACGTATACTTAATATTTGTTTTTATTTTTTTATTTTATTATTTCGGCTCGTCGCGTGTGTCCTTTTTGACAGAGAGAGAGAGAGTGGAAGATAGGAGAGGGCTTGTTTAACAGGCTTGAGTCCTTGTGCCGGACGGGTTTTGTTTGTTTTTGTTACGGTCGCTTTGCCAGCCGCAAAGTGCCTCCATTTTTCCGTTGCATTTTCCTTATTTTGTAAAATATAATTTGTGCCAAAAAAAGAAAATGTTTTCTGCTGCCAGTTGGGAGTTGCTGTTGCTGTGGTTGTTGTCTGAGGGCAACATTTGAAATTATTTAAATTAACAGCTCGTTCGAGGCGAGGGTGGCCAAAAGGGTGAATCAGCTCTGGAGCAGTAGTCCAGAAAGTTACAAAAAATAAATTACCAAAAATATATAAATTTTAATATATGCAAAAAAGGAGTCGGCCACAGGCAAACTAGTATTCTATATAAAAATGGAAAAATGGAAAAATTCTAGAAAGAAACAATGATACTCAGTCAACCTATATCTGTACCTTAAACAGTCAGCTTCACATCGAAGTTATGTGTTATTTTGGCCATCAGCATTTATGTGGTCATCTAAATTTTTATCATTCCTAACTCTAGGGATCGATAGCCGTTTCAATAAATAAATATCTCTATCTGCTTATGGATAGGGTGACCAGATCGGCCTCAGGCCATTCCGGGACGGTCTACGACTTTGTTACAAAAAACTGCTTATCTGCGCTGCTTACCTCAAAAAAATTCTTCACTTGTCTTGACAAAAGCGGGACATGTCCCGGAATTCCAGGACGTATGGTCACCCTACTTATGGAGCATCAAGAACCAACTGATTGAAATGTTGATTGATAATTTTTGCGTAGTTCAAGGCAATATGAGCTGAATAATTGATGAATATATAAATAGAATTTGATTAGTAAATTTCTCTTTAAATATCTTTTATATTTCATTGCATATTCTATTCTACTCTTCTTAAAATACTCCCTGTCTCTTCATGTATCTAGAGTACAGAGAAGCAGAGCAGCAGATGCCAAAGTTCTTTGCTGCTGCTGGCGATAAAATGCCACAATTATAATTCATGGAACTAATAATTTCTCAAAACAAGCCATAAGACAACAACAACAAACAACGACGAGGCGACGAGGCAAAGGCAAAGGCAAAGGCGGGGGCGTGGACGTAGCTCAGATATCAGCGCTGCTTCACTGATAAGCCAATAGCAGCAGCAACAACAACGAGAGCAAATACAATTTAGATCAGCATTGTTTCAAGGGTTGCTGTTTCGCTTGTTGTTGTGTTTCGACATTTGCGAAAAAGTTCCCCTGGCTAGCAGAGAAAAAAACGCAAATGATTTGGTCACGCGAATAATTTATTATGCGACCTGTGCCGCCATCTCGTGACGACGCCAGCGACGGCGGATGCGTCCAAGTGGATAGATAGATATAACAGAGTAGACAGAGAGACACCCACACACACACACACACATACTAATATGGCCATACCCACTTCTCAGCCGCTGAGTTGCTGTTCGCTGCGTCATCCTCAACTTGTTGTTGTTGTCGCTTGTTTTCATTCATACGATACGAGCGGCGCGTACTATGAGCTACAACTGGCACAGCGTACTATGAGATACAAGCACTATGGGATACTAAATGCCAGAGTCGTGCGACTGTGTGCATTCATTATCTATGCCACAGCAGGGTTGGGGGTGTGGGCGGTTGGTTGGCGGGCGGGACGAGGGGCTTTTCTGTTATGCCCTCCCACATTTTTCTTAATGAATGAATTGAAGATAATTAATTCGCTGCCGCTGTCGACTGCATTCTGTGATAACTGAAGGGTTTGGTGCGGAGACGGTGGCAGGGGCAGGGGGCAGGTGGTATGACTCTGCCTGTTCCTCAATTGAGAGAGTGGCGGAAGAGGCAGGCGGGGGCGTGGCACAATCGTGTGCAGTTGGCGTGACCATTGCAAAGTAGGCAGTAGGATGGAGGTCGCGAGGAGGTGGTTGGGTGGTTCGTCTTAGTTAAGCCATTGTGGTCATGCAATCATCGCCTTTCGCCTTCGCCTTCGCCTTTCGCTTTTTCACGCAACAACAACAACAACAACATCAACAACAACAAAATTTACTTAAATTTTCATATAAATTCCACATTTTACGAGTCGCTCGTGTTGCCAATTAAGAAAGCCAACAGAAAATACCACATAGATCATATGCTCAACTATTCGACTCGATTGCGAGTACAGCTATCTATGTATATATCTATTATATATCTAAGGCACTTTGTCTTCGGCGTCGCATGATTCACTCGACGCGGCAATTAATCTCTTTGGCCATTAAAATGTTATTACTCAAACTGTCTTTGCGTGGAGAAGAGCGAGCAGGCGCGGAGGAGGAGCAGGTGCAGGAGGAGCGTAGGTGTATGACTGTTCCAAATATTTCTTATTCGATTTTCTTATCGATGTTTTATTTATTTCTATTTGCCTTAGCATTGGCATTGCCCAACATTCCAGCCGCCTAATCAGCCACGGCACGTGTTTGCCCATGAATAATTATGAATATTGATAAGGGGTTCCCTTGGGGTCCGCATGTGTCGCTCGTGACTAATGTAAATTGAGCATTCAAAGTGTTTCCAAAAATGTTTGCGATACACAAAAAAAAAAAACAATTACAAATTAAAAGCTTCAGATAAAATCCCAGGAGGCTTACAGTTCCACATATCCCCTACGAAAAAAAACCCAAATTTTGTTCTGAGCCTAAGCATGAGGGTTAATTGGAATTTTATTGTTTGCCATAATCTCGAAAAAAAAACTGTTTGTCCAGGTAGCTTGAGTGGAGTTGAGCTTGGAATGTGGGCACTAGGGAAACTCGATGATTAACACTTTTATAAAAGTTATTGGATTTATTTTACTTTCAGGAAGCAATAAATAATTACTTGTAAAACTTGGCGTTCAAGGCATTGCGAATAGTTTATGAAGAGATATTGATGTTTCAAATATATATATGAATATACTTTTAACCTGAATTCCCAAAGAGTTCATTTCTATATGCACTAAACAAATATTTCAAATTTCTTTTACTGTTCAAGCTTTACTTTGCCGCAAAGAATGATCTTTCATCGCGGGAAATACATATAAATAATTTAATTTTTTTTTTTTTTTTTTATCAGTGCGCTGGTAAGTTATGTTATTTTTAGGTACTGACGCCAATTGCAATCTACGTCGGAGAGCAATACATTAAAAACAAAAAAATGTACCCATATGCACATGTGTGTGTACATATTTCTGTAGAATTTGTGAGCTTTGAACCGGATGAAGTCACCGCGAGGCTAAAAACAAAGTAAACAATTCTGTTGCATGCAGCGAGCTGAGATGATGACTCGACTCGGCTCGGGAGTGCGAATGGGGCTTCTGAATTGAAATTGGAAATGGAATCACAATTGGAATTGAAATCCGAATCGAAATTTAACTCGGAATCTGAATAATAATGGCGTTAATGCTGACGCCATCAGCGCACTTTTGGCTGATAAAATCGCGCGAAAACTATTTTCAATGCAAATTCAATTTATCGAATTCCCCAAGGCAAATGCAATTTAAAAGGCCCATTCAAGCAGCCATATGGTGATTCAGGCAATGACGAACTATGTATGTGGTTATTAAGCGGAACCCCTATAGAGTCTACATATATATATATTTATATTTAATGTATGTTTACTTGGGTACAACGATAAGATCGATGGGAAATCCACATTTGCGGGTGTAAACTAATGTAAAACTCAAGTCCTGCTCTATCGAATATGCGCTGCTTTGATAAGTTGCAAATGTGTGTGCGAGTGTGTGTGTGAGTGTGTGTGTGTGTGAGTGTACGGGACGGAGGCCTCAACTGTGACGCCAATTGGAGTCTGGTCGCGATGTCTCCGTTTGTTTGTCGCAAATTCACAAATTGTTCTTTCATTCTTTGTCATTAAATGGTGACTGAGATAGAGACAGAGATAGAGAGAGAGAGCTGGAGAGAGGGAGAGAGAAAGAGAATGACCGCATCTATCCAAAGCTTGGAATTTATGGGTGTCTCGCACTTTCGCTCTTACTCGCACACACACACACACTCCCACACACACAGACTGTTGCTCTAGCTCTTTCTTTCTCACGCCTTCTCAGTTTGTCAGCTGTGCTTGGCGCTTTTTTATCTGCGCAAATATTTGCGTTGAACTTTCGTGTCAATTGATGTCACATTCCTCTCTCTCTCTGTGTGTGTGTGTGAAATTGTAAAGAAAAGTGTAGAATTTGTTTACCAACTGACCCAACACTAAATCAGCTGATAATTCAGACAGAGCTAAGCATTGGAATTGGAAATGGAGCTGTCGCTGCGGCTCTGGCTCTGGGGCCACAGCAATTGAGTCCAATAAGAATGTGATGCAGGGCGAAGACGTCATAGTTCTCATCATCCTCATCATCATCATCATCACCATCATCACCATCATTTACTATTGGGTGGGCGTTGAATGCCTTTTGAATGGCTTTTCAGATGGCTCTCTCTCTCTCTCTCTCTTTGTATGTGTGTGTGTGTGTGTGTGTAGAGTTAGTGTTTGCAGCTTGTTTAAACTTGGCATCAAATTGGCTAAAACATATTACAGTTTTATATTTAGCCAATGACATTATCAAGACTTACCCCATATCAAGGACTTCTACATAGTTGCGATGCTTGGTGATTTAAGACTAAGAAACCAATAGGTTAGCCTTATGAGAATTAGTTATTAATACTTAATATAATATATATATAAAAACATATTCCTGAAATGAATTGGAGTAGCATACGAATTGGTTATCTGCATAGCTAAAATATAAAACCTTTATTACTTACTTATTTCACTGCTTTTATTCAAAATTCCAAATAATTATATTGATAATATTCAAAAGCACATTTTAATGTTTTTGATTCAAATGTTCCATAATAAAATTGAAAATTAAATTTTGGTTATTTTTTGGCTAATTGTTTGGGCAGAGCCTGCTCGGTCCCAGCTCTGACTCTGACTCTGACTACGGACTGCGCTTACCAGCATTGTGCAGTGTGGCAAAGTGTTGACAGGCGACAGCTGCAATTACAAAAACAAAATAACAACAACTGCATTTAACCAATTATTAGTTAAATTAACTGTTAATTTCAATAATCAGCCACAAACTCAACTTGAATCCCATGAGCTGCGGGCGCTATTTGCCTGATATCATCAGAGGGTAGAAACGCATTATTAATGCGATTATTGTACAAAATGCCAAAATCGAAATTCTATGCAACACAGAACAAGAAGAAGAAGAACAGATAGATATATATATGTATATATGCAAGTGGGTGTGTGTGTGTGCGTGTGTGCGTGAGCAAAGGCGTGGCAGGAAAACCGAAATGCGACTCATATCCATATCCCGCATAAAACGACAATTGCGGCTGCCATCAGCATAATCATAAGCGTAGTCAATATCATCAGCATTGACATCAGCTAACAGAATGGCCAACCGGAATCGATGAATTAAGTATTTGGCTTGCTTCCGAGCCAAATTGCACCGGAATACTAATTTACACACAGATACAAATTGGACGAAGCTGTCGCCTCTGAGTGTTGGTTAACGCAGCGGGCAGTCTCCGCAGAGGGGAAATTTTGTTTCTCTCTCTCTCTCCCTCTCTGTGGGTGTGTGTTGAAAATTCGAAAATTACGTGACTGCATTCGCAAAAGAAAGGCGCAAGAATTGTTGGAATGTAGAAATTGGGCTGCGACTGAGCTGAATTTGAAATGATGAGCGGCGAGTCGACTCGACTCGTGTGTGGAAGGGGAATAGTCGAAATAAAAAAGGGCGATTTATAAGCAATGGAGAGGGTGGGCAGGGGAGGGACGGGACATGGCTAAAGAACTTTCGAGCCGCTCTAATTCAGACCGTGTACCCAAAGGGTGCACGCACGCAGGCCTTGACCGGCTCGACTTGGTCAGGGTCTGGGTCGGGTCGGGTTACTTGCTCTCTCTCTCTCTCTCGCTCTCTCTCTCTCTCTATGTAACGGGTCTGCAAGCATTGTCCGTGTGTGTCCTGAGCAGCCGGTAGGCTCAAACTGTGCGGCAAACACACGAAAATATATCAACAAAAAACATTTGGGTAATAATGTTGTTAATTTTTTAAGTTGATAAGGCCAAAGGGTCTTCATACACTGAGCGAAAAGGTCAATCTATGTTTGAAAGGAATTTTAGCTAGTAAAATGGATTTATTTGGCTCTGACTCTGGGGCATAGTTCTTAGCCGTCTAAGTCTGCAATACAACAATATCGTATCATGATGACTTTGTTGACAAATCTAGCTATTTCAGTAGGATCGGATCAATGGGACTTCCACATCAAGGCCTTCTTTCTTCCCTTCTCTTCTCTTCTCTCTTTTTTTGTCTGATCTTCTAGATTCATTTCATTCCCTTTGTTCTCATCTCTGTTGCTCTTCTGTCTTTTTATCCGTCCTACCATTCTACTCCTATATAGACTCTTCATTCATATAAAGATTTTTTGCTTCGAAAGTCCTTTGCCTATTTTCAATCCTCCTTTGCGCACAGTGTACATATAACTCTTTACTTTTTGATGTACTGCGAGAGTCTTTTGTTTATTTCTGTTGTACATTTATTGTTTTTGTACGACTTTCCACGTTTTCTTGTATTTTGTATTTTCAGTTCAAACGCTTTAGTAATGCTCGTCATTTGCGTACAAATTGTTGACACTTTTGTTCGTGAAGACGTCGGGTATCAGAAACGTTCTCGTGCGTGCACTTCAAATGGGCCATGGTAGTGTTTCCATTTCCATTTCCCCTTCCATTTCCATTTCTATTGCTCTACCCATTTTCATTAACATTTCCATTTTCATTTTGCATGTCGGGGTGTCGAAATGCCGGACAGCCAAACAAACTGGCCGGAGCTTAATGGAGTTGTAATGAGTGTGAAAATTAATGTCGTCACATTACTCACGCACCCAAAATGCGACACCTAGCGGCAGGGGTGGGTAGTTCGGTCGAGGGGGTGAGGGGTGAGGGGAGAGGGGAGAGGGGCAGTCAGTCAGTTACAAATATAGGGTAGCTTCAGTTCAGGGCTGTGTAGGGGGCAGGACGATCCGTGCTAATATTTGCGTTCAAACTGAATTTGAAGCACCCGAAATCAATTGAGTGCTAGTCGAAAAAAGGGGCAAAGGGTTAGACCTATCATCGTTCTTTGTTTTGTTTCTTTCAGTCAAGTATCTGAGTCATAGTGGCGCAGTTCTAGATTAGATAGAGCACTGGCACTGTAAAACCCTTATAAACAGTCATGCCGCTGCCGCTGCCGCTGCTGTGGGAGTCCCAAATGTTTGTCAAATACAACTGAGAGACATATGTTTGATAATAGCTTAGCATGCGGAAGTTATAAACAAAATTTGCTTAGTACTAGTGAAGCAAGGGTAAACTTTTCATATGTGCTTCTTATCAAATCTTTCTGTTGGGTGTGTCAATGAAGTGATATGGAATTATATCTTAGTTGAGTTCAGAGACGAGATGTAGCTCAACTTGGACTGAGTATGCTATATGAAGAAAGTTATGCTATATAGATGTTGATCTAAACAGTGATGCAACTTGAGTCAGTACGAATATCTTGTGAACTAGATCAACTATGTTACCTTAACAGAGTTAACCTTCTCAAAAACTATGAAGAAAGTCAAATTTAGTTCCTTGGAATGTAGTGAATCAAATCCTTAATCGTATGAGAAGCAGAAGCGTATAGCTGAACTCTCTAGATTATATATCATAGTGATCTTATAGTGCAGGTGTAATCCAACATTAGCTAAGTCTCTATAACTTCTGTTCGAACTCTAGCAGTTCATGGTTAATGTTAGAGCATTTCTAGCATCAGTCATGTGCTCAAAATTCGCATCATCTTTTGATTCTGTTATTTAATATACTTTTTCACGAAGAGAAGAAGAGTATATTTATTTTGCTGTCCGTTCATTCATCTGTGACTAATGACTTGAAATTTCCAGTAGATAATCATTAGTACTAATCTTATAAAGGTTTAAAGTTTTAAAATTTTACAGTGAATTAACTATGTTTGCACCCTAGCCGAGTATTATACAGTCGGTCATGCCCGACTGCAACACTCTTTACCTGCCTTTATTTTTGCTTTTGACTCGCAGCAAGTTTGATTTATGTGAAACGCGCGTTTTCGTTGAAGCTTTTCAAAAGCGACAGCCGCAGCGACAGTTGAGATACATAAATATTTGTATATATAAGTTCGGGAAGGGGCAGTAAATCAGTGCTGGCGGCACAGACAGTAGTCGCAGCCGTAGATGCAGATGAAGATATGAATACGCTGGACAAAGTACGTTCAGTTGGAGCTGCTTAACCTGCAGCACGTAAATTTGCACGCAATGTGGGCTGGGCGCAACATTTGTAAGGGACAAGAGCTCGCCCTCCCTAACTAACAACAACAATTCATGAAAACTGAAAAGAAATAAAAATGATTTTCAAATATTTATAAAGCTTCGAGCGGCTCTGGCTGAATCATTCGAAAATTCTGCGAAAGCAACTTCAAGGTGTTTGCGTTGATTGTTTTGTTTGTGTCGTTGTTGAAGAAGTTGTTGTTGTTGTTGTTGTTGTGCTAATTTGTCAGTGAGTGATTATTATTATTGCAGTTGTTGTTGTTGTTGTTGTTGCGATTTGAACTTTTTGATATGATGGAAATGGAAACGAGCCGCGAAACCATTTTATAAATAAACTGCATGCCATGTTAAAAATAGAATTGCCAACATGAGCAACAGCAACAACAATAACAATTGTTAAGCTTGTTGTTGTTGTTGCTTTTACCTTTTCGCGTAATGAGTATTTCTGTATATTTTGTTGTTGTTTTGTTTCTTTTTTTTTTTGCGCATATTTTCAACCCACACGCGACTCACTCAAAAGTCAACGACGTCAACAAAATCATCAACAGCAACTGCAACATCATCATCATCATCATCAACTTGATTGTCATTATGATGAAGCGTTGCTCTGAACACGCTTGAGATACTCTTAACTATTTTTATAGCCAGCCAATGGTGTTACCAATTGTAGTCATTGTTGTTGTTGTTGTTGTTGTTGTTGTTGTTGCATTTTGTGTACTGCATTCGAAAATAGCTTTCAAGTTCGTAAACGTGGCTAAAAATAGTTAAAGACAATAAATACAAAGCCCAACTGTTTATACATAATTGAAGAATAACAACGAAGTGCTGTCGTTGTTGTTGTTGTTGTTGTTGTATCCAGTTTCATATCTTTGGCACAATAACCTGCTGTGGCACGAGCCGAGCACATGAAAAGAGTTGATATTCTAAATATAACTAGTTGAAGTTGAAGTTTTTAGTCGAAATTTGAATTTCTAATTGGCCGACGCATGCAGCTTACGAACTGATCATCTCGGGCTCATAAACAAGAGTTGCTGCACGAGCTTTGAATTAAGATATATACATATATTTATTGTTGGCCATAAATATATTTGGCTTTTTTAATTGTTAATTGATTTTAGTGCATTTGTAGTGGGCCAAGCAGGTTTCCTTTGTAGAAACATCAGAGGTACTGCAGCTCTCTGGCAGGCATAAGAAGCACAGTCAATCTACAAGTTAAGAGATTCTTTGACTGGATGATCTGATTGAGTTAGCTTTGCACTAGTTTTGGCATTGACAATCAATTTAAATTGCATTTTCATGAATTTTTTTTTTTTCATAAATCAATCTAAGACAGGAGCATAAGAATCAATTTATCGAAAATCGAATATGGCTAGGTTAGGTTTTATATATCATGCAATTGCTGAAACAAACTTGATAAAGCATATCTGAAATTTGTAAGGTTATGCTAACCGACTACGAACTGTGAAAGATTTTTAAGTCAAAATTTTGACATTGACTTTAGCATAAAATATAAACGATAATTCCAACAGCAAGAATTAGACAAATTCTCAATAATTTCTAAATTTCAAACAAATTAAAAATAAGTAACGCGAATCAAATAGTGTACTATATTTAGAAAAGTGAAATGCATAAATTGTCGAGAAGATCAAAGATATATGAAATAAAATTCAAATATCAGAATAACTTGAGTCCTAACGAAGTTATGCAAGTTTTCAAGCAATAAAAGTAAGTATTACCCATATTATTTTCACATTAAAATTGTTCGCATCTTTTTATTGAAACAAAAAAAATAGTTCTGTGTTCTTAGGTATTCGCGCAAAGCAACTAAAAAGTAGTCACATAAATTTTAGTAGTTTGTTTTTTTGTGTTTTTAATTTGTTATTTATTTATTTTTGATTCACAATCGACTTTGATCATTTGGATGATTTGCATTTTCCGAATAGAGAGAGAGAAAGAATAGATATATCAACGCACAGCTAGTTTGTTTATTGTGCAATTTGTTATCGACTAGCAGACACATACATATATGTATATTTGATGTATATATATATGATATAGCTACGCTGTTGTTGTTGCTGATGATGCGAAAATAACAAAACAAATTTGTTAAAAACTAAAAATACATTTATATAAAAAAGCAGAGTCTCGCGCGAGAGAGATACATTTAGAAGATACACAGATACAGATACAGATTTGCCTATGGCAATTGTTGCACAATCAACTTTTTGGCTTTGCGACTCAGCGCGGTTTCACCTTGAAAAGCCGCAGAGCCCCAAAAACAACAACAACAGCAACTGGCAAAGGAAACCAACAAAAATGAAACCCAAAAGCGAAAATGTAAACAAATGTTGACAAACCAAACATTGAACCGAATTGTTGGGAACGGTGTGAGGCACAAATCCGGGCCAGAATACCCGCACACCCACACCCACACACGTTCACCTGCGTTCCTGTATGTGTGTGTGTGTGTGTGTGTGCGTTTGTTACGCATATCTTCCGGCACTTAGTTTCGCTTACCGAATTGACCAAAGCCGCAAAAGAAATCGACGAAAAAAAGCATCCAGAAATGAAACCCCCAAAGCGGAAGTGCCTCTAATTTCAATATGGCCGCCGCCCCGTGACGTTTAACACAATTGCTGACACAATTTCCGAGATTTATTGCCAACACACACACACACACACACACACGCACAGAGATAGCGAAATATGGCGGGCAAAGAAATTGCTGCCTGACGAGCAAAAAAAAAAGAGGGGAAAAAGGCAAAATAAATCAAATGAAATCGATGATTTTCCTTTTACCGTTATATTATGTCATGTCGTTCCGGTTAGGTAACAAGGGTTACCTATATATATATTTTCGCGAACTTCTTATTGATAACAGCCAAACAATTGGCCCCAGGGCTAACAGCTCATCTGCATTTTGGTCTTGGCTCAGCTGCAGAACTTCATAAATGATGCGGAAGTAAAACAAAAGTGAGAGAGACAGAGAGATAGAGAGAGAGAGAGAGAGAGGCAGCAATTGCGCCTTGGTTTCCATAGACAGTTAGCTAGCTGCCACGCCCCCCTCTAAAAAAAACATAGCTTGCAAATTTTCATTTGGCTGTCAGAAAATGACAAATGAATTTTGAAATAAGCGCTCGTATCCGTCTGATTGTTTGTTTTCTCACCCTCTCTATCTCTCTGTCTCTGTCTATAATACCCTGCTTTGACTACAGCTCGATAGATATATAGACGGAACTGTGGTTTCTCTGTCTCTCTCTCTCTCTCTCTCTCTGTTTGACTGTGTGTGGGTTGGCAGACGGTGTCAATGATTGGCATTGAGCAGAAAGTTAAATTGATTTCAATGCAGCGCAATTGAAAAGCGCAGCGTTCGCTCTGTCGTTCGTTCGTTCGTTTGGTGACTGCGTCTGACATTTGCATATCGAATGGCAATTTACCGTTCCACTTGACAGATACTGCCGCACAAACAGAATGAGATGCATATATACAAATATATATATATATATATATATATATATATATATATATAGAGAGGGAGATAGAGTGATATTTAAGCACAACTCTCGACTGTTTTGATTGCTTTAAAAGCTTCTATGGATTGTGCAGCTTAATATTAACTTGAATATCTTGTTAGTCTGAGCTAACTGAGCCAATTGGCTAAGACTATAATATTTGTATGAATTAAGATTTTTATCCTGATTTTCATGAATACAACTGTGCATATGGTTAGTCCTAATTTCTCTGTATATGCAGCTTTATCGATTTGCTTTTTACTACAAATGTTTCTATGATCAAATTCTGCTGAGAAACTTATTTAAAATTACATTAATTTGTAGCTAAATGCCTTTCATTTGCATTAGGTTGAGTCTTTCACCTATGCAAAATGCCATTTTAGAGCTCAGCCATTAAGAGTGGTCAACACCTATCCTATATATATGCCATGCATGCCATATATCCTACTATACATATCTAACTAGCTCTGTCACACAACATCTGCCAGTGCTCAACACTTGTCCGAAGGGATATTTTTGGAAAGCAATTTGATTTGCAGCAACTGTACTTTAATTTGTTCGTGGAAAAGCTTGCACGTATTTTGTGCATTTGCCAAGTTGACTTGAATCGAGCCGATTTCTGGTGGCATGCGGCACACGCAGGTCATTTGGTTCTAATTTGTTTTGGGC
The DNA here is from genome assembly GCA_037075265.1 of Drosophila nigricruria. Taxonomy (NCBI): domain Eukaryota; kingdom Metazoa; phylum Arthropoda; class Insecta; order Diptera; family Drosophilidae; genus Drosophila; species Drosophila nigricruria. The sequence continues at coordinate 1,002,277 of JBAMCI010000227.1, read as the reverse complement.
GTTTGGGCTATTTCCTGGTAATCGACTTGGTCGTTGGTATTCCACCAAATTATTGCAATTGACTTCATTTTCATAATTTTACACAAATAAGTTTTTTATGACCCAATTATGGGAGCTTCCGCTGCAGCCATAATAACAACAATAACAACGGCCCGCGAAAAGCCAATTCACGTTGAGTCCTTAATTCTTTTCATTTTCATTTTCATTCTCTCACCTGCCTTCCCTGTTTTTTTTTTTTGTAATGTGCAAATTATTTACAGCCAGAGCGAAGGATACGCTTCCTGCTTTTTGCTTGTTTGTTATGGCAAAACATGTGAGAAACCACCGGGCAAGGCAGTCAAACGCTTTGGGGTCTGAGTCGATTCTAATAGCCAGCAGAGTTTGGAGTTTGAGCTACTGTAGCTGGCTGGCTGGCTGCCTGGCTGGTTGGCTGACTGCCTGGCGGACTGGCGCCAGGCGTGAATTTTCTCCATGGCAATTTTTCTCTGGTCGCCTTTTTAAGTGGCCCGGGCGCGACGGCAATAACGAGCCAAGCAAAAGCCAAGCCAAGCTGCCGACTCGTTGGTAAATGAGAGTAAATGCAATAATTGCAATGTTTATAACATTAGTGGGCAACGTAAATTGCAGCTAGCGACCAGACGACGACGACGACGACGACGACGGCGACCAAGCCAAATCGACCGTCAACCCATTTTCCACAATTCTCATTACCATTTGCATATGCACTTACACATGCACAAGGGTGTGTATGTGTGGGTGGGTGGTTTGGGGGGCGCCAGGCAAACCGTCATAATGAAGTGCAAACGGTTGCGGATAGATATTTTAACCCGCTAAACTCAGTTGGTGGCACAAGCCAATGGCAATTAGACACTCATCCATCCATAAGGCAGGCAAAGCTTTTAAAACTCGGCTGAAATTAACGGTAATTTCAAATTGTTGTTTAGCTTGAGCAGCCGAACAACATTAGCACAAATACTAATTGAACTTACTTAAGCAGGAGAAACTACTGTACTTAAATATATCTCAAGCTAACTTACCAGATTCTCTCGCTTCTAGCTTTAAAACTGCGGAAAATATAGTCTTATCAGATTCGGCCTTGGCTTGCCTACATGACTATACATTCCAAATTTCAAATGTCTAGCCTTCAATATCTGCGAAATGGATAGACAGACGGATAGACGGACGAATAGTCGGACGGACAGACAGTCGGACGGACGGACGGCACACAGATGCTGTTTGTCCTTTCTTCCGCGTGTACGTCCGTCTACAGCACAAAACCAATTTACTCTTCACTTCGTTTCACTTCCCTTAAACAGAACTCAGAAGTGCTTAAGACATTTCGTAGGCGATTCCAACAAGAGTATTGATCTGTCTTTCAATTCCAGCCAACCTCAACATTCTGACCTCTTTAATGTGTATAAATTTCTCTTAACTCAGAACTAAGAACCTTTAAGCAGAGTAATAGCTAAAAACATATTCCAAATGGAAACATATTCCAACCACTTTGACCCTGACAGAAAGTTACTTACAAGTTATGTGTTGCTTGTGACACCAATTTAGGGGGTGGCGGCGGGTCGACTGATAGGTGTAGAATTAGGTGGAGAGGCCTTTCAATCCTTTTCTGGCTGGCAGTATAATTTGCATTAATTAATTTGTTGGCTCATTCATTCAGTCCAAACATTTGCTCGTTCATTAAGCGGCTTTGCGCAGTTTTTCATCCCAGCTGCTGAGAGAACTTTCAAGGCAATTGTTGTTGTTGCTGTTAATGTTGCTGTTGCTGTTGCTGTTGTTGTTGCTGTTGTTGTTGTTGCTTCCTTTGTTGTAGAGCGCAATCGTGTAGGAGGAAACATTTCCCTTTCAAGCTTAATTAAGTTGGTCACTTGGCTCAGGCGCTGACGTTGAGTGGGTGACGATAACAAAGACGACAACAACAGCAGCAGCAACAGCAACAGCAACAACAGCAACACCGATGATGGCGTTAATAATGATGATAATGCCAAATGCTCATGATGAAGTTAACTCTGCTTGGCTTTTAAGGGCAATGAAAACGAAATGTTGCCTGCCTTCGTCGCCTTCATGTTCTATTTGGAGAAAGCGGGGGCCAGGCAGTGCGGGTGGGGGCGTGGTCGCTGAGTACGTCTGCATGGGCGAGGAAGTGGAATGCTTTTTCTTCTTTTTGTTTTTTGCGTTGAACGTGACGGAAATTGAATTTCCGTTTCTTGGGATGACACTGCCGCCAACGTTGTAGCACTAAGTCCATGCTATTGCCAATTGGTATTGTTGCCAGTCGTATGTTGCTGCGCAACGGCAACAGCAACAGCAACAGCAACGCCAACGCGTAGCCGGAACTGGCTGAGCAACTGTCGACTGGGTCATTTTGAACATGGAACGAACCATTAGATCATTCTAATTAGTAGCTACCTACAACAGTTCCATTTCAATAGTGGCATTTGCCACTCTAGAGTAGTTTTCTTAGAGCACCAAAAAGGGGGCTGGGCATGATTCACGGAGCAAAGAGCCAATAAAATATTATAGACATCATAAATATAGATGATATATCGATGGAAGTTTGATTTTTTGCAATAAATGTTTGAATACATTATATATCAATAAAATTAAAGGGAACGTGAATAGAGAGGTCAGATTATAATCAAATGTATTTAGATATAAATCAATATCAGATTGTAAATATAGAGATATTAGTATAAATATATTATATAACTTTTATAGTCATTGACGAGTTCGTCTGTTCGTCCGTTAGTCCGTCCGTCCATCTGTCCGCTTGTCCGTATATAATAGCAGTCAAGCCGATCAAGCGAGAATTGATTCTCTAAAATTGTCTCTCGAAATTTTACTCACGTATTCAAAACTGTTTTCGATTAATTTATATAGATCCTAAGCTCTGTTCGCATTCGTAAACCTCGTCTAAACTGTTTACGATTTGGCTTAGCGTATTTTACGATGGTTTCTAAGATACCATCACTTAGGGGTTTATGGCTGTTGCATAAAACTAGGAAAACTATTTTACAGTGAAGCTAATATATGTTAGACTGTCAATAGTGCTGACTAATACTTAGTTGGGCTTTTAGCTTTTATGACTATGGGGTATATAGTATATATATACCGATGCAAATGCGAACTCGAGTACTTCTCGTAAAGACGGTCAAACACACACATTCGCATGGCATTCACATTCCGCCAAATTGTCGGCGGCCTTTTTAAATTTTTGCGCAGTTTCACGAGACTCAAGCAAAAGCAACAACAACGTGAAGCGAGGCCATGGCAATGCCAAGGGGTCAGCATCAATGGGGCTCCAATCTGTAGCTGCAAAATTGAGAAGATGAGAAGCTGGGAACTAAGGCAACGACTCAGACTGGGACAGCAGCACCAGTTCGAAAAGTCGAGAGAGCCTCAGGCGCTCAGCTCAGCTCAGTTCAGCTAGCAATTGCACTTGTCTCTCAATGCGGTGAAAGATGCTGCTGAAGTAGTTGTTGAGCGAGGCATGCGAATGAGCGACAGCGAAGCGTTGCGATTTCTGGAAATGGAACCTAAAAATTTGCACATGTGAACGAAAGCTGAAAATATCGACAGCAGCAGCAGCAGTGGGAACGACAGGAATAGGAGAAGCAGCAACAGCAGCAGAAAGAACACCAATAACAGCAGCAGCAATAGCAATGTGAGCAATGTTAGCAGCAACAGCAACAGCAATATGAGCAATATCAGCAGCACCAACAGTAGAAACAGCAGCAACAGTAACAACAGCAGCAATATGAGAAATATCAGCAACAGAAGAAACAAAACCAACAACAACAATATGGACAATATCAGCAGCAGCAGCAACAACAACATCAACAGCAGCAGAAACTTACGTGGTAATATGAACGTCCGTTTCTCTTAACTCATTTTTATTTTGTTTTGCTGACGTTGTTGTTATTGTTATTGTTGTTGTTGTTGTTGTTGTTGTTATTCTTGCACGTTCTTTGCCGTTGTGTCTGCCTGCCTGCCCGCTTGCACCCGCCCGCTGGCAGCAACTGCTGCTACAGCAGCGCTTCACCTTGGCTTGTTGCTGTTGTGGTGGCTCTGCCACTTTTAGCAAAAATCCAAGCAAAACAATAATAACAACAATAACAACAATAACAACAACAACAACAACTGACAGCGTCGTGATGTTTTATGGACTTTGGACTCGCGTTTTTTCCAAGCCCCCAAAAAGGCAAAAATTTAACGACGCTGGAGCTGCATGAAAAATGGAAACAAGAAACAGCAACAACAACAGCAACAACAACAACAACAACAACGACAACAACGCAAAGCATTCGCATGCAACGTTGATACAGAAACAGTTCCGTAAAGCTGAAAAACAAAAATGCAAACAAGTCAGCAAGAAGAAGAAGAAGCAAAAGCAGAAGAAGAAGAAGCAACAAGAAAGAAAAAACTTAAAGAAAACAATAACAAAAACAGACTTAAGCTGTGTGCGAAGTTGTAGATAGAGCAACAACAGCAACCGCAAAAATAACCTCAAAGCGATTAAATTTAAAGATAACGGATATTATGTAGAAAATAAAAAGCAAGAAAAAATATATAAATAAACCTCAACTGAATTTTTAACATTTAACAGAAGCAAAAGGAAGCACAGCACAAGAAAACATGTTGATAAAGTTTGATATTAAGGAAAAAACACAATGAGATATATCCAAGTTGAATAATGAATATATGTGGGAAACTATTTGGATTGAAGAAATGAGCGATTGACTGATTGGAGTAACTGAATGATAGTGTTTGACAGGGCTGGGAAATTTCTTGTGGGGGAAAAATGTGTGGAATAGAAAAATTATTTAGAGTAATATATAATACATTCAGAGGAGCATACAAGTTATGCTTAAACCCCTCTGTGCGCTTTTCTTATGTTATATGATTGTACTTTAGTTCATCTGTATTCTCTTTATTTTAATATTTTATCTTTCAATTCTTAATAGAATTCATTATATTTTCTTTCTATTATTTTTCAATATTTTATAACTCTTTTAAATGATATTTTATCTTACAGGTAAGTGTCTATGATACTATGATACTTGTATACATGCATAAATAATCGGTAAGTGATTTTGTACTTCCTCCTTAAACTTATTTTTATAGACCAAAAGTGCAATTATTTGTGTCTCTTAGATCAACAAAGTTTTGCCCTTTCAATGTCTCTAAATAGCTCTTTTGCAATCCTTTTATAAATCTACCCTTTAGCTAAAGGCCTCCTGTGTTGACATTTATAGTGCGCACCTATCAAATATTTTGTTAGCATTTCGATATCTGATTTGTGGTTTGCCATTGGCAAACGCAATTACAAACAGATGCGCACAATTGGCTGCGTTGACCCAAGCACTTGGTCTGTCCTTTGTAAGCCATGTTTGATTACCTCATTTCTGGGCCAAGCTGTGCAGTTCACATGACTGTGTGGCAGTAACATTACTGCGAGTGCAAAGTCAATTCCGAACTTGCCGTCTCACAGTGCGTATGAGTAATAACCGAAGACAGCCAGCCATACAAGTTGGAGTTGGAGTTGGAGTTGGAGTTGGGGGTTTCTGCTGTCAACTGTCGCCAACACGCCAACGTTCAATGTCTAACTGAGAGAGAGAGAGAGAGAGAGGCTGTCGTTTGTTTCTTTTGGAGAACACGCAAAGTAAATAGTAACATGTGCATTACTTGGCATTGGTCTTAGCTCTCCACAGCCTCCCATCGATTGCACCACATTTAACGAGAATAATTGCAGCGCCAGCATGGCGCTGCTGCACTTAACCCCCAACCAAAAGCGAACTGAGGGAGCAAAGTCTTTGAATGTCTTTGATGAAATATTGAAATTGTTGAGCTGTTGCTGGGGTCCAGCCAAACGGACAAATGCACTCCACACATTCCACATCTTAGACACAAACACATATATATTTCTATATATATATGTATGAATCTGAGCAAAGACTCTGAGACTGCCACGTGACGCTAGAATTGGCCGCTTGTTGGGCGTCAAGTGGCTCGTTATAAATTGCCCAATTTAAGAGCAAGGGAAGCACATTTTTAGTGTAAATAAATAATGATCCAGCTCTCAGCTCTCAGCTCTCAGCTCTCGGCTAGCGAGCATCTCGCATTGCTCAGCCAATTGGCCAAACAGTTAGGCACAACTGCAGCACAGCATTGCCAGTTGTCCAGACACTTAACTCATTTCCAGTCCCACATGGACACAATCTCGGTTGATAATGTGGCTCAGTTGTGTGTCTGTGTGTGTGTGTGTGTGGTTGTGTGTGCGTCTGGCTGCAAGCTGATGACATTAGAGATATTCCCTCAAATTGAAATTTTACTGTGCAACAACAATTGGCAAATTAGATGAGCATGTTTTGATTGGCAGTGTTTGACTATATGATATACCCTACATTGGTTTTGATATATGCATATAGTTGAAATATCTGTTATTCAGATAGCTACATTTCAAAATGGGAGATAAGCAATCGATAAATATCGCTTGGTAGACAAATCATCATAGATAATTAACATTATAGTCTTTCTAACTAACTATAACATTGTATGAAGTCATATCCCTTACAAATTTCATCGCCCTACTCTGTGATTCTCAAAAATGGAAGTAAGGGATCACAGATCTTTAAATAAATGTTATATACGCAGTGTTGATAGCTCATACTACACAGTTTAAAGTTGGTAAAAAGTATGAAATTAATGAAAGTAAATGCCTATGAGTTTCAAAAGCCCACGGCTTTTGCTTAAATAATGATAATGCCATATGATTATCAGCATTGAAACGTGAAAAACACTATCTTTAAGGAAATTTTAATAATTTGAAATGACCAACTAGTTTACCATATATCCGATTACAAAACATATCGACTTGCTTCATAATTCATCTCTTGCAAATAAAATGATGAAAACCTCAAGAAATTTTAGTTTTAGTTATTTCCATCTACTACTTTGCGGCTATCGATTCTTCTGTTCGAGTGCAGTTGCAGTTGTCTGTTAATGGAGAATACTTTTTATTATGCTGATTGGGAATATACACACACACACACACATATATATTCATATATCTATGCAGTTGTATTGTACAAGTGCTCTACAGTTCGAGTCCGATTCATGGCAGACGAACGAAAGTAACGGGGCATTAAGTGTGCCCAGCAGCCAACAACTGCGAGAAATTCTGCCTCGCAGCTTGTGCAGCGATGCGTTTGCAAATGTTGTGGCAGGCAGCTGAAGGGGCAGGGAAGGCTAGAGGAGGGGTGCACCTGCCACGTCGTTGCCCGTTGCCCAACTTTGATTCTGAGTTGCTCGAGCTCGAGTCACTGTCTGGCAATGCGCCTTGTCTGAAATTTGCGACCTGCCACAACAACAATAACAACAACAACGTGCAACAGAGCATGGCAATCGTCGCTGGAACTGTGGCATGCCCCCGCAAGATGCGACCGCAACAGCCAGAGGGTTGCTTTCTGCCTCTGCCTGTGGCCAGAGCTCAAATTAATTTCATTATTCTCGTTGGCTGGAGTTTCTCTTTTGATGCGTGATGAATCACAGCACAGCGCAGCGCAGCGCCAGTGACCAGCCGGGCAGCAGCCGGGCAGCCAGTGGTTCAGTGGTGCTATGTTGGTGGCTCGACCGACGCAGTTGGCGGTTTCTTTGTGTGGGCGCTGTTTGGTGGCTTTCGCCAAAATCTATGCAAACTGACCACAAATCACAAAAAAGAGAAAAAAGTCCGTGAGCAACCGCAATTCAAATGCTTTTTGTCTTTCAATTTCTTTCAATAATTATTTCATTCGAGAGGTCTTGAGTCTAGTTTCTCATAATTGTGTTTTTGCAGCTGACTGGAGAGCTGACCCATTTCTTTTTTCTCCAAGCCTATTCAGATCTTGACGGCTAATCAATCTTTATGCTAGTAGATTAATAATATATTGTATAGTAGACAATGTTGGAAGGAATGGAATGTGAAGAAAAAGTAATTCTTTTGATTCAGGAGGAGCTGACAAAACCAAGAGATATATAATAGAAATAGAAGTTGATACAGTAGTGGATATAGTTGTACTAGATAGTGCATGGATAGACATGGGATCCTAATTGATTGGGTAACAGATCAAATAATAGAATAAGAGATCTACAGTAGATTCAAACCTATTATATAGATTTTAGTAGGAGATCTATAGTAGATATTGACTTTAACTTCTGCACGAATTGCTGTCATCTACTCAGCGCAATTCCAGTTAGTATTTGGATATAAAAATGTTGGTTAGTTTGTTGTCTAGACACTATTAAATAAATAATATTTACAGTCTTTTTTTTTTAATGCTTGTTAAATATTTTGTGCTTTCACCCTTTCAAATGCCACTAAATATTGCGTATACGCCTCGTGTGTCTGCCACGCTAATTGAGCGTAAAATGTTGTGTTCAATTTAAAATGCAACTCGCTGCACGCATTTGAAATGCAACAGCCGACAACAGCTACTAACAACAACAGCAGCAGCGACAAAAAACAATCATCCGAGCAGAGAGCAAGAGCAATATGCCTTCATAAGCTGCACACACACACTCACACACACACACACACAGTGCACACAGTCAAAAGCGGGTCAGTGTTGAGCGCCAAGGCCGAACCTTGCCAGCCAGCCAGCCAGCTAGCCAACCAGCCAGCCAGCCAGTCAGTCAGCCAGCCAGCCAGCCAAAGTAGGGCGTCAGGGCGGCTGCTTGGCCCCGAGGTAGGCGTGTTGCTCGTTGCTCGCTCGCTGTGGGCTGACGACTAACCCAAAACCCATAACCCAAACCCCAAACCCCAAAACCAAAAGCCAAATCCAAAACTTAATTCGCGTCGACTGCAACGAGCCCCAAAGCCGAGCGACGAGGCGTCCAACTGGTTACAGGTTGGGCACCTCGTATGGGTCGTCGTTGCCATCGTCGTCATCGTCGTCGTCGTCGTCGCTGCCTCGCTCGGCGGCTCGTTTGTAGGCACGTTCGCTCGCTCGCTCGCTGTTGTTGTTGCTGTCGCAGCTGGGACTACGTCGAGTTGTACTCGCAAAACGTAACGTAAACGTGGCGCCAGGCTGTGAATGCAGTCAGAGCAACAGCACTTTGTCAAGATCTTTGTATCAGCTTGAATTCATATAAGAATGAAATCTCGGAATAGTTAATGGGTGGTCCGGTCCGGAGGTAGTCTATATCTAGTTCATAGATAGTCTTTAGCGAGATTAACCACTAACCCATAGGTAATTTATAGCTAGTCTTACGATAGTCTATAACTGGACTATAACTGTACTATAACTAGTCTGTAACCAGTCTATAATTAGTCTGTAGCTAGATTACAGGTAATTTATAGCTAGTATAATGCTAATCTACAGCTTAACTTTAGCTAGACCATCCCTAGCTTATAGCTAACTCTTCAGGAAGTTAGGAAAGCACTTCAAAACTTATCTGTAGCTTTAAAGCCTCACGAAATACTTAATATATTTCAAGGTATCAGTAGAAAATTCTTTGAGTATGCGCTATAATACTCTTTCTCTGGGTACTATGTGTTTTTCAGAAAGCTAAACAAAATTCATTTTACTTTAACTGCGACTACAGAGATACCTAGTCGAAGAGAGCTTAGGCATTAAGTTGCTCATATAATATTCATTTTATATTCACATCAAGAGTGTCTGCTATTCGTCTTTTCAACGATTACTATTTTTGCTTGTTTTTTGCGCTGCAATTGAGACGACGACATCAGAGGGCACGTAGTAAACGCGACTGCTGCATTCGACTGCGATAGCAACAATAAAAGAGAGAGAGAGAGAGAGAGAAAGAGAGAGGAAGACAGAGAGAGAGAGAGAGAGAGAGCAATTGCAATTGTGGTAGTAGATCATGGCCTGCTGTCCGCGCTGTCCTCGCTGTCCAACTTAACTGGGGCAGTTGGGGGCGCTTGCACCGAGCCGTGGCCCTGTGGACGGCGTTGGCTACATGCTGTGTGGATGCCATGTTGTGGATGGTATGTTTGGAAACTGGGACTCGGAATCGTTTGTTAGCTACCGTTAACCCAGTTAGCTGCCATCGTCAAAGGGCGTGTCTGACGAGTCGCACCTAGCCCTCAGGTCCTTGATGCATAATTAGTTTGGGGGTCGGAGCTTTTCCATGAGAATACAGAAGTGCACTTGCTCAAACATCCACCTATACTTACCAAGGTGGCCCTCTATTATTAATGGAGCTGCATTTAAAAATCGATTTCACGTGCACAGCAATTAAAATGCTATTAACTAGCCCAAAGATGAACGCGTTTTCAGCTGGAGACCTAACCAGGTGCTCAACTTCCCAATATCGGAAAGTTTTTCAAAATATAAATACGTAATATATATCTGGAAAAAAAATATACATATATAAGCCCACCTCCCTTTTTTTTCTGTGTTTCTTGATTCCAAAGTTTGTGACAGTTACGCCTTCTTTACGTACCCAGTGGGCGTGGCTTGGCTTGAGCTAGAGGGCTGGACAACAACTCAGAATTTCGATTATGTTCACAACTTCAACTTCAACTTCAAGTTGAACTTTTGCTTGCGTTTTGCGGCTGCTTTCGTAAATGGATATAAGTGCGCTGCAGGGTCCCGTTAACCCTTTCTAGTTAACAGCGAAAATACATTAAAAAGTAGTAGAATGAGAGAAAATTGAAATGCGCTTTGATAGAGTCTATTCGACTGGGAGCTATGCTTTAATAAGGAGTAAAACAAAAATTTATCGAAAAGATAAAGCAAGGGAGAGGAAGACAGAGAATGAGCGAGAGAAATAAAGAGAGATAAATTCACTATTTGTGAGAAAGTGTGAGAGAGAGAGATAGAGAGAGGGAGAGTGATTGAGAGGGAGAGAAAGAAAGAAAAAGAGAGAGAATGAGGTTGAGAAAGAAGAAAAATAGAGAGTCAGAATGAGATTGAGAGAGTCCGAGAGAGAGATAGAGATGGAGAGAATGAATGACAAAGAGAGAGAGAGAGAGTATAACAAACACAGATAACGGATGAGTGAGAGAGAGTGAGAAACAAAGCGAGGGTTATGTTTGACTTGGACCTAGCTAAATAGAGAAAGATTGAGATAGAAAGAGTATATTGTTTATGAAGGATGAAAGGATAAAACACATATCAAAGAAAACAATTACGAATTGTCTTAAATGTTATGTGTATGTTTATATATACTTTTTAATATATTCTATTTAGATATAGATATTCTCGACATGTATCTTTAGCTATGTAAGAAATGCAACCCATTCTTCGAGCTGCCTGCAACGGTAAGTCTTTCAAATATTCAGCGTAAAAATCTTCGAATAAAAACACAATGAGAATTCTATCTTTTATAGACCACACGTGACAGTTGCAGACACGCGCAGTCTCACGCCCTCTCGCTCTAGCGCGCTCTAGCTGCTCTCGTTCCATTTCACTCTATTTGCTGCTTTATGCATTTCGTGTGCTTTGGAGGTCTATGATTTAACCATTTGTTCCCATGCTCCGTCGCAGCACGTAGGCCCTGTGTCATAAAACGTTAAATTAGTTGAATACTATGCCTGGGTGATTGGGGATTCATGGGAAGGGAGTGAGTGAGGGGATGAGGTGAGGGGAGGGGGTCGGCTATGATAGGCGATGGAATTCCCTTAGCATAGCCTTGTATTCGTCAATGCGTCTGTCTTTCGCTCTGACAGCGCGCTCATAAAATGCACATGTTGATGGCGCGTGTTTGGCATGGCCAATCTTAGGGCTGAGAGAGGAGGTTCGCCTCTGGCATCTCAGCTGCACTATTGTTATACTTGTATACATATATGTATATATGTATATATAGTATATCTATAAAGTATATAGTTTATATCTTTTTGAAATGCGCGTGTGCGACTGTTCTCGCACTATCAATAGCTGCAGCCGCCTTCATTTCAATCAAGTTGCCCTATTTGATTTGAATTAAAATAAGTTACGTGAGTAGTGGCTGACATTTTCCATGTTCCCTGCACACTCCACACTGCACACTCCACACTTCCCACTACCCACCCTCCGTTATCCATGTATCTGTAAGATGCACACACACACTCACACCACCGCCCGCCTTTGAGGGTGGCTTAGGGGGCAGGGCGGGGACTTTGGCTGACCTAAATTCATTTAAGTCGATCGATATTTTGTGTGCTGCACTCTCTCTCTCTCTCTCTCGCTCTGCTGTGGGCTGCATGACCGAAAAAGGCAAAAGTGTATGGTATATAGAGCATACTACGTTCCATATAGTAGTACAACAACAACAACAGCAACAACAACTGCATTGCAATTATTGTGAAATTCTACTACAATGGAAATTGTACGGCAGTTGCAGGCAGCTGCCAACGTCAACGTCGACATCTCTGTCTCTCTCTCTCTCCCTCTCTCCGTCTCCGTCTTTGGCTTCCGGCTACGTACGTCCATTGTCATAGATGTGTGTGTGCGCGTGTGTGTGTTGGTGTTTTAGTTTGGGCTTGTGCGCGTTACTGACATTCCATTGTTGACTCTTGAGCCTCGACATGGGCGTGGGCGTGGGCGTGGGCGTAGGCGTGGGCGTGGGCACTCACAACTTTGTTGGCCAAAAGGCAAATTTATTCTTTGCCTGGTCTCGTGCGGGCCAACTCTTGTCTCGCTCTAACAAACATGGAAACGAGCCTCACCATAACATACAGCCTCAACCTCAACACCAACACCAACACCAGCCCAGCGCTCAACCCTTGAGATGCAGTTTCTCAAATGTGGCATAAATACCTCCTACTCAAGCAGTTCTCTTCCTCCAGCTCGTATGGCACTATCAGGACTCAGCTCAGCATATATAGTATCTATATTTTAGTTATATGTTTTGTTCAACTGCTGCATTGGACCTTGATAAGTACTAGCAAAGTTGATTATGAAGGCCTTTTCCTTATGCTACTTAAAGCGAAGGTGTGCTTTGATTAAATATGATAGATATTGCCTTGGCAAGCACTGGAGCATTGTGAGAGGGACTTAAGGAAAACTCGATATACATATTAGTATAATAGCTGGCAGATAGAGCAAGAAAATGGAGATGACGACTGTATCAAGGAGATTGCTTAGTTCTACCTCTTAAGAGTTTGCATTGATTGTTAATCAAGCAGTCATCAATTTGAGGTCAATCAATCTGTTCAAGACATAGTTAGAGACTCAGTCAGTGAATCAATAAGGCAGTCAATCAATCCGTCAGTCAGTCAATTTAACTGTTTTATCATCCCATCAATCTGTGGGTCAATCAGTCTGCTCTGCCTCTCAGCCACTCAGTCGGTAATTCGATCAGGTGGTCAATCAATCAATCGGTCAGCTTCAACGACAATCAATCTGCGGGTCAGCCAGCCATTCCGTCAATAAATCGGGGAATTAATCAATAGGTCAGTCAATCAATCACGCCGTCCATAAGACAATCAGACAATCTGCAGTCGATCAACGATCAAACAGCCAATCAGGCAGTCATTCCATCGATCGGTCAGTCAACCTATCAAGCAGTCCCTCAGTCAGTCAGTCAATTAAGCCGTCAGCTACTCTATTAGCCAGTAAGGCAGCCAATCAACGATATTATTTAATCAAGCATAAAATAAGTCAGTCACTTGATCATTTGGTAAATCAATCATTCATTCCTTAAGTCACTCAATAGATCTATCACTTAGTCGGTCAATCAATCATTCATGCAATATATATAGAACTCGCTGTTGTTAGGCAACTGGAACTATTTGCTTGGAATGATGCCATTGTGTGGCAAGTGTGTGTAGTAAGAACTGCTATTTGCCTCAACATCTGTGGTACATTGCACATACGCCTCGTGGGCGTTAGCTGCATTGCGAACTTACTGCAGGGGATGGACATGTGCTGCTTAATGGGGCTGTTGGACGAGGGCGAGAACAAGGGCTAGGGCTAGGGCTACGACTACGGTTGGGGGTTGGGGTTGATGTTGGGGATATATATATTATATATATATATATATATTCAATGTTGGCAAAACTCATTACGACGCCGCATGAGTGACATTTCCACGCTGTCAACATGACACATTTCATAGCAAGAGACAGAGAGAGAGAGAGAGAGAAGGAGGTGGAGAGAGAGAGAGAAGGAAAGAGGGTAAGGCATTTTCCTTATATACATAGATATTTATATTTGCAACCACATTCTTTGGCATGCAAGCCACTGTGCGGCTTAATGTGGCACGGCTGGCATTGCTGGCACCGCTTACGCCCGCCAAGCAGCTAGCCTGCCTCCATATGCTGCAATATTGTTGCCTTGTTTCCATTTGACGGCAGCGAACTTTGGAATTACAACGCATTTCTTCACTTTCGCATCGCTGGCTTCTAAGCAGATTATTATTGTTGTTATTATAGAGTCGAGGCGAGTCGGGGCGAGTCGGCTAGAGTCGCTTGGAGTGGAGACGTTGCCTTTGTTTTATGCGAAAATTGAATTTGCTCCGCCCCCCTGCCAGCCAGCCGCTTGGCTATGCGTGCCACAATGCATCGCTCGGCTAATGGCGACGCATGTCAAACATTTGCTGAGCTTTTGTGTTTAAATATTACTAATACGACATGTTGTGCCAGCACGCGTGCCAGCAAGCAGCTTAAGGGTTGCAGCCACCACCACTAACCCCCCTCCCCTCTCTCACTCTCTCACTCTCCCTCCCTTTCTCTTTCTCGGTGGCAGCGTGTATTGTGGCCATAATTGAATTATATGCCTGCCTGCAAGTCCAAAATAATTGTTGTTGTGCGAGTGCTTGATTACGCCAGATACAGTTTATTTTTTAGATGGTGCAAATGTGAGTTATTGGCCTGACACTATACACACATCCATACATACCCTGTAATTAAGCTAAATAACTCAATTAGCTCGCCATTTAAATCATATGAGAAGCGAGGCGAGCGAGCGAGCGAGCTGACATTTAAAGTGCAAGTCGCTATCAATCGAGCTGAGCTTTCGTGTGACAAAGATTGAGGGGATGGAGGGGGCAGTTGGGGCAGCACTTTTGCCTGCTCAATTGAAAAGCGAAAAGTTTAATTGAAACTCGCTTTTCACAGTTTTCAATTCGCAATTCAGTTCGCGTATAATATGAGCCACTAAAAGAGGTTGGGGGCGTGGCTATGGAAAATGCGAATAATACAGCGCGAGCGCAGGCACAAAAGATGTTTGCAGTTAAATTAAATGAAAAAGTTTACAACTTTTTTAATGAAATCATTTTATGCTTCTTTTTGCAGCATAAACAAAGCGCTGCAACAATAGCAAACAAAACAAATGCGCGAGTTGCAATGCCTGACAACAACACGAAAAAAGTATGTATAAGAAAAGAAAACCTAGAAGAAAAGCAAAGTGAAGGAAAATGTCGAGTGGCAGGAAGAGGGTGGTGGGCGGCAAGCGGCAAGCGGCAAGCGGGTTGCAGATAAACTTGAAAGAAAAACTTGCATGCAGCCAAAAGGGCGAAGCGCAAAAGATTCTGCAAAGGAGCAAAACTTATGTGTGTAGACAAAGCATATGTGTGTGTGTGTGTGTGTGTGTGTGTGTGTGTGTGTGTGTGTGTGTGTGTGTGTGTGTATTTGCACAGCTTGCAAATGAAAGTTTGCACAAATTCTATTTGATTTAGCATGTTAAAGTCTTTAAGCGTTTAACATGTCGTATACGTAATCTGGGCACAAATCGAAAATGCATTGAGACAAGCAGCTAGCTGGCGGGCTGTGTAGATTGGGGGCATGCAACGTGTTTCTCTGACTGCTGCTCCCTCTGGCTAATGATGATGCTGGTGTCCATGTCCTTGGCTGTCATTGGCCATAGAACTCTACTATGGGGTTCATATTTGTGTCAGGGCTAAAGCGTCGAGCGCCATTTCTAGCTAAACTAATCCAAGTGTCAGAGACAGCAAATAGCTGGCGGGAAACATGCCAAAAAATGATAGAAAAAACAGAAAACCAAGCTATCTCATGCACACAGAACTTAAATGTGCTAACAGCGTGGCAAGCGAGTGGCAGTTAAGTGGTTTTCAACATTACCCAACCACCAGAAGCCGCAAAGAACGAGCCATCAGCCAAGCAGAAGGCAGTCAACACTTGGCGCGTGGGATACCTAAGCCATCTTTTGAGGGGTCCTTCTTTGACTTCAGCTATCCCTCTCTGACTATCCTTTGACAACTTCCTTTGCTTCCCTTTCAACTATCCTACTCTAACTACCCTCATCTCTAGCTAGTCTTCCCTTACTACTCCAGTTTAACTATTCTCCCCCTAGACTAACGTCCCCATCACTCGACTAGTGGTTAATGCACGCATTTCCGTTTCCTTACGCCAGTCAGAAATTTATGTTTTATTGCAGCTGTTGCGTCCCCTTCCCCCTCTGCACCCTGCACCCTGCCTCCCTGCCACCCCTGCCCTGGTCACCCCTTTTGGTGCCTAGCCTTTGCCTAACGCTTTTATTGGCACTGTGATTTCTGTTGCTGCCGATGCCACGCGGATTACACTTCGAGGCGCATAACTCTCGACTCGACTCTACTGCGCATTAATCATAAAGCGGTTTTCATGGCTGCCACAGCCCCTACGCCTCACTCCAGGCACCCCTATTGCATTTAATTTGGCATTAAGTGCATTCGAACGATGGAGCATAAGCTGGAGAGGGAGCAGCAGCAGCAACAGTCATCGACAGCAGCAGCAGCAGCGGCTCCCTTAAGGCACTTAAGCCACTTTACGAGTATTCCCTATAATAAAGGACTCTCGCCTCGCCTTACCTGTGAGCAACGATTTCAGCAGCTTTAGTTTTCGCATTCGACTTGGATTTTTTATGGGCGCCGACATTATGGCGGCACATGTATTTATGAGGCGTCATCAGGACACGGGACACACAGGTGGACGGGGGCAGGTGAGCTGGGTGGGTGGCCGTGTGCTGCATCAGAAGTAAGCAAAATGTAGACACAATGTAAGCGGCAGCTAATACCTGCCATAAAAACCAATGATGACATCAACCGAAATGCATTCAAAAGTGCGACGCAAAAATGGAAAATGGAAAACGGAAAACTTAAAAGTTTCTCAATTCAATTTCAATTTCTATTCAATTACAATTTTCAATCAAGAAGGACAATCAAACGCGGCTTTATTGAAACCCTCTAGTCCATATATCATAAGCAACCCAGATTGTTTAGTAATGTTCACTTATCAAATTAAAGGGATTCTCTGCTTTGATTACGATTTGATACTTCAGGTCTATTTGATCTAGTATGACAATACGTTCTTCCTGCAATAAGAGATTTGTTCTTGTTCCTCTTTTGAAATTTAGAATATCTTTCAATCTTTACGTGTCATCTTTAAATCTAGTTCTCAGTTATGCATCTGCCAATACTCACTCGATAAACAAATTCAAAACTTGTCAAAATTTGTACGAAATTGTAAAATTTTTTTAATACTTGTACTGTACCAACTGAATGGCTGATCCAGGGGAAGAAGAAGCTCCGGAAGGAGAGCCTGTTGAGACGGCAGAAGAAAATGAAGGCGAAAAAGTAGATGCGGAAGGTGAAGAGGAGGGAATTGATGAGGATAAACTTGATGAAACCGAAGAGGATCCCTTCGAGCTGTTGGATGAGACGAGCGAGGACAATGAAGAAGAGCACCGCATGTATCGGGAGTATCTCGCCTTGACGAAAGAGATCGACTGCCAGAATGCAGTTATAAACGATATGAAGGAGCGAGCACGCGATCTGTGCGAAAATCCCTGTAAATCCAACAAGGAGAAAAACGAGATAAAGCAATTGCTCGCTTGCGTCGATCAGGAGAAAATCAAACTAAATATCATGATAAATCGGGCTGTGCAACTACAGAATACTGGATCGAAAAGGGCCTATGGAGCTATAGAGCTGGCCACATCGACCCTAGAGGATAGTTTACTCCGAAATTCCGTTGGTTGCTCGAAGACCGTCAAATGTGCTTCAGCGCAAAGTAAGCCAAAAACGGCGCAGGAAATTTGCGATGCTCTAGACGATTCGGACTCGGACTCCGATGACAATTGTTGTTGACCCTGTCCCATTGGAAATGTGAAAGACCAACTCTCAAATTTAGACGTAGATGTGCTTTTAATATGTTACAAATATTTCATTCTAAGTATTACTCTCAAAAAAATAAATTAAATTCTATTTGATATCACGTGTAGCCCAACTAAGTTTTCCTTATAAGAAGTTCCTTGAATTTTCAAGTTCAATTTCTGCTAAAGATAATCAATTTGAAAATGGTCTCTCAAGTAAAATAGATGATTTCATTATATCATTAAGGGAATACTACTGGAAATTATCTGGAAATCTCTTTCTTCCAATAAACAAACTAAATTACTAAATTTAGTATTTCAATTCCTAGAATTTGTTCTTCCATAAGCTCTAAACAAGCATTCACATGGATAATTCACATATTTTCTATACCATTTCATTTGAGAATCCCTACAAATGGGACTGCAGGGCGGGGGGTAGTTGAGGAGGCGCTGTCGTGGCGTCTGTTTGGGGGGAACCGCTCATTGAGCAATTCATTCAATCGACGAATTCAATAAAGTACAACTAATAAAAATCAAGCGAATGGCAATGAGAATGCGAATTGCTAGAGAAGACTTTGGGGGCCAAAGCACAAAGCGCAAAGCACAAGCAAGAAGATGAAGATGAAGCAGCAGACGCAGAGGAGGCGGGCGAGCAAGAGAATTACAATTTTCTCGCCATTTGTTTTTGTGCCACGCAACACGTTTTGCTGTCATAATTCGCCAAAGCTCAAGAAGAAGAAACCCCAACGCAAAAACAACAAATAGCAAAACCGAGAGAAGAAAAAAAGGGCAGCAGCAAGAAAACCGCGCGCATTTTGCAGAATACGAATGCGAATGCGAATGCGAAGGGGAGCCTCAATGCGACGTTAGTGGTCCATCAAATGCTTGTAAACAAAGCCAGCAAACGACAACGACAACGACTACGACAACGACGACGACGAGCAGCAGAAGAGGACGACGACAGGGCAATAACATGGCTCTGTCTGTGGCGGACGAAGTGCAAGCAATGGCAATGGGCACAAAAACAAAAGCAAAATTGCGAATGCGAACGGGAATGCCAGCCAGCCAGCCAGCCAGACAGAATAAGGGGATCAAAGCAAAACTCGCAAGACAAACACAAAACTGAAGGAGCGGCAGTTCTGAAACGCTTCGCTTCTCGGGCGGGGCGAGCGGAGAGGTTGGCTTAGGCCCAGGGGCAGTCGTCGATGCGAAGTGGTAATGGTAAATGGCAGCGAGTACAGCACAGTTGGCGTCTAGCCTGTGCTCCTGTCTCGTTTTTTTGTTGTTATTTTTTTTTGCTGCTGCCACGCCCATGCCCATGCCCATGCCTATGGCCCTTTTGGCATCCACGTTTCACATTCACAACGTTTCGCTGGCGCGCGTGTCTCTCTCTCTCTCTCTCTCTCTCGCTCTCTCGTTGGCTCTTTCTGTCTCTCTCAAAACAAAGTCAACTCCTGAAAGGGGAACGTTTTTGGCGCGCAAATCCATAGTAAATGAAGCCAACATTCAACTGACGTTGACTGCAGCAGCGACGCGAGCAGCGAGCAGCGACTGCGCTACGTCGCGTCACCTTGCGTCCATTCACCTCGCAGAATGTGGGAAGGAACGAGCGAATGAGTACTGTGCGGACAACAGAGGAAGAGTGATGGTGAAGAGAGGGGAGTGAGTTGGGTGCACAATTTCATTTCATGCGCTTCGATTCGATTCCATTTTCCATTTCGTTCTACACACTTTGGCTTATTTGTATTATTGTCTGCGGCCTTCTCACGTCCAGTCATAGCGCCCCCTCTCTCTCTCTCTCCCGCCCATCTCCCTCTTTGCTCTCTTTGCTCTGAGTATCTTGCAAATTCTTTGAGTTGCGATCTACGAGTAGCTCAGACGTAATTATTGTCGATACATGAGCACAAGATATTTACAACGTAGAATCCGAAGTTGAAGTTCGATGCACTATGAACGGAAGATGCAGCACCCAAAGGCAAAGCCACACACACACACACACACACACACACACACACAAGATACATTTGTAGATAGAGAGATACAGATACAGATACAGATACAACTGCACACTTCCACAGATACAAATGCGCATTGAGTGGATGGCAGCGTGTTGATGTTTTTATATCTATCAGATGCCGATGCCCCATTTGCCATTTGCTGATGTCGTCTTCGCCATTTGCTGCTTGCCACTTGCCACTTGCCACTTGCCGCATGCCACATGCCGCTTGCTGCTCTTGCCACAGAGATCCAAGCGATGGCAAATTGTGGCCACCGAATGGGTCATTTGAGCTGTCAGTAGGGACACTTCTTGGCTAGGGGCATTTCCGTTGGGGCATTTACCATAAAACTTCTGCAACGAGGGTTTGGCATAGCACACAAAAATACAACTATAAATGCTTCAGTTGCGATAGAGAGAGAGAGAGAGAGAGACAGGGATAGAGAGAGAGCCGGAGAAAGGGAGTGATTGACTAAAATATACTTGTAGATAAGAATATGATGATTGACTAAAGAGATACTCGCGAGAGATAAAGATACTGCTTGACTAATTGTTAAGCAAAAGATAGACATAGTTCTTAAGTATATGAAAGAAAAGATAATAGTTGACCAGAAAAGATACTGATTGACTTACAGATACTTTGCAGACGATCGATTAGGTAGAATATATTTGCGTATAAAGCATAGAGAAACCGACTGACTGAAAGATACAAATAGAGATAAGGATACTGCTGCATCGAAAGATACGTTTTGACTAGAGTATCTCGTAGGGTGACATAAACTTCCTACACACACTTCTTGTATATACCCTGAGCACATTGAAAATGAGATAGTAAGGTATAATGGTTTTGTTATAGTGTATAACAGGCAACTGGACAACTTTAACTTGTTGTTGTTGTTGTTGTCGTTTATCCTATCACCTGTCACTCCTTAAATAGTTTTATCTACGCTGTTCATTCGGAATGTCTGACACTTTGGGCTTTTTTTTATGTTTCGTAACTAAGTTTTGAGAACTTTTTACTTTTCACGTGTGAGAGAGAGAGAGACGCGCGTTTAACCTCTGACCTTTATGGTTTTCTAAGCCGCATTAACTGTAAACACATACTTATCAAGGGAAAGCACTCACGCCCCCCCAAAAAATGGACTCTAAACAAAGCCAAACCCTAAGCTCTGACGCCTGACATCTGACCCCTTGGGCGTACACGTGAATTGTTCACATTTTCTGATTTCAAGAAAAGTTTTCTAAATTAATTTCGCATAAAAAAGTGCCAAACAAACAGAGCAACAGAAACAGTAAAAGCAACAGTCGCAATAACAACAAAAACAACTTTCGAGCGCAGCATCCATAAAATTTGGTGTGGCGCAGACGCGCCAACGCACGCACGAAAGGTCACGGGTCTCGCTCTTTGCAAGGGTCAAAGTTCAGAGACGCGTAAATTTTGACATTACGTTCATAGACAAGGATGAAGCATATAAACAGGATAACAAGCAGAGCCAAAGGTATTGCCATTCAGCCAGGCCTCTTCCAGTTTTGTCCTACGAAAATCTAATTGGACTTCAAGTAGTAGTGCTTGTTGTAGTAGTTCTAGTAGTTCTTCTAGTAGTTCCAGTAGTTTCAGAAGTTCTTCTAGTAGTTCCAGTAGTACCAGTAGTTCCAGTAATCCTAGTAGTTCAGGTAGTTCTTATAGTAGTTAATCAAGTAGTTCTTCTAGTAGTTCTTCTAACAGTTATATGCGCAGCGAAAATATCAATTCTAGTATTTCTATTTATAGAACATAATCCATGTCTATCTTAGGCCAATCTTACGCTACTACATCATTTGTCACCCCAATTTGATTCTGTCAAATATTCATTTCACAGACTCAAAAAAAAGTCTTAAATCTCATATAGGTCATATAGGATCACATCTATCCCTAGACTAAACTCTGTGCCTGTTCGAGTGTCATCCACATATTAAGACCTCCTCTTATATCAGCTTTCATAAACGATTTTCAATGCATGGCTTTATGGATCAGACATAAATTCGCAGACTAATCCTGCTATGTATGGATGCTGCCTCTTGCATATTTATTTATTGGCTACCTATTGCTGAGCTACGTATAAATTGTAGGCCTACGGCCCTGCCACCCAACTGGCAGCCTGCTGCCCCCACCGACTGCCTCCCCTTGACTTCAGCCCTCATGGCCATCGTTCAAGCAGCCGCCAACGTCTGGAAAAGTTCAGAATTTTCTTCTTTTCTTATTTTTTTTTGTCTTTGAGTCTCTACTTTGAACAACAAATCACTTGAAGTGGAATATTGTCGTCTGTGTTGATGTCTACGCACGAAAATCGGCAGCAGGCACTGACAACAGCAGCAGCAGCGGCAGCAGCAGCGGCAGCGGCAGCCACCCTCGCGTGCCCTAGCAAAAGCTGCCTGCTCCGGCACTCACGTGCGCGCCACGTAAACTTTTATTTTCTTCTCATTTGCTTTAGCGATTTTTGAACAGCGAACTGCGAATTCAATGTCTGTCTGTCTGCCCTGGCCCTTTGTCTGTCCTAAAGTCTTTGTTTGTTTTGTCTGCTGCTGATTTGGCATCGCATATGTTGGCAGCAGTCAACCCCCTGCTCCTGCCCCTGCCCCTGCCCGCGAACACACAGCCAGCCCCTCAACCGACTTTCTTGGACGCCTCTGCACAGACGAAGACGACATTTGGGATTTCTTTGCGATGTTTTATTTATCTAAAAATGAAAAGGCACACACACACACACACACATACAGAGGCAGACACACAAATCTAAGGCGGTTACAGCCCCTGCCTAGGGTAAACACAAGTCGAGTGGCAACAGCGGGCTGCTGGGGGCTAGGGGCAATTTAATGTCGCTTTGATTTGTGGCAATCGCGCGCTAAACGCCGCAATTTTTAAAGTGAAATTGCTCGAATTGTTCGACGTCTGGAGCTCAAAACGAGAAAACGAAAAAACGAAAAAAAGCATCTCCTGACAATGACACGGACAATGACAATAGCAATGACAATAACAATGACAATGTGACAAGATGCGTTCACGATACACGCAGAGATAAAGTCGTGTAGCTTGGTTGAATAGAGAAAAACTTCTATTTATATATCGAATATATTGTAAGAGTCTTATATATAGAGCATTATTTAGGATATTCTACTCGTCTATGAATCATTATTCAAAATATCTTAGTTGTTGCAAACTTCTTTCTTAGAAAACTTCTAGCCTCACTTTAAGCTCAGTGTACTTTCCAGACTTTGTTAATTTTTGCTCCGGTTTTTTGGGTTTTGATCTGGTTCCGGTGCGCACTCAGTTTCCCCTTCTTCATTTTTGTTTCCCTCGCGAGCTGTTGTCCTTGTTCCTTGTTACTTGTTACTTGTTCCTTTGGCTGTAAATAAACATGTTTGGCAATATGTCGCCCAAAGTCCTGCCAAATAGGACCTCTACTGCGACTTCGACTTGAACTGACAGCCAGTCAAAATGTTGCCCCTGCCGTAGATGAAGACAGCCGACAGACATCTTCGAGCATTGTCAGTCGAGTTGTTATTGCTGTTGCTGTTGTTGTTGTTGTTGTTGTTGTTGTTGTTGTTGTTGTTGTTGCTGCAGTTGTCTCCACTTGCAAATGCAAAGTTTTGCATACAAATTGAAATAAATTAATGCCTCTGTTCATTTGCCAATCTCAGCTGGGGGAACCAATTTTGTCCATTTGACAGCTTGACACACAGCATTTCAAGAGGATCGACGAAAAGCAACGAAACGAGCTGTGAATAGATACGAGTTTAAGTAAGAGAGTGAAGTTTGAAAGAAATAAAGAGATTTGTAGGGATTGTTAAAGAAAAGGTTTTTCAGGAAAAATGTTAAGGGGAATTGTAAACGAAAGGACTTTTAATCAAATATAATAAAGCAATTAAAGTTTAGCTTGAGGATTTGCTATAAACTGTTTTATGAACTTTCTCTGCTAAAATATTCAAATTGAAAGGAATTCCCCTATATGAGAGAGAAGATACAAAATCTATTCTATATGGATATATAAACTAGTTTTCAAGAGATTCCTGTCAGTATTTCGATGAACTTGTAATGAGCCCAACTGCCCAAGAAAAGGTATATCTTTAGCATTCGCTGTATAGAGTAATGATATTTTAAGAACAAATTTTGATCTATAAATGATTGCCTCAAAGACTTTATATAATGCTTTGAAGCGCCACGAGCTATGTCAGCCAAGTCAATGATCGAAGAAATTTAAATTTCTATACCTCCGACTCTCTATTGATAGTATCAATATGTTTATTTAACTCTTAAAGAAATCTAATTTATTTTTATTAATTTTCAAACAATAAGCCCGTATGGACGTACATTGAACAAGACTACCCCAATATTATTAACGGGAAAACCACTTATAAAGTCATTAAAACGATGCAAGGGCCCCTCGGTGTTTAGCTCAATTTCGATTAATTTCCTGCTCTCTGGCTAAAGTCGAATGCAATGCGGTTCGAATTGCTGTGTGCAGCGGCCATTGAACTTTGCCCGCATACAAAACAAACATCAAAGCTTTGAACTCGCCGTGGACAGGTGCAAATGGTCAGTGCAGGGCAGGGCAGGGCAGGGCAGGGCAGGGCAGGGCAGGTGCAATTTTTGGCGACAACAGCGAGCTGAAGAAGAAACAACTGCTAACTGGTCCAAAACAGACGAACAGCAAACAGAAATTCAATAAACATTGAGGATTGGACATGAAGGCGCATTTAAATGTCGAGTGCCAAGTGCGGGGGAAGGGATGGAGGGGCTGTCAGGGGGTAGGCAGGCAGAGACACTCGCTAAATATTTAATAATGAAACGCATCATCTGGCAGGACGAGCCAGAGGACAATGGAGATTTTTGGCTACAAATCTGCTGACTGAATTGTGTTCACTTTCGATGTGCCATGCGGGGGAGGTTAGCACTGCAGACAGCATCCATCGAGCAGGGGGATCCATCCCACAGAATTTAACGATTTGTTTTGTTTTGCGTCTGTTGCTCGTGAATTTGCAATGTCAATGACGCCGTCGACGTCGCCGTTGCCGTCGCCGTCGCTGTCGCCGTCGTCTGCTCCCATAAAAATCAACCCTCGGCCCGAAAAATAAATCGCAATAAATGCAAAGCAAAAGGCGCGGTGGGCGTGGCTGTGGCACGGGCTAGTCTGTTGCGAAAGGCAGCGGGCGGAGGGCGGAGGAGGTTTAATGGGCACTCGGACGCTCGACGTGCAGATCATTGTCCTTGACGGAGTTCATTCACACGACGAGCTGCCGGCATTTCGTTGATGATTTTGTTGTTTTTGGTTTCGGTTTCGGTTTCGAACTCGAATTTGCGAATTTCAATATTGGGGCGCAGTGAGTAACCCTCAGCGAACTGAGCGAGTCATAGTAGCGTGAGTAACCCTCTGTTGACGCTGACGGTCTGTCTGTCTGCCTCTCTGCCTGTCTGCCCGTGTCCGTCTGTCCGTCCGTCTCTCTGTCTGGTGGTGTAACCGACCTAGGACTTGCCATGTGGTATTGTCTGCTGCTGCTGCCGCTGCTGCTGCTGCTGTTGCTGTTGCTTCGTCTGCATTTGGCGGGAAAAACAAGGTTGGACTCGTCATCATCGTTGGTGGTAGGCAGAACGACAACAGAATTTATATAGCCAAAACAGAACATAAAATACGCCCAGACAGCCAGACAGGCAGACAGGCAGAGTTCTCCTGCTCTCCCTTTCTCTCCCTGTCTGTCTGTCTGTCTGTCTGTTTGGTCTAACCAAGCGCAGCGCTCGAGGCGCAAAATGCAAAAAACCAGAACGTCGTTGAACAGGGGAACAGCAATGGGCAGCAACGCAGGAACCTGAACCCGAATCCAAAATCCAAAAACCCGAAACGCAAAGTGCGTGTGTGTGAGTATGAGTGTGCATGTGTGTAGTTGATACAAAAGCGAAGCGAAACGAGCGACGATTCTAAAGTGAAGCAACATCACATTACGTGCAATAATGAGGGGGAATTTTTCATGTCTGTCGCGGCGCAATAGATGCAAGGTGAACAAGCCCGACGAAGTGAGCAGAGAGGGGCAGTCAGAGCGCAAGAGGAGGAGGAGGAGGAAGAGCAGGGGCAGTCAGAGACTAGCCTATGCCTATGGATTGAGGCTCGGTGTGGTTCGTAAGCTGATATTGAGGTCGACGACTGCTAATTTGTGGATGCGTCGTCGTCGATTAAAGAAGAAGCAGAGACAGAGTCAGAGACAGAGACAGAGACAGGGAGGAGCAGAAGAAGAAGAAGAAGAACGAGCAGTAAGAAGAATGGGGTGCAGTGCAGAAGAAAAATGTGCGAGAAGAGAAGCCACAACAGCGTCAACATGTGAACCCCCAAGGCAACACGAGGTACAGTTTTGAGGCGTGGCAGCTGCGCTCAAAGAGAGACAGATATTTGTGTATATATGCATACTTTATATATGATATTAAGGAAATGTGGAATGAGAAATATTACAGAGAGATCACTGGCATATGAGTATCAAGAGTTGAATGAGTTGTCCGAGAGCTAAAAGAAAACGCTTACGAAATATGCGAGAATTTAGAAAGGCTGCACAGAAATCACTTCTAGCCAAGGGTAGCCTGAAGAATGGTTGATCTATCAAGAAAAGATTGTATAGAAATGGAGTGATATGAGAGCATGATAAATATCGAAACGAAAAAGTTATAGGACAGATCTTACGAGATAATCTTGGAAAAATAATATATTGAACAAAAAATTATCAGTTATTTAATTAAACTTTATTAGTTTTTCCTCTTCTGTCTTCAGCCTACGCTCATTCCATTCTATAATTAACATTTTTATATATTTTTAATTTGACTACATTTTAGTGTCAACAATTTCTTGTCTTAGGGTAATTCATAGACAAACTCCCAGCCTCGCCTTCTCATTGTCTCATAGAACTTCTTTCATATCAAGTATTTTGTGCTCTTGCTCCAGTTCCTTTACAATCTGTACTTTATTCAAGTATCACAATATTCTTGTCTACATATTTTTCTTAAATTATTTTTTAATTAAAATTGAGCTTGTGTCATACAAAACAATCCAACAAAAACTGGACGTTCGGATAAGACCAACAAAAAAAAAAAATAAATAAATAAAAAATATAACAAAAGTAAATTTTCATATTAATATCAAATTTCCAGTGTGGTGAGCACTTCGCTGACTGTCCGTAATTTATGGGGTCGACTCTTCAAGTTTTGTTCGGCCCCCTCTGCTTGCCCGCCCGCCCCCCTCAACAACGCCCATGGCGGGCTAGGCAATTAAAAGCGTTTCGCAAGAAAATTTGAATTGAATGAAGAGCGCAGCGCCTTACGCACCAGGAAGTCCTTGCCCAAGCAGGTCTAGCAGCGAGTCCTTAAGCATAGGCATAGACCAGACAAGAGCCCGCACATGGGCTTGTGCTTGGGTTTGGGTTTGGGTTTGGGTTCGGGTTTGGGTTTGGGTTTTGTGCTTGGCTTTGGGTTTGGGTTTTGGGTTTGGTCTCGCTCTGGTGGTGGTTGCTTCAGGCGCTGCGCTCTATTGCCCTGATCCCTGCTCGTCGCGCCGCCAGACGATACCCACAACCCGAAGAGAAGAAATGCGAGGACTTGAAAAGTGCGTTGATATTTTGTGCGTTGTGCGTGGCCAGGAAGCGTAAGCGACAACAGCGCGTCGAGGTCCTGAAGCTGAGACGCAATTGGGCCGAAGGGCGGCAGCAGTCAGGCAGACGGACTACAGACAGACAGACAGACAGACAGAGAGGGAGAGACAAACAGGAGCGTGTAGTGGCTTTTGGCTCAATATGTTACAGTGAAAGAAATGTTTGATGGGTGTACTCCCTTTACTAAGGAAAATCTGGAAATCGATTTGCCGATTCTCTTACTAAAGAGTGAAATTATTTGTCAATTAATTAGAATTTATTTATTATATATTTTTCATTTTATATTCAAATTTTCTCTCAGTGCATTGCAAACAATGGGCGCTAGCGAGTTTAACGAACTTTAAGCGCTTCCTGCCTGACTGTTAAGGACCTCCTCCACCTCCTCCTGCTTCCTCTGGTGCTGCGAACCCTGGTCAGCTTTCATTTCACATTTTGCCGGCGATTCAGCCTCATAAGCAATTTGCCAGCGTCCAGTTTCGGTTTCATTTCAACTTGGACACGTAACGAGCACATCCTGGGCACAAGCACAGACACCGTTATATGCTCCGCACCCCTGCCAAAAGCTGCTCCTTTTTTTATGTTGTATTATTTGGTTGCCATTCTTTTGCCGTCTGCCTTACGTGATGTAACAATGCGGTAGGTTGGGAATTGCGGCGGCTGCTGCTGCTGCTGCTACTGTGTTGTAGAGCCGGAGCTAAATAAATTTGCAAATAATTTACTAGCGTCTTGTGTCTGTCTCTTGCTCCTGGCTGTGCTCCTTGTTCGGCTGCGGCTGCTGCTGCCGCTGCCGCTGCCGCTTCCCGTTTGCCTGACTGAACTTCTCCAGACGTTCCCAGCGATCAAGGTCAATGTGCGTGCTGTGTCAGTAACCTTTGGCCATTGTCGCCTCCGCTACAGCCACAGCTACAGCTACAGCAACCCAGACCTGGCACACACCCCTCGATCTGCACATCCCCATGCCCAGGTCCTCCCCTGCCCGCCTGCTTTGCAGCCCTTGTCGTTTTTATTATATTTGGGCTTGTACTTACTCTGTGTGTGTGTGTGTATGCTTCGCTTATTTTTTTCGTGCCTTTCTTGCTCGCATTTTGCGTCGTCTGGACGACAAAAAAAAAAAAATTCTATATATTATTCGAACAGATGTGCAAAATGTTGGAAAGTCGCCTGCGCCTTCGTCTTGGCCCGCCAACTGCTGCCCAAGTCCCAGTCTGTTCGTTCACGTTTCCATTGTGTTGTTGCTGCTGTTGCTGCTGTCGCTGCTGCTGCGGCTGCTGTTGACTCTCGAGCCAAAAGGCATTTGATTTGCCATAATCGCATATTAGTCGTTTGGCCCACGTTATGTATTTACTTTATGTGTCTGTCCTGGCCCACGTAATGGCCATCCAAATGTCTGTTGTTGTTCTGCTTCTCCTTCGTGCTGTTGGCCCACAAAAAAGAAAAAAAGAAACAGAAAAAAATTGAAAGCTGGCTTATCACAAATCAGTTATCAACTCGGTCACATGGCAGTTGTTCTTACGAGGGGCTGGCGGCGGACGTCGAGAGCTTGAGATGATCAAATGGCCCATCAATTGAACAATTTGTAACTGAGTTAAAACGTGGCGACTTTTCTGACACTGCAGATACTTTGGCATTAGCAAAAGATACTGTGATAAGATGATGTCTGGGCGAAGATGCTTGGTGCAGATATTCGTAGAGGTTGCGCGAAGGGCGGCTGAGGGTGTGGGTGCTGGGTAAGAGATGATCGCAAGGATTTTTAGTTTGTGGATTGGGCAGAAGAAAGAATGTTTTCTCAAGAGAAAATCTATCTTGATGAGAGGAAGTGCTCAAGCTGAGAGTTGATCGAAAATCCTCTGGGTTGGGAATCAACTTAAAGGAATAATGTTTTGTAAATATGACAAACAATTTAATGAGAACAATGAAGAATAGAATATAGTTTTAAAAGATACTTTGTGAAGACATTTTCAAAAGATACTTTAAAGCGATATTCAGATATTCGGGAACCTTATCATTTTTACTTTTTGATAAGAGTATATTCAAAAGGCTATGATAAAGTAAATCATGCATTCTGAAGATACTAGGAGATGCTGGATAGTTCTGTAGCACAATAGATAAATAACTACCTGTGGATGTATTTAAACTTACAGCAAAATCATTGCAAATTGAATAAGCCTCAACATAAACAATTGCCTAATTCACTTTCTAACTTCTGTGACCATAATTGAAGCCAGATCGTGGGCCTCTTTATCGCCTATCTATCACAACGCGATGCAAATGCAAACTTTTTGGCTAATTAGCGCACTGTCCTCCGCTGCCGCTGCCGCTGCCACTGCCACTGCCACTGCGCTTGGGTTTTACCCTCTCTGACAAATAGTTTGAATAATTGCGCTGCCAACTAGCTCAGTCAGCCAGCCAGCCAGGCAGTCCGCCAGTCAGGCAACCAGCCAGCTGGTGGTTGCAACCACACTCCCGCCCTCTTTGGGGGCAGCACATTACAGTCAATATATCATTCATTATCCGCCATGAAAAATTAGCAATCGCATTTTGTCTGCCACGCTCGTTTAAATGCAAAAACGAAAAAAAGTAGGAAAATAATTTTTGAAGAAAGTTTTATCAGTTTGCTGGCAGCCAAGAGGCTGAGGCTGAGGCTGAGGCTGAGGCTGAGGCAGGCAACTGGTGCAGCTAAAGAAATGTGCAACAAGAAGACGCTAGAGACAGGACAGGACAGGACCAACTTTTAAGTTGTCGGCGACGGTTGGGCGCATAAAAATTAGGTAATAATGATGGCCATAAAATATGATTTGGACAGCCAGCCAGGAGCAGGAGCTGTAGCAGAAGCAGCAGCCAGCAGCCAGCAGTCAGCGTCAAAAGTTTTCCAATAAAATCAGACACACAGTGCGAGGTCAAATGCGATGCCAACATCGATCATCTGTCCAGGGCGAAAAAAAGTAGAGGCAGAAGCAGGGAAGAGATGAGCAGAGTGCTGGAAATGTGTGCCAAAGTTGGCAAATGAATTAAAAAAGTTGACGTCTTGTTGGTAATTAACTGAAGGATGTACCACAAGTTGCAGCAGCGGCAGCAGCAGCAGCATCAAGAGAGGCTGCCAGGCCTGCATATAATTCATAATTATTGCAATGCGGCAAATTGGACGCCTAGCCAACATAAAATTGACAAATGTGTCTGTAAACTTGGCTAATAAAGGACATAGAACGAGCAGAGACACAGAGCGCACACTCCTCCTGTCTATGGCTGTCATCGATGCCCACCCGCGCCCGCTCTCCCCCCGCTGTGACTCACCTAAAAGTGTGAGCGGCATATTTATTTATGGCGTAGGCCAGAAACGTCCTTTGACTCTTTGAAAACGTAGTTTTTGGCGCAACTTTGAGCACAAGATTTATTGTATTCACAGCAAGCGAAGCAAGAAGGAAAAAAAAAAACAAGTTAATGAAAATTTGATGATGGCATTTGATAAACACAAAAGCCCCATATATCAACAACACTCGGCGACTCGCACTGGCGGTCATTGCCATGCCGGGATTATTAGAAAGCTTAGACGAACGGGTCCAACAACCCCCCAGATCGCAACCCCTCGACATTTGGATTTTAATGGGTTTTGCGCTGGGCAGCTCAAGAATTATGACAATGCGGCGAGATATTATCGCTAATCGAGACTACTTGAGAGTTCAGTTAACCGAGACCAATGGAGATTTAACTCTAACTCTCTGTGCGAGTGACTGTGTGTGTGTGTGTGTGTGCTGGCCATAAAGCGTTGGGCAGCATCTAAAAGCTAGTAATTTATGGTTAGTATAAGTGCAGGCAAATGACGAGGACGACAACGACAAAGGAGAGCAGGCGAGCGACGAGCAGGCGACAGAGCTGTTGGTTGAGTTGAGCAGCGGAGTAAAGCAGCTGCTGAATATTAATATGAAACATAAGTCAGAGTGTGGGTGAGTGTAAGTGTGTGTGTGTGTAGTAAACGAGCATATAATAGCTTTCAGTTTAGGCTAATGCATATGACCATCAAATTAAATTTGACACAGAACCTAACTAGATTGAAAGATTGCAATGAAAACTGTTGGCAAGAAAAGATATTGCAGGTAGAGCTATTTATAAGCATAGAATAGACAATGTATATAGAATGGAATTGGTAAGATATTGTAGATATAGGAGTACATATACTTAGATTCGAACGGACCCCTCGGAAATCTAAAATAACACTTAGCGGTATTCCTTAAACAGAGCTCGCCCATCAAATGATGTGTAATATTCTTCCGCAGCTGAGTTCTTAGTTCTCATTTCCTTTTCCCTTATCTAGTTCGACAAGCTATTTCAATTTGTAAATGAAATAAATATAAGTTCTCTGTAATTCTCTATTAAAATGTCCTTCATTCGTTTCTCCCATATCACAAACCGAATTCTTTCACAAATTCATATAAAATTTCCACAACATTGCATTGTTGCTCATTAGTTTTAAGCAGAGTATTTTCTCAGTATATTTAAAAGACATTCTTGACATATATCATTGATAAATCGTGTGATATTGATTAAGAGCGACGCTGCATTGTGAAGAGGAAGAAGGAGAAGGGAGAGAGAGAGACAGACAGACCTCTAGCTGCAGGGACATTCATTTTTAAGATTAAATAGAACGGATACAAGTAGGGCACACTTTTGAAATGACCGACGCAGTTCCAGGAATATGAACAGCGCTGCGAACCAGGAGCAGTAAGAAAAGGACACGACGGCTGGGACAAGCTAAGGCTCTCAGCTCTCAGCTCTCAGCTCTGGGCTCTGGGCTCTGGGCGTTAATGTGCGAAGTGTGTCTGAATGAATTTCAGCAGAATTTAGCTGGACTCTGTCCGTGTGTATCTGTGTATTTCTATCTGTCTATGCATTTGAATTCGCCTTCTCTCTCTATCTCACTCTGTCTCCCTCTCTCTCTCTCTCTCTGTCTCTCTCTCTTCTTCTCTCGCTGTCGGCATCTATTGAATGCGTTCAACTCGTTTCGCAAGGCGCATAGCAAAGGATAAAGGTAAATCACCTTTTGTTTGTTGCCCTCGAAATGACCGAGTTCATTGTCAAGTTCAGGTAACGTCTGCTCAAGTGTATGTGTGTGTGCGTGTGTGTGTGTGTGCGTGTGCGTGTTTTGAGAGTCTGTGAATTTGTTGCGCTTGCGTCAAAATTTGCTACTCAAGCAGCAGGCAGGCCAAGCCAGGCCAGACCAGGCCAGGCCAGGCCAGGGCAAGGCAAGCTGGAAGCCTGAAGCTCGGCCTGCAGCTGAAGTGTGGCCATGTCTGCGGCTTTGGGTTTAGTTTTTGGCTCTGCTCTGGCTTGGGTTTTGTTTTGGTTTTGTTCGACTCAGACTCCGACTCCGACGCCGACGCCGACTCCAACCATACATTTGGGCTCCGGTTGCAAAAGGATGCTCCATAAAACAAAAAGCTATGCGAAAGTGACATTTATGTGTTTTTAATTCCTTCACAGTGTGAGTGTGTGTGTTGGGCTCTTGTTATGCCATTCTAAGGAATTTGCTGCCTTTCGTCTGAATTTACCTTGCAAAAGCGCATTGACCTGCAGCCCAGCAGAGAGTCGTAGCAAAACCAACAACAACAACTTGGCAAATAGTTTTTGTTGTTTTTTTTTTCATTTTAGCATAGAGCTGGTCGAAAATATTCAGCTTTTATTTTTGAAACTTAGAATTGCTGCTGTTTGTGCACTTGAGTTTCTGAAGCTCTTGAATTTTGAAGCGTTTACCCTCGACGAATTGATCAAAGTTGAAGTACTTAATATTGGGCATTAAATTTAATTAAACTTATTTGAAACTAGGCAAATGAAAGGAATTGAAAGCAATTTATTAATGAAGATTTTTGAGAGGAGAAGACTTAAAACTGTTGAGAATTGTGGATAAGAGAAAATCAATTTATTTTGAGTTATTTTTGCAATTCTTAAGTAACTTTTGAGGCTAATCATAGTTTGGTAATATTTTATATAAATTTACTGAGTAGGCATAAAAAATCATATAAAGCACAAGAGAAAGATATAATATCTAAATACTAGATTTGCTTACCATTAACTGCTGATATACTTAAAACCTTAACTTGTGGCGAGTTCTATTGGAGACTAAGCCCATTATTTATTTTAAAATATCTTTCTTAAATATATATTAAAAAAAAACAATTTTTTATAGTTTTATAACAAATAAAATTTAGATAAATTTTAAAGTAAATATTTTTTAAAATTTTCTAATAAAAACTCAAAAAAAAATTATATAATTATAAATAAAATGTAACAATATATATTATATAGCTATAAATAATACATCTAATCCCATCAAAATCTTATTAAAATCCTAAATACCAAAATACAATTGGAACTCGTATGCCAACGCACACTCAGCCTGCCTCTTCATTCTCGCCTGATCAGTTCTTATGAATGCGCCAGCAACTTAATCGGCTCGATCCGATCGTAAACAAGCCAACCTTAGCCAACAACTTGGCCAAGTGAGCTGTGTGTGTGTGTGTGTGAGACGCCACTTAAAGGCCACCAAAATAGTCAAAAACGCGAAATTTCTCGTTCGTTTATTTTGGTCCTTTTGCACCTTTCGCTTGAGCTGGCTACCTGGGCTGCGCCAGTATTGGGTCATTGAATGCAACGCTTATCAAGTCTGCGTCCTGCACGTCCACATTGATTACAAACTGTTGAATGAATTCCACGCCACACAGCCATGCCCCTCCCTCCTCCTCCCTCAACCTTCAGCTGCCCTTTGGCGAGCTGAGAATTTTCGGACTGCTCTTTGTGAGTTGAGCCGCCGTCGCTGTCTCGACTTGGTCAGAATTCCAAGAAGGACATCTCTCTTTTTTTATTGTTTGGTTTCGTTTATGTTGTTGTTTTTTTTTTTCTTTCTTTATATTTTTAATGCCGTTTTCATTTAAAGCATTTTATGGCATTTTGTTTTAGTCGCCGCTTCATTATGATTTTTATGGCCACTTTGACGCTGCGGCTGTGGCACTCGAACACTCCAAGTGGAGCTCAGGTGAGTGGCTGCGCCTACGCAGGCCAGAAGCCAGAACTCTGAAAGGGCGGAGGGGGGGAGGGTGTGACGCGGGGCTTGCCACCAAATGTTGCAGCATGCGGTGGTTTGTTTGAACACCGAAAACCGTTTTTAATGCTCGTTATAATTTTCGTCTTGGCTTTCGTTTTCCTTTTCCTTTTTCTTTTGCGTTTGCTTTTGCTTTTGCTTTTGCTTTGTTGGGATCCGATGTACACAACATACATCGCCATCAGGGATCGTCTTCTTCTTCTTTGTTAGCTTCTCTGTCTGTGAGTCTTGGCTGCGGGTGATTGCCCTTTTAAGCATGCCCCATGCGAGTTTCACTTAATATCCTTGGGGCCAAACGAAACTTTTTAGCGTCTCCAGCTTCATCGATAGCCGCGACTGCGACTGCGACTGCGACAGCGACTGCGACTGCATCTTATTCTGTTGCGTTTTGGTCAACGAGCAGAGAAAATTGAGTTGCTCGTCTCTAATTGGGATCTTTAATCAGTTAGAGCTGAGTTACTTAAGACACCTGCAGGAGTCTCCAATTGCAGTTGGGATTCTTTAAAAAATTTATATAAATTTAAGGAAAATTTCAAATGGGGAATCTACAACAGAGATCATGATCAACATGACAATTGTTCATCCTTATGAAAACTTAAGGCCATGCTTCTCTTCAGAGTCTATTTCAATTTTCATTTTTCTATTTTAGTATTTCTCTAACGTTAGCTTTCTGTCAACTGTGGACTGTACACAACTTGTAATTAAGTAGCTCTCATTAAATTGAAGGCACTTACAGTGCTGGCAAATGACATTTGACATGGGATCTTTGCCATCTGACGTCAGCAGCCGAGCATAAAAAACCAAAAATAAAAAAAAAGATATTAATTAAACTTGATAAAACACTCTAATTAATTTGTAACCTTCAAAATGTGTTTTTAGTATTTTTTTTTGCTTTTTCTTTTGTGTTTTTTTTTTTGGGGCAGCTCGTTTTGTTTTATGGCCGAGCATAAATTGAAGTTCGGCCGCAGTCATTCATAAAAAACGCATTCTACGCAAAATTAAAACAATCTACAAGGCAGAAGAAGCAGTAGCAGCGACATGACCGCAACATGACCACGCCCCATTTGAGACAATCCGTTAGCTGTAATTTACTTTTATGGGCAATAAAATGCGACAGAAAGCGTCCCATAAAGACTGAAAGACAACTCAAATCGCATTTAATTTCGAAATTATGAATTGAAATTGGAATTTGAAGGCGGAGGCGGAGGCGGAGGCGGAGGCCTAATTGAAAGCGAGACAACGGCGACGAACTGCTTGAGCTGGGCGTGGTCGCAGCACAGTGGGCAGCATCAACTGTTTAAAATGCCATTAAAGAAAAGCAAAGCGCTGACGAGGCCAACTCCAACTCCAACTCCAACTCCAACTCCAGCTCCAACTCCGACTGCAACTGCATGTCTGCAATAAGGAAGCACAGCTCAATTGCAGACAGTTGCAGCTGTATGCAACTGTGGCTCCAGTCAGTCAGAGAGTCGGAGAGCCAGAGCCAGTTAGGCAGTTGGTCAGTCGCTGGCGCCCGCCGACTCACTCAACTGTTTAGCGGAGCCACACGCAAATGCAAATATTACCATAATTATCGCACATGGCCCGCAGACCATGACTAAAGCAATCGCGCGTCCATCGCCGGACAAAGTCGCAATCGCAAGTCGAACTCGGCGTCGGCGTCGGCGTCGTCGGCGGCATCGAAGTTGGAATTGGAGTCCAAGTCAGCAGCTGTCCAGCTAGACGCTTGTGGCTCTCCCTCTTGCTATTAGAGAGCGATTGTGGCTGCGGCTGTGGCTGGGGCTGGGGCTGGGTTTGAGGCACGCGGCATGCAATCGAAATCTATTACCATGCATTTGCCGACCCGGTGAAGAAAGCGGCTCATTACATGTTTATTATTGTTGTCGGTGCATACACTATAAAGATGATGGGGTATATTAGCTAAGTTGCAGTTGGGTTAGCAATCAATATAAGTAAGCAATTAGCAGCTAAGAAAAGGGAGGGACTTGTAATTTTCTATCTTCTACATCAATCAAGTAATCAAGCTCATGATTGAGACTTGCTTAGAATATAATTAACTGAAAAACATTGAGATTATTAGCTATATCTAGCTGTATTCGGATACATCATAGAGTTTATATAAAGCTAGATAGATTTTTCAGATGAGAAACCGAAAACATTTGTAAGACAATGAACTATGAAAACTGTATAGATAGATTCTTGGTTCTTTGGAGATTTCTTCAGCTGTCTTTCTGCTCTCACATTACAATAACCATATACTCCCAATCATCATATATATATATATATTATATCCAGCTCTATCTATAATATATATCATCTGATATCTTTTAAATTGTGTATCTCTAACTCTATCTTGTATCTTATAAATTGTTTACTAAAGATTTCCCAGCTCTAATTCCCACCTCCACTTGCCATAATTGAGTAAGAGTATTTGCCAGTCGACTTCACTTAGATGCAACGTCTACTGTGCTGTTATTGTTGTTACCTGGCCAAGTGCGGCACTTGACTTTATTTTTGGTTACATGCCATGGGCCATGGCAATTTATTCTGGGTACCCAATAAAAGTCACTTGATTGGAACTGCAAGTGGCCGCTTTTATTGGTTTATTATGGCAACGCGCGAGGGTTCGCGGCCACCTGCCAACGAGGCTGCCTTCTAGCCAGCCATAGGCTGTGGCAATCAAATTTGATGGCCTTGTTGGCAGGCGGTCCAGCATAATGGCCGAGACTTCTGCACTGTGCCACATCTCTCGACACTCAATCAGCAACGGCAATGCAGCAAATGCTGCCTCATAAGTCAAAAAGAATGTCATTTAGCTTGAATGCGGCAATGGCTGCTGCTGCTGCTGTTGCTGCTCAAGTGTCGCCTCTTGGAGCTGCCTGCGCACATGCTCGACTGGCGCCTATCTTAGCGCTCGCATCTGACTGTCGCATGAGTTATATGCCAGGGCCAGGACTAAAGCCAAGCCAGCCAAGCCGAACCAGCCAGTCAGCCAGCCAGACCAAATATGATAATAATTTTATATGCTCGTAAAAGCATTAAAAATTACAAAAAAAAACACACACACACACAGGCAAATGGTCAAGAGATGAGTCCAGCGATTGGGCCCAGTTTGTGTGGCACAGTTTTTCTTTTATTGCTGTTACTTTGTTTGGCCAATTGGAAAATGCCTACTTATGACATTTACAACTCGCTCCTGCACCTCCGGAGGTAGCCGAGGCCATAAAACCAACAAAATGCTGCCAAAACTCTGAGCTCAGCACTGATCTTTGCCAGCTGCCGATTGCTAACTGTGGGCATCGAGACACCATTCGTGGTGGGGTGCCGTTGTTTTACGACTGCTGAAATTGAGCTGTGGCAACGCTTTAATTGACTCTCATCCATTTGCTGTATGAGCCACAACACCATAAAGTTAAAACCTATTCAAGAAATATTCGTTTTAGATTTTTCGATATGATATGAATTTCAATGAAAAAGGCAGTAAAATTGGCCTACATATTATGTAATTGCAGGAAATCGCCAAGGAGGAAATTAAGAGTCAAAAGGAGTGGTCTTCTATTTGATTCTCAAAATTCTATTAATATTTCCTTTATACATATTTTGAGCCAACAAACCGAGAAGGACAGGATTGCTCTTCTATATAACCACCATACCATTCAAGAAATCCTCTAACATATAGTTCATTCTTATTGCCTTTGTAGTTCTTATTAAAGTTCTCAGCTGAGAAAAGCTTTTAATGTTCTGTGAAAAACCAATAAAACATAAAGATGTGACAGACTATTCCACTTAGCTAAGCCCTTAACCCCTCCAACCTATCTTACTTACATATCCAATTAAATTCAGTTGCAGTAAAAACCCTACATGGGCGTATACTACTCTACGCGCATACAAAAATCAACCCTGGGAATTATGCCAAATGATGCGTATCCAATAAATATGTAAAAATAAAGAAAGAGAGAAAAACACAAAAAAAAGAATGTTAAAATGGTTAAAATGTTCCATTTTACAGCTAAGCCCTCGGAACCGCTCGCAACGAGCTGCTTCGCTTCACATTGTAATTTGGGGCACTTTCCGACCAAATATTTATTTCACTCCGAGTCGGCGGAGGAGGGTTTCTCTGCTCTTTTTACGATGATATGCCGTGCATTACACGGCATTTGAAACATGTTGAGCTTTATGGATAAGTTTTTTTGGTTTCCAAATATATTTTTCTGCTGTTGTTGTTGTTGTTTTGCAGTTTTCTGTTGCAGGAAACAATGGGACAGCCAGACGACGACGACGACATTCGAACTTCTTTTGCACGCAGTTGACTATCAAAATTTTATGTTGGCTTTATTTGTTTGTAAGCCGAGAGCAGCAACAGGGCAAGCCCAGAGCTAATGGCAGCTTGGAGAGTGACATAAAACCCAATTTTATAATGCATATAAAGTTTTAATATGTCGCTATAGACCCGAGCCGACCCGACCCGACCCACTCTGCCCAGACCACCCCACCCCACCCCAAAGAACGCAAAGCGAGGAGGCAAAAATTTTATGCACACACTTTTATAGAAATTTTAGTAGGCCATCAAATTTTACGCGCTACCAACAAAAACTTGTGCATAAAATTTTACTTCCGAGTTACTCGGAAACGAGTCCTTACTGCGAGACTCTGACCAGAGCCAGGACCAGGACCCGTAGTGCAGGCATATTCATTAGGCCAGCCTAAACCTAAGGCTGTCCGAAAATAAAAAAACCGTTTAGCTTGGACCTTCAACGGGCAGCAGCACTTAAAATAAACGTGAAATTAGCTTGTTGACTCAACTCTATTGAACGGAAATGAGCCCGAACACAAACGGAACACGAGCAGGCGCCAGAGCAGCAACAGCAACTGCAGTAAGCCTCGTGGGGCATGAACCAGCGCTGGGTGCTATAAAATGCGGAAACAGGATATCAGCACATGAGGCTGACGTCGCACATGCTGGCACCAACGTTTTCTTATATATATATATACATATATGGCTAAGCACCTCCATTTACATAAAACTATGGTTAGAGCAGCAATACACACAGAGAGAGAGAGAGAGAGAGAGTAAGGGAGAGGGAGAGACAGGCAACAACTTGTAGGCAAATCATTTGTGAAGTCTATTAGCAGCGAAGAGCTATACAATGCCAGCGCGCACAGTGAGGCAAGGAGTGTGAAATGGGCAGGAAATTCAAGTGTTACGACGCAAGTGAAGCTTCAACTATTGAAGTACTCCAAAATTATTAGGAATCATTTTTTGTTGTATATGTAAGTAAGGTCTTAAGGTCTCTCATGTCTTTAGCTAAGACTCTTGACATAGTTAAGTTCGTTGGTGCGAAAACCCAACTCCCCTAGATATTTTCTCTTCAAACTAATCAAGCATTCATTTACTAAATAATTTGTAAACAATCAGGATTAATAATAATATGCATCCCATTGTACTTCAGCCGAGCTTAGCTACCCGCCCACACTAGTGTAAACTTTTACAGCATATGACCGTTAGCATTAGGCATTAACATTAGCATTGACACTTAAGTGTGTGTGTGTGTGTGTGTGTATTCTGAATTAGCCACAGACTGCTTTAATGACAGTTGGCGACAAAACGCTTACGTTACCATTTGAATGGCCAATAGAGAGTGCGCTCTGCGAGTCTCAGCCAGCCCCCCAGCCCTGGAGGGCGAGCAGACATATTGTGCAAATGGATTGGCCCCGCAGAAGGGTTATTAATAAATTAAATGTTGATGTTGTTTGGCAGCATGCTTATGCATTAAGCCAGGCCCCCAGGACTGGAGCACAAAACACACACCAGTGGCATGTAAAATGTAATTCAATACCTTAAAATTGCTTATTTGCACGGTTCGGTGGTGGGAGGGAAGAAGTGGCCGTGGAGGCAAAGGGTCTCATGCACAATTTTAATTAGCACTTCCAGCTAATTTTCCGACCTGGCCGGGCCGGGTTATAAAGTAACAGGCAAGGGTTTATTGGGTCAGACAGTCGTCCTGCCTGCTGGTTACCTTGGCATCGTTTTAGGCCTTAGCCTTCTATGACTACTCGCCCCTTTAAGGCCCATTTCGAGGCCCAATAAAATGGTTATTCGTATGGTGCCTAGGTAATTGCCAGCAATTGTGGCCAGAGACATTGAACTTGCGGACAAAACGAGCTGGTAAAACAGTAGCTGGTAGCTACACGTGTGCAGTGTCTCGTCTTGGCCTGGCCTGGCTTCAACATAATTTAATTAAAAAATTCGACAATGATAAACACAGAAGATACATTAAAAAGCTAAACTTGATAATGAGCTGCCACAAAACGGGTGCGAGCGAGATGGCCAATCGACGGGTCTTAACATTTTTTTTGTGTTTGTATTTCAGTTCAGTTCAGTTAAGCAGAAGGGAAGTTGCAAATGGGGTAGATTCGTTTCGAGCGTGTGTAACAGATGGAAGGGAAAGTATTGGTAAAGAGAGTCCATAGAGTAGTTTAGCCAGTAGTATATATCTGTCCATCTGTTTATCTATCAATCAGATGAAGTGACTTTTGCCTGTCTGTCTATCTATTGGTCTATATATCAATCAAATTATCAATTAATCATTATTATTCTGCTGTCGTCAAGAGTCAGTTTCAATATATTGGAGTAGCATAACTTAAAGTACCATATATATCATCATAACTACCATATATAAGAGGAGCCTGCTCTCAATACCCATTCCGACCTTTGGAACATTCTAGTTTAACACAAATACTTGCCCATCATTTAACTCTAACGAGAACTCAAAGAACTCTCTACAACGTCTCTCTGAAATTTACAGGGTATCTCGCAACAGAGAACTTTCAACTTGGTGCACTCTTACTTGATTCTTCATGAAGTGTGTTGCAAAAGTGTTTGCTTTCAGTACTTGACTTGATTTCAGCAATGGTCGCGTCTGTCTTCGCCTGTGGCTCTACTGCGACTCGTAGCGCAGTGGGTTCGCTTGCTCGAGGGGGTGTGGTGGGTTGGGGGCTCGGCTGTGTATGTGCCTCGAACCACGCACACGGGCCACTTAAAGCGCTGAGCGCCAGTTTCAGTTTCGGTCATTTGAAGTTTATTACCCGCGCACGTGTGAACCGAAAATACCAAAACGTACAACATTTTTACAATGAAACCAAACCGGAAATCGCTGAAACAGCAAAAAAAAAACAAAAAAACAACAAGCAGAAGCAGATAGAGAGACAAGTCCGAGGCATGATATCTATGCAGGTAGTCAGTGAACCAGACGCCGAGTTAGCCAACCATTCAGGCTGGCCCCAGTCGAACACGTTAGAAGCCTCAAATGCGGCAATGAAGACGTCTAAATGCGAAATTAAATATGACATTTTAGAGAAATTAAGTGGCCCATGTTGGACATGCTTTTAAATGGCCAAGATCGTAGACAACGTACTCGAGATACCGCGCGACCGCAAGACCGCGATCATGTTCGCCTCGAAGGGTCTGCCTAGCATCAGGTTGCTAACTAGGTGGCTGCCAGCTAATGGACTCTGCGAGCGTAATACGGTAGCCGACACGGCTTGGGAAAGCCAAATACCTTTAACTTACACAACTAGGGCAACTACCATACGAATTTCAACTAAAGTCAACTAAAGAGACGACTCTACATTGAATTAGTTAAAAGCGCCACTCGCCAGTTGCGAGTTGAAGAAGTTGAAAATGTGTTGGATTTATTCACAGTTTGGAAGAATTTTACAAATATTCTTGGCGATTTTATGCTATCAAACTAAGCCCAAAAATATAGAAATATTATTGATTGATTGAGCGTGACCTTCACCCGCAAAGGATTATTTATCTATGTATCAAGTAAGGTCAGGATACCAAAGGTCATAAGAAAGTGATTTCAAGACTTACGAATATCTTAATATATTAATATAAATTAAAAGTACTGCAGAATCATTGGATTGTAAAGGATCATAGTTGTAAATTGAATGAAGTATCAATAGTAACATAAACAACTTTACAACTATATTTTATGAAATTATTTTTATTTAAATTTAAAAATTTAATCTTAGCACTCAAAAGCAAATGAAAATATAAATATCTGCATTTTCTACTCACTCAAGTTTTCTAAAACTTAATCTTGGACTGTTATAAATTAACATTCCATTCCCAGAAATTCTCTCGCATAAGCAAAGCTTACTTTTTCCCACAATCTCAGCAAAGTACACAAAAAATAAAACATCTGAAGATCTAGACTTAAGAGTTTTGTATACTTAGCTAAAGTCCGTATCACAGTATAGCAAACAAGATCGTATTATCCACATCCATTCGAACTTTTATTGTTTGTATTGCCAATTTTGGCTTCGGGGGCTTTTGTTTTCGCTGCTGTTGCTGTTGCTGTTGCTGTTGCTATCTCTGTTGCTGTTGCTGTTGCGTGCGTGTGTTGTCTCATTCATGAATTTTTGTAGATTTTTAGTCAGAGATAATTTTGCGAAAATAAAACAGCGAGCCGATTGCCCCAGAAATGTTCATTCAAAACACGTACAGTGAACGCACCAACAGTCGAACAACAAATGCAAAGCGACAGCAACAGCAACAACAACAACAGTGAGACAAAACCAATGTGAATGCCCACGCAGGGCTCGGAGGAAGTGGGACGGGCGATTGGTGTGAAGTGCAAACAGACGACGAGCGAACGCGACAACAACAACAATGATAATGTCCGCAATGGAGTTCAATATTATCGACAACAATTGCG
Source organism: Drosophila nigricruria (assembly GCA_037075265.1). NCBI lineage: Eukaryota > Metazoa > Arthropoda > Insecta > Diptera > Drosophilidae > Drosophila > Drosophila nigricruria. Next base: position 958,783 of record JBAMCI010000227.1, on the reverse strand, counting down.
ACTGCTTCAGCTTCATTCATGAAATGCTCGTGCGAAAACAACAATAAGCACAGCGGCAACAAGCAACAACAACAACAACAATAGCAACAACAACCACTTGGGAGATTTGTAAATTTCATTACGTGTTCAATTATATTTTTTCGGGGTGGGGGGCGTGATAGCTCGAGCAATGTATTTGCACTGCATTCAAACAGTATCTGACAGATACTCAGTATCTTTTGGATATTCAATATCTGAGCTATATGCGTATCTGTGGGCCGATCGATCGCTCGCTCGCTGGTTGAGGTCTTTGACTTGCCTCGAGATCTGCTGACTTGCGCGCACCCAAAGAGCGACTCAATTATGATTAGTCATCGTATTTGTAGCTCCTTCAGCTTGTTGTTGTTGCTGTTGTTGTTGCTGCTGTTGTTGTTTGGTTAATCGTATCTAAATATTTTTGTGTATTTATCTCACGTTGTTGGCCACTTATCGTTTGCTTGGCCCGGCTTCGCTTCGAAAATCACGAACTTCGTGGCGCATACAAAAAGGGAAATTCGTTGTTTTCTGTTTTTGTTTCGGACAACACACAAAAACAACATTAACAGCAACTGCAAACCAGTTGCCTGATTAAAAGGTGAATGAATTCGCAAATCCGCAAATCGCATTCACAAAAAAAAAATCAACAAAAAATTTAACGAACAATTTTTGTAAACATTCTTTTATTTTTATATGCCACATACCCTACAAATTTACAAAAAAAAAATACTATTTAATAAGGAAAGTAAGTTTAATTGAATGAAATATCCCAAGTCAAACCAAAATAATATCTCAATATATTATCCACATCTCAATATATATTTTCTATCTCTCAGTTCTCTTGGCTTTACAGGGTATTCGAGGGTATTTATCCGCCTTCAATTTGAATATTTGTCTCCTTTTTTTTTGGGTTATTCATTATGATTTATATGAAAGTTGCTTAACAGCCGTGGCGAATGTCAATGCATGCATCCATCAGATACAAATGACCGGCGCATATTTTTGGTCATTTTATGAGCATGCGATTCGTGCTCTCTCGCTCGCACATGACGTCAATTGGGCTTTGTTTAGGAGATGGCTTTAAAAAAAAACACACACCAAAACCAAAACTGAAATTCATTTGATATGTACTTATTTGAAAGCCACATAAACCAGCTCACACTAATGAGCATTGCACACACAACAACAACAACAACAAGCAGAACCAGAGCAACAGTGACAAAAAATATAAAGACGAGGTAACAAAATTCCCAACTCTAATGGAAATTTACCCAGTTGGCACGTTTTTTGTGCACTCGATCATTTATTTTGTTTTGTATTTGTTTTTATTTATTTATTGTTTGTTTGCTTCCTTGAGTAGTTTTCCTTCGAGTGTAACAATTTGCTTAGGCCATGGCCTTACCAGCACTTGGGCAACTTGCAACAACTGCAGCTGTAGCTGTCGCTGTGTGTGTGCACGCTATTCATTTCGCATGAATGAAACGATTTCTGGAATATTTTTCGTTGCATGGAAAGATTTCAAAAAGTTTCCATTACAATTTGTAAACAAAACTCGAAGGGCTGGCCCACCGAAAGACGCAAAGAGACGCAAACAATTCAACAAGTGACTGCAGTGGGGTCAATAAGCAGCCACTGACTGTAGACACACATATATACTCATATATATATATATATATATATATATAGTTATAGTGACAATGATATGTGGCGAGCATGAGCATTGAGACTGAGCAGTGATAATCCCACAGCAGCGGCATAGCTGGTGCGTCTGGCAAAAGGTAAAGTCATAGTCGACTGATTATCGATTTAATTGAAATGCTCTGCACAGTGACATAATCACATCATATTAACCCACTTGTGGAGTGGAAAAACCCCCAAAGAACTCAGCTGTGCTTGAGAATTCAAACAGATTGTCAGGCAATATCAAGTGATTTGTTAGCTTCAGATAACTAAAAAATGAATTTCTTAATAATATGATATCTCTATTTGAATTAATGTTAATCAAAAGAGTATGAACAAAGACTTAAATAGCACAGCTTGAGTATAGTTAGTCAAGATTTAATAAATAAGAATAAAGTAGAATTCAGTTTTCAGATATCTTCCAAGTAAATTTCTTGTATATGAGATACATTTTTGGAACTCGAAAGATCTTTTCTTCTATTCTTCTCTTTTTTAAGGTTCTACAAATCAATAACTTTCTTCATATCAATATAGTCTCAATATCTAGAAGCAGCTCTCTCATTGAGCAAGCTTTGCTATTCAATTGAAACTTAGTTGATGACCACCCAAAGCAGTTAGTTTCCCACGTTAACCTAATGCTGGGGGCTATATACTATATGAGTTTAGCTATAAATACCAGAGCCATCACCTTGACGTGCCCAGATTTGGTACCGAATCCAAGTGCAAGTCCAAGTCCACGTCCAAGTCGAAGTCCATTGCGCACTGCCATATTCTGTGCACAAATTTGCGCACGCGCAATGCCAACCCAAATACCAGAGGCCCAATGCTCGTATTCCAGCAATAGGCTTTCAACTTGTGGTACTAAAATGCAATTCCAAGAATCATCAGAGACAACAACAGCAACAGCAACTGCAACAACAACAACAATTGCCCGCCCGCTCATTGGCATTTTTTAGCGTTGCGAAATATGAAGGAATGCAGTCGAAGTTGTAAACGAAGTGGAAGCCTCTTAGTTCCAAGTCGCAGCCGCAGTCACAGTGCCAGACAGAACCAGTGCCAATGGCACTAGTGAATGCCGGCTCTGTAATCGAACTGTCAGCTCTTCTGAGACAGAGAGAGAGAGAGAGAGAGAGAGAGAGAGAGCAGCTCAGCTTGGCAGGTTGTCTTGGATATCTTCGTCTTCGATCGCTCCTAACTGATGCAGTCAAAGAGAGTGTGCGACTGCTCTCGCATGCCATACCCCAAGCCTCTTCCCTCCCCACCCCCTACCCCTCACTACTCCACATGCTGCATGGGACTGCGTGTCTCGTTTGGCTTTTTGTGTGTGCGAAATTGTTGTCATTCTGTGCTGAGCTCTGCAGGTCTTTGTGCTCCATTCTTTGGTTCTTTATGGCCTGCTGCATCAATCGTTGAGTGACTGGAACTAAAACATGGAGCTGCCAAGAGAGCTCCAGCTCCGCTCACTTTTAATGACTTCTTGCGTGCCACATGCAGCACTCAATGCCAGAGAGAGAGAGAGAGAGAGAGAGAGGGAGAGAGCTGTACATCTTCCTCAGTTATTTGAAATATTTTTATTTAAATTTAATAAGAATGAGCCGAATTGTAACTCTCGCGCTATACTAAACGAACTTCCTTGTTGCCCTTCTACTATAATAATGTTGTTGCACAGTAATCCTCACGAGCTGTTGACATGGCGTGACCAAATGCCAGAGAGGGAACTGTTGGGGTCAAAAACCTCTTCAGCTTTCGGCAAGACTAAAGGGATTTGCCAGAGAAGAGAGCGCGATGCACAGTTAAATTAAGGTCTCTGAGTTGAAAGTCGAGTGATTCGATGCTTTTTCACATTTCTCAGTCTGTCTAATCAAAAGGTTTCAGCTTGACAAATAAAATAGAACTAGACTCCTGCTCTCTCTCTCTCCTTCTCTCTTCTCTCTCCCTCTTGGAATCGTGATTGTTTCAAATAGTTTCGACCGCTTTGTGTCCACTTCAGATGTCAGTCCTGGTATGCATTTAGCTTGCTTTCTGCTCTGAGTGTCATTGAGGACAAAAGTTGCCAACTCTGCTAGGGGCAGGCAGCGGCGGTAGATGCAACATGCAACATTTGCTATTTGCTATTTACTATTTTCCATTTGGTATTTTGTGAGCGCATGTCTTCATTTTGCTTGGCCAAAAATCAGTTGGGCGATGGCGCGTGGACAGCAGCTGAAACTGTAGCTTTAGCTCCAAACTCCATACCTAATGCACACGACATTTTGTGCTGGCATGTGGCATGTGGCATGTGGCATGCGGCATGCGGCATGTGCCACTGACAATGCCAGTCGCAGCTCTCGCGCTGCATGCGCGTCAACTTGTGTCAAAAACCAACCAAGTGCCATTTTGCGGCAGTTGTGGCAATGGCCATGGCTAACATGCTGCAATGACAACAACAACAACAACAACCAGCAGCAATAGCAGCAGCATCTGCAGCAGCAACAGTTGCAGCCAACGCACATTGGTTCTATTACAACTCAATTATAGATTAGAGTAACAGAAAATTTTTAGTCACATTGTCACATAAGAGATACACACAAGGGAAATTTCGACTCCCCGAAATATATATATATATATACATGTAGAATGAGCCAGCAAGTCCATCTTTCTCTCTCTCTCTCTCTCTCTCTTTCCCTGTCTATCTCTCTGTGTGAACGATTTATAATGACTACCATTTCCCTCTGTTATCGATAATCAATAAATATCAACTGAAAACTTTCGGTAGATAGAGGGAAACACATGTCCGTCAGTTCGTCATTGAAAGCCCTTTTGAAAATTTCTCAGGTACACTGAAAAAAGGCACCTAGTTCCATAGTAGCTTTCTGTTGCCACTCAAGCAACGCTTTCGGCCAAGTTTCAGGGAGAACTAGAACATCTCTGTCTATATTTCCATGATCAATAACTGCCACAATAGATTTTTCAAACCAAATATGAATTTATCATTTAATTTTCTTGAGTACCTGCTACTGTTCAATAATTTATATTCTATATATAATATGTATATTTGTTCTATGCCTATCTTGCACTGTTTGGAATCAGAGTGCAATGCCTTAAGCGAACCGCAATGCAGTGCAAATAGGTGGACGCATGCCCACACTCGCAGCTTCCAGTTCCCAGTTGCCAGAGTTCGACTCCGTCCTCTCATCTCGTTCTCCACCTGAACTTTGTCGTGGTCGTGGGGGAAAACGTGGCCACCCACGTGGCTGCTGCTGCTGCTGTTGCACTTGCTGCTGTTTCCCCTCCGTCAACCCGTCAAGCGTTTTGATTGAAATGTGTTTGTTTGGCTGCGGCTTTGGTTGTTTCCCTGACACATAACCCTGCCCCCGCCACCAACGGCATTCCAGCGCTACATACACATCAAAAACTCGCAAAATAAAAACACATCAACCGACAATAAATGCGAGAGGAAGCAGGAATTTTGTGCGAAACAAACGATGGAAAATCCAACATGACCATGGCAACACCATAGCCCTCCGACCAACCCAGCCCAACCAATCCGCAGCTAAATGCGGCGGGCAATCGCTTTGGCATGAACACAATATGCCATCGGAACACGGATGGACATGGACACGACCAGACCATGCAAGAGAGAGAAGAGCGCGAAGGGACTGAGTAAATGCGCTGTGATGCTACGGCAGTAGTTGGCTTCTGACTCCGTTGGCCGACAGCTTTGTTGACGTTTTGAAGCATTGAGTGGTACATCCACAAGCCAAGCAGCAACAGTAATTGTAGCATCCATACATATACATATCTGGACCGTAGTTCGACAAACAACAACAATTTTCCTTTACCACAAACATTTTCAAATAATACTGAAGTATGGCAAAATATAACTGTTTGTAGTAATACGTTTATCAATAACTTATCGATTTATCTACGTTTAAAAAAGTTGAGAGCTTAAGTCGGAACTCCTAATTGCTTGAGAGATTTAGGTGGAAGAGCACCAAGTCAATATCATTCTTATATTGTTGTTATGATAGACAATGTTGTTAGATTCTTTCTTGCTTAAAATCAATTCAACTCAATATCCACCTAAATGTAAGCTTAGGAGCCCCTATCAAATGCCCTTCTACGCCCCTATATAATAACGGTACCTAATTCATTGATGACTATTCACTAACTCAACCTATCTATAACGATATGATGCGACACATCCTAAATCGATAATCGCATCAATTTATGTGACTTAAAATTCGAGCTGGTTCAATTTGCCCCAGCTCAAACTGAATGCATATCGAGTGCTAATCAAATTAAAACTACAAATGCTTTTCGAGTCCCCGAAGCATCTGTGAATTCAACAAATGTCGCTCTAGGCATGGTATTATCCGAAACCAAACCAATCCAAAACTGAGTGTGTGCGTCGACAATTCTGTCCGCCAGGGGGCATTTGCGTTCACATTCACAACAAACTGCAAACAGCACACGGCGTCACAGGCTGTTTCGGTTAGTCTTTTCACTTTGGCTGTTTGGGGCAAAACCAAGTCATCAGTGGGCTACGCCCCTCTCGCGCCGTCCCTGCCCCCGCTTGGACCCCCAGCCCCGTAGCGCCCCTCTCGCCGGCATGTTTGGCAGTTCCCATCGCACGCCCCGTTGAGTTTTGGGCAACTTTCAGTGCAGAAAATTTGCTTGGCTTTCGTTTTAATTTATTTTATTGCGAAATGCATTTTCGGTTTTTGTGCTTTGTGTTTTGCGCTGATTTCTTGGCCCCCAAACCCAAAATGTGTCGCGTTGACTTTCTGTCGGGCCAAAATGAAAACAAATTTAATTTAAGTGTCAGTTACGCTTTTCACGAGGTTGCAAACTCGCAGTCGAGAACGTCGCAACGTCGCAACGTCTACATGGAGGAAGTTTCTTTCCACTTCTTCTGCTTTTGCTTCTGCTTCTTGTTGTTTTTTATTTCTCTTCTCTTTTTTCGCCTCTGTCGTTATTGTTGCTCTTGTTGCAAATTTAGTTGGTTATCATTGCGGTGGCCAAAACGACACGCAACACCATTATTTGCCACATACTGACAGCCGGCATTTCCGTCCTGTCCATGTCCGTAGCCCCCCAGCTAGCTCATTCCTAGCCCAAATTTCTAGTGCATATGGTCGAGTCGTTTTGGTCGCCCCGTTGTCCTTCAAGTGTTACTTGAAACAACTTGAACTAAACGGCTGAAAGCCATGCACTTGCACTCCACATGGTGCGACCCTTTCCACAGTTTCGGCTGCAACTGCTGCCGCTTGCGCTGCCACTTCACCTGCAGCTCAACCTCAACCTCAACCTCAACAGTTCACTCTTCATTTTAGCTTTGGCTCGGGCTCTGGCTCCGGCTCTGGCTCTGGCTCTGGCTCTGGCTCTGGCTCTGACAAACTTTTGCCAATGCGAATACGTGTCGAAAGACTTTTAAGCACACAAGGACACTTCATTCTGTGACCTGCCCATGTCCCTAACAAAAAAAAAAAAAACAAACTTCTATATATAAACTGTGTGTCCATGGCCTTAAAGCTGACATTACGTATCCTCGAATCGCAGGAGCTGACTTTAATGAGCTTGCAACACGGCTATAATACCACAGCGGGCAGATAAGCAACACGCACCTGCTGCAACTGTCCAGCAAATTAGCTTAATAAAAAACTCATTAAAAGCAGAAGTTTCCCCCCACCTCATTAAAAGATAAGCCGATGAATTTGTAATTGTAAATGATTGCAGATCTCGCTGACAAACACCTGCTGTAATTGGCAGAGGCAGGACGAGAAAGAGAGAGCGAAATAGAAAGAGAGTATGCAACATTGGCCCAAAAATTAATTTTCAAAATCTTTAATTTTCATATAAGAATTAATTAAATGAAGATCAGTGATATAGTCAGGGTTAAGCTTTGGAAAGAGCTGTCAAGTGGTCGTGGGAAAGAAAAGAAGTGAAAGTCTGATGCATTTCTATAAACCAGACTTGAACTATAGTTAGGATCAATATTCTTAAGTTAAATTTTTAAAAGACTTAATATATATTATGAGATCGGGTATGAAAGCTCTACTCTTACACTATAAATCATTTCTTATCAACAGATTTATAGAATTATTTACTGTATTATGTTATAAATAAACTACTTTATATAATGACAGATCAAACAACATTTTATTAAGTAATAACTCTTTGGGCTTATAAAATATGTGAATGCTTACAATCTATAGTTTCAATTAAGCTATAATTAAACTATAATTAAACTGAACTTAAACATGGAAATCACAATCTAGTCTTAGTAACTGATCTTTGTTAGTTTTATAAGAATCTGTAGTGCAGGAAAGATTATAGTTTGCCTCCAAGCTGATCATTGCAGCAATAGACTTTCAATTCGGACAATTGATCGCATCGCCACTAATTCATCATAAATACATGTTATTATGACATACAAGTTTGTTGATCGATGCAATTAACAGCTAAAAATATATATATATATATATTTGTGAATGCTGCAGCAACTGCTATGAGCTATGAGCTCATTGGCAGCCAAGATCAATGCAAGATCTTTGACTGAACCAAGGCAAACTTTAACTTTTTTGGCTATGCACACTGCGATCCTCACAGATCTTTCTATATATTTAAAGTTGCAATTAGCAGTTTCATAAGCATAACATTCGCAGTGAGTTTGATCGTTGATCATTGAGCTCATGAGCTCACTTCGTAGGGCTGGGCAAACTGATCTCATTCTCGATAATTTCATTTTATTAATAGGCCCAGTGGCCCGGCCCGCTGGGGTGGCATCTGATGTCAGCTTTGGCTGTTGACTATGAGATGACGTATACGCAGCGTATTACCTGATTAAATGAATGACGTCAACGGCTCGGAACTTGCATCTGGCGCGTGCGAATGTCGCGTCATTGCATGTGTCATCGACTGCTGTCTCTGTCTCTGCCTCTGTCTGTGTGTGTGCCAATCGACGATTGCATCACGATCCCAGCTGCATCTATAGAGCTGCGTGTCAGTGTGTGTGTGCTAGCTACATATAGCCAACGTTCATCTGTTTTTGGCGGCAGCTGTGTGACTAATAGAATCAAATGTGCACCAAATGTGGGTCAGCCATGAATTTGCGTTTGCTTAGCGACGACGATGGCGACGGCGACGGCGGCGGCTTCTATTTTTGGCCAGTCGGCAGATACAAATTATAATATTTTGTTTTTTTTTGTCGGTCATAAAAATCGGCGACAACATTGTGAATTAATCATATTGCTCGAGTGTGCCGCTGTGCCAGGCGAAGGCGAAATAAGCCACACAGTTGAAGTTTGGCCCCAAAATCAATTGACATGATTTCTATAATGGCAACAAGCAACAGCAACAACAACAACAACAACAAGAATACAATCTAGTGGCTGATATTTGGGGCGTGGTACGAATACGCAAAACGAATGCATCGATCAAACAGCTGTTGGGTTGGCCGGGGCAACAGTCGAGGACAACAGCCGCCACTAACCTAAGCCAAGTTGAAAGACGAAGCGTTGGCCAGAAATCAGTTCAGCCAAAGGCAGCAACGAGCTAGGACGACAACTGGACTGGCAATTGGAAAAGGAGCGAGAGGAAGTGGAAGAGGAAAAGGCAAAAGCAAAAAGGAAAAAGGAAGAGGAAAAAGGAAATTCAAATATAAGTTCTGCAATTTGACAATTAGAGACGAGCTGAGATCCTGGCAAGATGTGCGACTGTGGCTGCTACTCGTACTGCTTGCACGACACGACGTCCTGCTACAGCCATTACCATTCGCATTCGCACTCGCACCACTGCTGTGCTGGCTATAAGTATCTGAAGTGCCTGTGTCGCTACTATCGTCATGTGCACTGCACCTGCTCCTGTTGGCGCCGAAAATGCTACCTGCTCTAAAGCCCAATCGAGACACATTTGACATTGACAGCCTGACAGGATGGAGGATGCGAGCAGCGAACCAGCACCATTAAAAATCACAACTCAAACAATGCAACATGAAAAGAAAAAAAAATAAGAACAGAAACTAGCAAAAAGCAAATGATAAAGTCCTTTAAGTAGTTGCATAACACTTGGCTGCATCGTTGTAGGAGCTGCCAGCGTCTCTAATGGATGATTGGGGGTGCGATTGCGACGATAGCAACTAGCGTGCATACGGGTCGTATGTGCAACGTTTTCAGTTGACTGGGTGAGTGCGAGTGTGACTGAGATAGAGAGAGAGAGAGAGAGAGAGAGAGAGAGAGAGAGAGAGAGAGAGAGAGAGAGAGCGAGAGAGCGAGCGATGTGGCCAACTTGTTATGGATCAACTATATTTGGTGCAGAGTAACTCTTCGCGCAAACGAATTCCATTTAACTAACTCACCATGTATAATCTAACATACTTACTAGTTAATACATATAGCAAATGTCACACACACACACACTCACACACAGTTACACAATTAAGTCTTAGTGCATAAGTTTATCTTCGAAGCACAAGATAAATATTTGTTATCAATAAATGTTAGTTGTAGTTATCGATTCTATTGATCATCATCATGTTGATGATAATTTGCCATATTTGTAACGATTCAAACAACAAATAAATAAAGTTTTATTCCAACACCAACACAAAGAAAACGAGAGTTGAAATTTAATTAAGTTAAGATGAGCTTGGGCAAGGTTATCGAGTAGAACATCCTTGATGTTAGTTAAGAAAATCAGTTGGCCAAATTGAAGTAGCAAGCTAACTAGGTCAAAACCCAAGGACGTAAATAAAAACTAACAAAATTATGGAACTAGCCTAGGACGGTAACTTAAGGAGGCATACGAACAAATAGATAAAAGATAAGAAATTAACATGGAATACCCCCAATATATATAGCAAAGTGACTTTTCATATCATGCAGATAACCAAAAGCATTGCATCAACTTAAAGAGCTTTAAAGAGGTTCAATAAATCCAATATGAAATTGTGTTAGCTTTAGAAAAATTCTCTTAATAAGTCATAAAATATGAGTTCAAAACTTTCAAAATTTGTAAGCAAACTGCTTGGACGGACGCTCATCAAACAGAATCCGTCAGCTAGGCAGAAACATAATTACAGTTCGCTGAGCTCCTTTTAGGAAACTCCGACACATTTTATAGCCCATATACATTACCAGTTTATTAGGGTTAGAATCAAAAGGGCTTTAAAGACTGGCCTACCATAGCTGTGGCTGTTGTGGCTGTAGCAGATGCCATATGATAAGTTCTTATGACTAAGCAAATTACTGATGTTCAAATAGACACTTAATTTAGAAGGACTAACGTATGTAATGAGCCAGGCTATAAGCATAATTCGTAATCATTGGATTCTTGGCTGACTTCAAGGACACCAACAAAAACAACAACAACAACAACTTTCTGTCAGCTTTGCCCAATTGGCCGTATGCAAATGGCAGGCGAAGCCGCCACACTCGAAAATGCTTTGGCTGCCAGGAAAAAAAACGAAAAACGAAAAGCGCCACAGCAACAGCTGCCAAAATTCCACTTGGTGGGCGTCCTAGGCGTCCTGGGCGCGGTGGGCGTCTTTGAAATTGTCCAAAAATGAAAATGTTGTCATTTTGCGCATTGAATTACGTTTATTTGATGGCTGGCTGGCGGGCTATGCGACTCGCTGATTATCCGGCGTAACGACTGCGATTGCCACAAGGGAGACGGGGCCACAATGCCCGCCCTCTCACACGCCTCCCACTATAGGTGTTCCGGCCGACAAACAAGGTGATTATGACACGACCTGGCCCCTCGGACGCGTTAATGGACTTCAAATATGCTCCGCTCCATGCCAATGGAACAGAAAAAAGCAGCAGGAATTCGAAAAAGAAATGGTATTTAAATTTTCCGAGAGGTCGCAGGACGTGACCAGCTAGGACGCTCATGAATAGCTGATGGGGCAGCTAACGCTCGTTGTGGCAGCTACAAATCAGCTTTAATATTGGTTTTTGATTATCGGCTGCGTGGGCGTCTCGGGAGTCTCGGGCGTCTGGGCGTCTGGGCGTGGCAGGCATGTACTGCATATTATCTTGTGACATTTTAATTAACATTTTTTTGCGCAGATTAAAATAAATTAATTCTGCGCAGTCTACATGCCTTCCGGTCTGCCCTTGACAGCACTCACGACCCACCCCACCACACACCGCGCACCACCCACCGCCCCTTATCTATGTGTGGAGGGCCATAAAAATTTGTACAGCTGACTAAATTTATATTGCGCATGCAAATCGTTTGCATAGCTGAAGCGGAAGCAACTGTTGCCGCTGCAGTTGCAACATTGTTGCAGCAGCGGCAGCGGCAGCGGCAGCGGCGGCCACGGCTACGGCTGCTGCATAATTGTCTTCTGGCAATCCACAGCAACAAACAACAAAAGAAACAACAGCAAAAAACTGCAGCACAAATTGTGAATTGTTTGGCTTTTATTTATTTATATTTTGTTCGTGTTTGCAGTGAATGGGAGGCGTGTCTTATGGCGACTGCCTGTGTGGTCCGTGGACCAGTTTATCGATAAAAGCGAAAAACCGAAAGCCGAAAAACGAAAAACGAAAAACGTGGAAAATCAACAGCAATTTTTTGGTAAAAGTTTGAATGTTTTATGTGACAGGAGAAAGAGAAAGAGCAAGAGAGACACAGCCAGAGCCAGAGCAAAGCAGCTGCTGTAAATCAAAATTTATGAAATATATAGAAAACGAGTAAGAGTGGGACACTCCGCCGGGAGTGCTTGACTAGGACATACTCTGAACAGTGAGCTGAGCTTTCTCTGCAGGGCTATCAGGCCATAGACTAAAGAAGGACTTCAGTGAGGTGTTAAATATGATAAACCTCTAATGCATATGGATTATGAAAGCCTACGGCCAGACGGACGGACAAACCGACAGAAGAAGGGACAAGGACGGACATGACTAGACATTTGAGCTCTTCGCCTTTATCAGGCACGCCTCTTTTCTATCCGTTACATACATTTGCACAAAAACCATATGCTCCGAGTTCCCATTATCAATGAGCTCGACAAATAATGCAGCCCACACTCGAAGCGAGTTCATAGTTGAACAGCCTTTGCCATATATAATTTCTAGTCTGGCTTATAACACATATTTCCTAAACTTCACTTAAATAATTTAAGAGTTGTTCAATTCGTGTGGCGAGCCACGAGCTATTTATGGAAAAGTTTTGCAAACTCCCAATTAGCATTATCTCAAAGCCTTAAGTACTTGCCCCTTTGGCAATTATCGTAAACAATATTCGCTTGAGAGAAATATAAAAGGAAAAACAAAAACTGGGGAAGCAAATAATGAGAAAGTAAGTAAACCCTTTCAAAAGGAAGCCGAATCCAGTGAAGCCCAACATAAATCAAATTAGCAGAGAGAAGAACTGCTCCGAGAGTTTTTTCTCCGACTCTCTGGACTGTCTCTCTATCTGTCTGGCTGTCTGTCTGTCTGTCTGTCTGTCTGTCTGTCTGTCGGACAGTACGTCCGATGTTTGTGTCAGTTAGTTCACACTGTTTGGCTGATCTATTAACAGCCGCTTGGCATGCACAGAAAACAGATAGCAGGCCGTCGCCCCCTCCGGCGGAATCCCTGCTTTCGGTCGGCGTTCATTATGTCTGCCCCATGCAACAATGTTGCAGTTGAGAAATGCTCAAGAGGCGGAGGAACAAACAACTTAAACGCTTAACTTGAAGTTGAAGTTTTTATTTATTTTAAGTCTGCGGCTCCCCGCTTCCTGCCACCAGGCACGAGAGACGAGAGACGAGAGACGAGCCCGAAGACTTAATGATGCTCTTAACGACCCTCTCACTCGCACTCGCACTCCCCAATCGCAACTCGCTGTGCAAATACATGTTGCACGTCTATTTGCAACAGTTGGCAGTTCCTCCAGCCCCGCAACGAGTCGTCAGCAGCCGCAAATTGCAAACGGAAAGTAGCTGAATAATCGCCGAGCCATTAGCCAAGAAATGGCAGTCAGGCAAGGACTATTGTGTTGCGTTGCAACTATAACATATATCTACTATTCTGCTCTCTCTCTCTATATATATATATATCACTCTGTGTCTAAAAGGCGAGAAAAAGTGAGAAAAAAGCAAAGAGCTAAAGAAAGATGGAACAAATTGAATTGAAAGAGAGACAGGGAGAGAAAGAGAGAGTGAATCATGTGTTGACATAATGCTTTTCATTAACTGCTCCAAAACCAAAACTTTAACATCTATTAGAAATAACTCTTCTCTACTTAACATTACCGAACTAAATTTAGCACTCAGTTATACTTCCAACTCTTAACCTTACCCACTGCCTATGGGCAGACATGGCCTCCACTCCCAACTGCACCCATTTCCTACCCCCATTCTCTGCTCCCTTCTGTCTGCTGCTCATCGTTCAACTCTAAGCGCAACTTATGCATATATATATGTATATATATATTTTTTTTGTATTTAGCTGTGCGCGCACTTGAAAAGTGAAATATTTTTGCATAGCCACAGCAGCAACAAGAGCAACAACAGCAACAGTTGCTGTTGCACCAAATATTGCCAACTCACGCTCTCATTGCAATACCCCCATTCTCTCCCTCTCTCTCTCTCTCTCTCTCTCTCTCTCTATCTCCCTCTCTCTCACGATCTTCTTTCACTTTCTGCATGCCGCCGTCGTACTTGTTGTTGTTGTTGCTGCTGCTGTTGCTGTGGCAATTGTCATTGTTGTTGTTAATGTGTCTGTGACGCGGCCTCGGCAAGTCTCGTCTGGGCGCATTATTAATGCAATTCATCCATTTCCATTGCTGCAGCGGTGTCTGCAACAATGTTGCAAATGTTGTGTACACAACGGCCAAACAACACACTTTGCCAGCCACGATTGTGGCTGTTGTTGCTGTTGTTGCTGTTGTTGTTGGCCTGTCAACATTTTTTGCCACTTTGTTATTTTTAGCGCTTTTCAGTCACTTGGTCGCCTTCTGCTCTCTCTCTCCCTCTCTCTCCCTCTCTCTCTCTCTCTCTCTCTCTCTCTCTCACTCTGTCGCCTGCCCAGCCCTCACCCCAGCCGCTCATTTTCCACGTGTTGCCTCTTAAAGCATTGCCTGTCTTTGCTTTTTACTTAGTTATTGTTTGTTTCTTCTCTTGTTGTTGTTGTTGTTGTTGTTGTTGTATGGCAACAATTTTGGTTTTCAATTGCTTTTGACGTGTGTTGCCTCCTTTTTTGCAATAAAAAAACAACAAATTACTCATACGCCACGTGAAACGCATTCAATATACAGAAAGAAAACATTTTCCATTGATTGTCTTGCCGCAATTTGTTGTTATACTCGTTGACATAAGTAAGGAATAGTATATTAGCTTTCTACAATACAATATAAATCTGGCTGACAGTCCGTCCGTCTGGCTGACTACCCGTTTGTACACCTCTAGTTGGCATGACAAATCAGGGCAAACCATATCACCATCTCTGGATTCATGTCTGATGTCTTGACCTTCTCCAGTGCTAAGAGCGAGTATTATGCAGTCGGTCATGCCTGATTGCAACGTTCTCACTTCTTGTTGTTTATTTGTTTATTTAGTTTGTTGCTTTTGTTGTCAGTTTGAATTTTGGCAATGGCAACGGCAACAGCTAAATGAGTCAAAGAAAAAACGCAGAAAATTGCGAATTTGACCTTCTGACCGCCCACGTAGATGCTAATCATGCTAATGATGCTAATGATAATGATGATGTTAATGATGATGATGATGACAGTTGGTGAGTGTCACGAATATGTATGTTGTCAATTGACTAGCAATTTGGCAGCTGTTATTGTTGTCATTGCCCTTGTTATTGTTGTTTTGTTGTTCGGCTGTTTGTTGCGTACAGCGAAAGCGAGCAAAATCAACAATAATAACAACAAATGTGCAGATAAAAGCAGAGACTGCGAAAAACAACACAAGCACAAGCACAGGCACAAGCACACACACTCCAAACTGAACATGAAACTCAAGTGAAAACAGCAACAGCAACAGCAACAGCAACGTTCATAGTGAGCGTCAACTAACTGTGAACTAAATGCCACAAAAAACTGACAGCTACAACAACAACAACAACAACAGCAACAACAACAACAACGCCGTTATGTGTGTCAAAGTAAAACGCAATTTATGGAATTTATTACGTGAGCCATTCGCAAATTTTTGTTGTTAATTTTTGTTTTTTGTCTTTTCTTGCGCCAGCCAAATGAAAGGCAACAAAGGGGGCGTGGCCGGCAAACTGAGAAGAAAAATTGTTTAAGTAAAATAAAAGATATAAGTAAAGTAAAATAGTGAACAAATATTACGGCTACAGCAGAAGTAGAAAACTTAATGAAACGTTTTTGGAAATTTCATTTTTTATGCAAGCCAAAAAAAACAAGTAAGAGTGCTCTAGTCGAGACGGCTCGACTACGAGATACCCTGAACCCTGCGAAGATCCAATCTTCCCAACATTATATGCTTATTTTACATATACAAATATTGCGAGCAACGCACACAGACACACACACACACATGCATACGCACGCACGCATAAGCACGCGCTCTGCTGACTGCGCAGTCAGCGCGGCGACTGCGCTCGGGCTGCAATATGCCTATTGTATGGGAAATTAAATGTTTAATAACTTTTTTTGTGGATGGACTTTCTTAATAAAACTTTCACAGCGTGTTTATGTCATCCATATGTGTGTATTTGCTAAAGCACAAGTCTCTAGTATTTGATATACGAATTTTGCAAATTTGGGGCGAAGGGGACGTGGCATCCAAAATCCAAAAATTACATAATGTCCGCATTCATTACACGGATCTACACAGTGAATTTGGAGTCTCTAGCTCTTATTTTATGCTTAATAGAAGAAAATTTATCGATTTTTATCGATAATAAGGAAACGGGATGAGTTATCGAAAATCTAAAAAAAACTCGTACTGCGTAGGCCACACACGAGTATTCTCTGAAAATTTCAGATCTCTAGCTTTTGCGGTTTACGAGATCGCTGCGTTCACACGAAATCAACTCAGCTTGAAAAATCACTATATAGTCAGATCCGATTTGCCACGCCCCTAGTAGGCGTGGATATATAGATTTTTGGTCGATCTTCATAGGATCGTATCAGTAACCTACGTGCCAAATTTGGGCGTTTTAGCTTTAAAACTGTAGAAGATACAGTTTTACCCGATTTGCCACGCCCCCAATGGGCGTAGATATATCCGCCATAGCTTTTTCAACTTGAGTTGTCAACACAAGTGTACATTCCAAATTGCAACTCTCTAGTACTTCTAGAAGTAGTGTTTCTGAGATATGGGCAAATGCATTTTCCGATTTGCCGCGCCCCTAGTGGGCGTATCGGGAAAATCTTGACACTTTATAATTCGAGGGTATACACGAGTATATATTCCAAATGGTTTGCGTTCATACGGACAAACGGACAGACGGACGGACAGCGTGACGGACATTGCACAAAACCAATATACTCATTTCACTTTGTGAATGAGTATAATAAATAAAACAAGTAAGAGTGCTCTAGTCGAGACGGCTCGACTACGAGATACCCTGAACCCTGCGAAGATCCAATCTTCCCAACATTATATGCTTATTTTACATATACAAATATTGCGAGCAACGCACACAGACACACACACACACATGCATACGCACGCACGCATAAGCACGCGCTCTGCTGACTGCGCAGTTGACGCAGCGACTGCGCTTGGGCTGCAATATGCCTATTGTATGGGAAATTAAATGTTTAATAACTTTTTTTGTGGATAGACTTTCTTAATCAAACTTTTACAGCGTGATAATGTTATTCATATGTATGTATTTGCCAAAGCACAAGTCTCTAGTATTTGAAATACGAATTTTGCAAATTGGGGGCGAAGGGGGCGTGGCATCCAAAATCCAAAAATGACAAAATGTCCGCATTCATTACACAAATCTACACAGTAAATTTGGAGTCTCTAGCTCTTACGGTATGCTTAGCGGAAGAAAAGTTATCGATTTTTATCGATAATAAGGAAACGGGATGAGTTATCGAAAATCTAAAAAAAACTCGTACTGCGTAGGCTATAGACGAGTATTCTCTGAAAATTTCATATATCTAGCTTTTGTGGTTTACGAGATCGCTGCGTTCATACGGACGGACGGACGGACGGACGGACGGACGGACGGACGGACGGACGGACAGACGGACAGGGCTATTTCAACTCAGCTCATCGAGCTGATCAAGAATATATATACTTTATGGGGTCTGCGATGTCTCCTTCTGCGTGTTACATACATTTCACAAAAACATTATACCCTGATTTCCCATTTTCAATGGGTTCAGGGTATAAAAAACGAACCTACATAAAAAATTTCAAGTCTCTAGCTTTTATAGATTCTGAGATCGACGCGTTCAAACATACGGACAGACGGACAGACGGACAGACGGACGGACGGACGGACGGACAGACGGACAGGGCGAAATCAACTCAGCTCGTCGCCCTGATCAAGAATATATATACTTTATGGGGTCTGCCACGCCTCCTTCTGCCTGTTACATACATTTTAACAAAACCATTATACCCTGTTTTCCCATTTTCAATGGGTTCAGGGTATAAAAATTAAACAAAGAAAACTTTGTAAATAACAAGAGAGCATTAAAAAAATAAACAAGAAAAAGAAAAAACGACATGGGTGAAAATTTTTGCAATCACGAAATGTGGAATTATGGGAAGAAAAAAAACGCCCCGCTGCCCCCCTCTTTAGCCAAGCGCGGAAGGAATGTAGAGAAACGCAGCTTAAGAAACAACACCAACAACAACACCAACAACAACAACAACTGTGAAAGTTAAGCATGGAGAAAAGAGCTTTAAAACTGAAAGCAATTATTAAAACGATTTTGGGGCTCATTTCTTTATAAATATATGAAACCAGTAAGAATGTCGGCCGCCAGCTCTGCAACTCTGCAACTCTGCAGCTCTGCGCAGTGTTCAGGGTATCCGCTGGTCGGGCACTCCCCACTTTTTTTCGTACTCAAACCAAATCGACTTACTTCCGATGAGTTATAAGTCAGTAGGTTTACTTATTTCATTCAATTCGACTACAATTCAATTTCAAAATTTCAAAATTCCTTGTACGAAGTTCTACAGAAAAAGAGCAATGTACCTTTCGGTGATATTGATGATTCATATAATCGTATTATGCCCACTAACATTGGAGAACGCAGGTATTTGGAATTGTATATACATATCATGGAATGCAACATTAATTGGGTTCCACTGATCGATCCGATGATAGATACATAGATAGATAGATTCTTTTGAACTTCAGTAACCTTTGTTTATTTTTTTTTAATCTGTAGATGATGACTTCAGAATCATAAATGGGTTTTCTCTTCCCATAAAGCAGGCTCCCTATCAAGTCTCACTGCGTAGTCGCCGTCTAGAGAAACGTAAACGTGGCAGAGGTCACTTTTGCGGTGGGACTATTATTAAAATGGGTGTGGTTCTCACAGCAGCTCATTGCTTAAGGAAGGTACACCAGAGTAAATCTTTTGGCTGTTATTCTGATATTATTTTCTGCAGGAAGAGAAAACCGAGTAATGTATTGGTAGTGGTAGGGAACGCTTTCCTTAACTCCAACAGTCCAACAATGCAGGTGCTGGATGTCTCGGATTGGCATATCCATAGCAGATATTCCCAACCCAATAACGATATTGCATTGATCTTCACTTCTGGTCGTATGAAACGCGTTAAGCGGGCAATTGCTGCTCTGCCCCTCAATCCGTCTGAAGTAAGCGAGGGTACCCAGTGTCTACTGAGCGGCTGGGGTCGTACTGATCACGTAAGCAATTTAATTATTTTATCCACTCTATTAGAACGTGTACATTATGCGTATCGACAGCAAAACTAATTGATTGCCTTTCCCCTCTTAAGTATGCGCCTTCCGCTGCGAATGATCTGCGGGGGGTTTGGTTACCGATTGTCAGCCAAAGGATTTGTAGAAATCTCTATCGAATACCTGGAACGTTGTGCGCCGGCTCTGCGTCGATGAATGGGCCAAGCTTTGGTGATTCTGGTGGCCCGTTGAGGTGCGACAGTCAACTGACGGGTGTCGTGTCTGTGGGAAGACTGACCGGTGGTCCGAGCGCGTTTACAAGTGTTCAGTATCATCACAAATGGATCGGACGGCAGATTGACGTCTACTTCAATGGCATTTTGCCACTTCGATCGCTGTGCCTCCAGTGGCAAGTTATTTTGGCCCTCAGCATTTACTGGGCAACAAGCTAATAGTGGGATGACGCTAAGAACATGAAGGTGTATGATTCATATATATGTGTGTAACTAAATCTGTAAGTCTATTTGCACTTAAACACATTTGCATCTGCGCAGCTATCAACTCTTAGCTTAACAAGTAGGAAGCATCTAGTGGGGAGTACTAGGAGTACTAGAAGCTACTTTGACCCCAAGCCGATCTTCCACATGCATAAACAGACACGCAGTTCCACATGCACATGACATGATTTTCGACTACATAATAATTGTATCTGGCCGATTTAAACTAACATCTCCGCAATCATTGATTTTGCTTATTTTATATAATTCTCTTTTGCAGGCTCTATGTGACACGACACCTGGAAAAGAAGATCTTCAGGTTAGTGGAAGTTGCTTCTTTTACTAGTATTTATCGTTAGACATTCAGTAAGAATCAGAGCAAGGCTATCAAACATTTTTAACATTCATTGCAATGAAAAAGTTAATATCAAATATTAAGTTATTTGAATTTAATTCTTGAGAAATATTTAAAGAGCATTTTTTAATAAAAATCTAGCCCCACCAATTGGCAAACCTTTCCGAAAATTGGATTTTGTTTATGCCAGCCTAATAGTGGGCGAGGCAAGCGCATTAATAATCCTCAGGCTAATTCAAAAGGTATCCTAAGTTTTTCTTGTAACATATATATATAGTTATATATCTAAAGCATTGTTAATGTTAATGATCCATTGTTGTCTTTGGCTCTCTTGATTATTTATATTCATTTTTGCAATCTTTCTGTTTTTATACCCTGAACCCATTGAAAATGGGAAATCAGGGTATAATGTTTTTGTGAAAATGTATGTAACAGGCAGAAGGAGACATCGCAGACCCCATAAAGTATATATATTCTTGATCAGCTCGATGAGCTGAGTTGAAATAACCCTGTCCGTCTGTCCGTCCGTCCGTCCGTCCGTCCGTCCGTCCGTCCGTCCGTGTGAACGCAGCGATCTCGTAAACCACAAAAGCTAGAAATCTGAAATTTTCAGAGAATACTCGTCTATAGCCTACGCAGTACGAGTTTTTTTTTTAGATTTTCGATAACTCATCTTGTTTCCTTATTATCGATAAAAATCGATAACTTTTCTTCGGTTAAGCATACCGTAAGAGCTAGAGACTTCAAATTCACTGTGTAGATCCGTGTAACGAATGCGGACATTATGAATTTTTTGAATTTTGGATGCCACGCCCCCTTCGCCCCCAATTTGAAAAATTCGTATTTCAAATACTAGAGACTTGTGCTTTGGCAAATACATACATATGAATAACATTATCACGCTGTAAAAGTTTGATTAAGAAAGTCCATCCGCAAAAAAAGTTATTAAGCATTTAATTTCCCATACAATAGGCATATTGCAGCCCGAGCGCAGTCGCCGCGCTGACTGCGCAGTCAGCAGAGCGCGTGCTTATGCGTGCGTGCGTATGCATGTGTATGTGTGTGTGTGCGTTGCTCGCAATATTTGTATATGTAAAATAAGCATATCATGTTGGGAAGATTGGATTTTCGCAGGGTTCAGGGTATCTCGTAGTCGAGCCGTCTCGACTAGAGCATTCTTACTTGTTTTTTTCTGCTGCGCAATGATTGTCTGTATCTTTGTGTGGCAGCTGCTTGCGACTTATTCATGCAACCAGGCAACAGGCAACAACAATAACAACAACTGTGAAAGTTAAGCATGGAGAAAAGAGCTTTAAAATTGAAAGCAATTATTAAAACGATTTTGGGGCTTATTTCTTTATAAATATATGAAACCAGTAAGAATGTCGGCCGCCAGCTCTGCAACTCTGCAGCTCTGCAGCTCTGCGCAGTGTTCAGGGTATCCGCTGGTCGGGCACTCCCCACTTTTTTTCGTACTCAAACCAAATCGACTTACTTCCGATGAGTTATAAGTCAGTAGGTTTACTTATTTCATTCAATTCGACTACAATTCAATTTCAAAATTTCAAAATTCCTTGTACGAAGTTCTACAGAAAAAGAGCAATGTACCTTTCGGTGATATTGATGATTCATATAATCGTATTATGCCCACTAACATTGGAGAACGCAGGTATTTGGAATTGTATATACATATCATGGAATGCAACATTAATTGGGTTCCACTGATCGATCCGATGATAGATACATAGATAGATAGATTCTTTTGAAATTCAGTAGCCTTTGTTTATTTTTTTTTAATCTGTAGATGATGACTTCAGAATCATAAATGGGTTTTCTCTTCCCATAAAGCAGGCTCCCTATCAAGTCTCACTGCGTAGTCGCCGTCCAGAGAAACGTAAACGTGGCAGAGGTCACTTTTGCGGTGGGACTATTATTAAAATGGGTGTGGTTCTCACAGCAGCTCATTGCTTAAGGAAGGTACACCAGAGTAAATCTTTTGGCTGTTATTCTGATATTATTTTCTGCAGGAGGAAAAAACCGAGTAATGTATATGTAGTGGTAGGGAACGCTTTCCTTAACTCCAACAGTCCAACAATGCAGGTGCTGGATGTCTCGGATTGGCATGTCCATAGCAGATATTCCCACCCCAAAAACGATATTGCAGTGATCTTCACTGCTGGTCGTATGAAACGCGTTAAGCGGGCAGTTGCTGCTCTGCCCCTCAATCCGTCTGTAGTAAGCGAGGGTACCCAGTGTCTACTGAGCGGCTGGGGTCGTACTGATCACGTAAGCAATTTAATTATTTTATCCACTCTATTAGAACGTGTACATTATGCATATCGACAGCAAAACTAATTGATTGCCTTTCCCCTCTTAAGTATGCGCCTTCCATTCCGAATGATCTGCAGGGGGTTTGGTTACCGATTGTCAGCCAAAGGATTTGTAGAAATCTCTATCGAATACCTGGAACGTTGTGCGCCGGCTCGATGAATGGGCCAAGCTTTGGTGATTCTGGTGGCCCGTTGAGGTGCGACAGTCAACTGACGGGTGTCGTGTCTGTGGGAAGACACGACGGTAATCCGAGCGCGTTTACAAGTGTTCACTATCATCGCAAATGGATCGGACGGCAGATTGACGTCCACTTCAATGGCATTTTGCCACTTCGATCGCTGTGCCTCCAGTGGCAAGTTATTTTGGCCCTCAGCATTTACTGGGCAACAAGCTAATAGTGGGATGACGCTAAGAACATGAAGGTGTATGATTCATATATATATGTGTGTAACTAAATCTGTAAGTCTATTTGCACTTAAACACATTTGCATCTGCGCAGCTATCAACTCTTAGCTTAACAAGTAGGAAGCATCTAGTGGGGAGTACTAGGAGTACTAGAAGCTACTTTGACCCCAAGCCGATCTTCCACATGCATAAACAGACACGCAGTTCCACATGCACATGACATGATTTTCGACTACAT
The DNA here is from genome assembly GCA_037075265.1 of Drosophila nigricruria. Lineage (NCBI taxonomy): Eukaryota > Metazoa > Arthropoda > Insecta > Diptera > Drosophilidae > Drosophila > Drosophila nigricruria. The sequence continues at coordinate 935,476 of JBAMCI010000227.1, read as the reverse complement.
AATAGTTGTATCTGGCCGATTTAAACTAACATCTCCGCAATCATTGATTTTGCTTATTTTATATAATTCTCTTTTGCAGGCTCTATGTGACACGACACCTGGAAAAGAAGATCTTCAGGTTAGTGGAAGTTGCTTCTTTTACTAGTATTTATCGTTAGACATTCAGTAAGAATCAGAGCAAGGCTATCAAACATTTTTAACATTCATTGCAATGAAAAAGTTAATATCAAATATTAAGTTATTTGAATTTAATTCTTGAGAAATATTTAAAGAGCATTTTTTAATAAAAATCTAGCCCCACCAATTGGCAAACCTTTCCGAAAATTGGATTTTGTTTATGCCAGCCTAATAGTGGGCGAGGCAAGCGCATTAATAATCCTCAGGCTAATTCAAAAGGTATCCTAAGTTTTTCTTGTAACATATATATATAGTTATATATCTAAAGCATTGTTAATGTTAATGATCCATTGTTGTCTTTGGCTCTCTTGATTATTTATATTCATTTTTGCAATCTTTCTGTTTTTATACCCTGAACCCATTGAAAATGGGAAATCAGGGTATAATGTTTTTGTGAAAATGTATGTAACAGGCAGAAGGAGACATCGCAGACCCCATAAAGTATATATATTCTTGATCAGCTCGATGAGCTGAGTTGAAATAACCCTGTCCGTCTGTCCGTCCGTCCGTCCGTCCGTCCGTCCGTCCGTGTGAACGCAGCGATCTCGTAAACCACAAAAGCTAGAAATCTGAAATTTTCAGAGAATACTCGTCTATAGCCTACGCAGTACGAGTTTTTTTTTTAGATTTTCGATAACTCATCTTGTTTCCTTATTATCGATAAAAATCGATAACTTTTCTTCGGTTAAGCATACCGTAAGAGCTAGAGACTTCAAATTCACTGTGTAGATCCGTGTAACGAATGCGGACATTATGAATTTTTTGAATTTTGGATGCCACGCCCCCTTCGCCCCCAATTTGAAAAATTCGTATTTCAAATACTAGAGACTTGTGCTTTGGCAAATACACACATATGAATGACATAATGACGCTGTGAAAGTTTGATTAAGAAAGTCCATCCGCAAAAAAAGTTATTAAGCATTTAATTTCCCATACAATAGGCATATTGCAGCCCGAGCGCAGTCGCCGCGCTGACTGCGCAGTCAGCAGAGCGCGTGCTTATGCGTGGGTGCGTATGCATGTGTATGTGTGTGTGTGCGTTGCTCGCAATATTTGTATATGTAAAATAAGCATATCATGTTGGGAAGATTGGATTTTCGCAGGGTTCAGGGTATCTCGTAGTCGAGCCGTCTCGACTAGAGCATTCTTACTTGTTTTTTTCTGCTGCGCAATGATTGTCTGTATCTTTGTGTGGCAGCTGCTTGCGACTTATTCATGCAACCAGGCAACAGGCAACAACAATAACAACAACTGTGAAAGTTAAGCATGGAGAAAAGAGCTTTAAAATTGAAAGCAATTATTAAAACGATTTTGGGGCTTATTTCTTTATAAATATATGAAACCAGTAAGAATGTCGGCCGCCAGCTCTGCAACTCTGCAGCTCTGCAGCTCTGCGCAGTGTTCAGGGTATCCGCTGGTCGGACACTCCCCACTTTTTTTCGTACTCAAACCAAATCGACTTACTTCCGATGAGTTATAAGTCAGTAGGTTTACTTATTTCATTCAATTCGACTACAATTCAATTTCAAAATTTCAAAATTCCTTGTACGAAGTTCTACAGAAAAAGAGCAATGTACCTTTCGGTGATATTGATGATTCATATAATCGTATTATGCCCACTAACATTGGAGAACGCAGGTATTTGGAATTGTATATACATATCATGGAATGCAACATTAATTGGGTTCCACTGATCGATCCGATGATAGATACATAGATAGATAGATTCTTTTGAAATTCAGTAGCCTTTGTTTATTTTTTTTTAATCTGTAGATGATGACTTCAGAATCATAAATGGGTTTTCTCTTCCCATAAAGCAGGCTCCCTATCAAGTCTCACTGCGTAGTCGCCGTCCAGAGAAACGTAAACGTGGCAGAGGTCACTTTTGCGGTGGGACTATTATTAAAATGGGTGTGGTTCTCACAGCAGCTCATTGCTTAAGGAAGGTACACCAGAGTAAATCTTTTGGCTGTTATTCTGATATTATTTTCTGCAGGAGGAAAAAACCGAGTAATGTATTGGTAGTGGTAGGAAACGCTTTCCTTGACTCCAACAGTCCAACAATGCAGGTGCTGGATGTCTCGGATTGGCATATCCATAGCAGATATTCCCAACCCAATAACGATATTGCATTGATCTTCACTTCTGGTCGTATGAAACGCGTTAAGCGGGCAGTTGCTGCTCTGCCCCTCAATCCGTCTGAAGTAAGCGAGGGTACCCAGTGTCTACTGAGCGGCTGGGGTCGTACTGATCACGTAAGCAATTTAATTATTTTATCCACTCTATTAGAACGTGTACATTATGCGTATCGACAGCAAAACTAATTGATTGCCTTTCCCCTCTTAAGTATGCGCCTTCCATTCCGAATGATCTGCGGGGGGTTTGGTTACCAATTGTCAGCCAAAGGATTTGTAGAAATCTCTATCGAATACCTGGAACGTTGTGCGCCGGCGCTGGGTCGATGAATGGGCCAAGCTTTGGTGATTCTGGTGGCCCGTTGAGGTGCGACAGTCAACTGACGGGTGTCGCTTCTGTGACAAAACTGACCGATGCTCCGAGCGCGTTTACAAGTGTTCACTATCATCGCAAATGGATCGGACGGCAGATTGACGTCCACTTCAATGGCATTTTGCCACTTAGATCGCTGTGCCTCCATTGGCAAGTTATTTTGGCCCTCAGCATTTACTGGGCAACAAGCTAATAGTGGGATGACGCTAAGAACATGAAGGTATATGATTCATATATATATGTGTGTAACTAAATCTGTAAGTCTATTTGCACTTAAACACATTTGCATCTGCGCAGCTATCAACTCTTAGCTTAACAAGTAGGAAGCATCTAGTGGGGAGTACTAGGAGTACTAGAAGCTACTTTGACCCCAAGCCGATCTTCCACATGCATAAACAGACACGCAGTTCCACATGCACATGACATGATTTTCGACTACATAATAGTTGTATCTGGCCGATTTAAACTAACATCTCCGCAATCATTGATTTTGCTTATTTTATATAATTCTCTTTTGCAGGCTCTATGTGACACGACACCTGGAAAAGAAGATCTTCAGGTAAGTGGAAGTTGCTTCTTTTACTAGTATTTATCGTTAGACATTCAGTAAGAATCAGAGCAAGGCTATCAAACATTTTTAACATTCATTGCAATGAAAAAGTTAATATCAAATATTAAGTTATTTGAATTTAATTCTTGAGAAATATTTAAAGAGCATTTTTTAATAAAAATCTAGCCACACCAATTGGCAAACCTTTCCGAAAATTGGATTTTGTTTATGCCAGCCTAATAGTGGGCGAGGCAAGCGCATTAATAATCCTCAGGCTAATTCAAAAGGTATCCTAAGTTTTTCTTGTAACATATATATATAGTTATATATCTAAAGCATTGTTAATGTTAATGATCCATTGTTGTCTTTGGCTCTCTTGATTATTTATATTCATTTTTGCAATCTTTCTGTTTTTATACCCTGAACCCATTGAAAATGGGAAATCAGGGTATAATGTTTTTGTGAAAATGTATGTAACAGGCAGAAGGAGACATCGCAGACCCCATAAAGTATGTATATTCTTGATCAGCTCGATGAGCTGAGTTTAAATAGCCCTGTCCGTCTGTCCGTCCGTCCGTCCGCCCGTCCGCCCGTCCGTCCGTCCGTCCGTCCGTCCGTCCGTGTGAACGCAGCGATCTCGTAAACCACAAAAGCTAGAAATCTGAAATTTTCAGAGAATACTCGTCTATAGCCTACGCAGTACGAGTTTTTTTTTTAGATTTTCGATAACTCATCTTGTTTCCTTATTATCGATAAAAATCGATAACTTTTCTTCGGTTAAGCATACCGTAAGAGCTAGAGACTTCAAATTCACTGTGTAGATCCGTGTAACGAATGCGGACATTATGAATTTTTTGAATTTTGGATGCCACGCCCCCTTCGCCCCCAATTTGAAAAATTCGTATTTCAAATACTAGAGACTTGTGCTTTGGCAAATACACACATATGAATGACATAATGACGCTGTGAAAGTTTGATTAAGAAAGTCCATCCGCAAAAAAAGTTATTAAGCATTTAATTTCCCATACAATAGGCATATTGCAGCCCGAGCGCAGTCGCCGCGCTGACTGCGCAGTCAGCAGAGCGCGTGCTTATGCGTGCGTGCGTATGCATGTGTATGTGTGTGTGTGCGTTGCTCGCAATATTTGTATATGTAAAATAAGCATATCATGTTGGGAAGATTGGATTTTCGCAGGGTTCAGGGTATCTCGTAGTCGAGCCGTCTCGACTAGAGCATTCTTACTTGTTTTTTTCTGCTGCGCAATGATTGTCTGTATCTTTGTGTGGCAGCTGCTTGCGACTTATTCATGCAACCAGGCAACAGGCAACAACAATAACAACAACTGTGAAAGTTAAGCATGGAGAAAAGAGCTTTAAAATTGAAAGCAATTATTAAAACGATTTTGGGGCTTATTTCTTTATAAATATATGAAACCAGTAAGAATGTCGGCCGCCAGCTCTGCAACTCTGCAGCTCTGCAGCTCTGCGCAGTGTTCAGGGTATCCGCTGGTCGGACACTCCCCACTTTTTTTCGTACTCAAACCAAATCGACTTACTTCCAATGAGTTATAAGTCAGTAGGTTTACTTATTTCATTCAATTCGACTACAATTCAATTTCAAAATTCCTTGTACGAAGTTCTACAGAAAAAGAGCAATGTACCTTTCGGTGATATTGATGATTCATATAATCGTATTATGCCCACTAACATTGGAGAACGCAGGTATTTGGAATTGTATATACATATCATGGAATGCAACATTAATTGGGTTCCACTGATCGATCCGATGATAGATACATAGATAGATAGATTCTTTTGAAATTCAGTAGCCTTTGTTTATTTTTTTTTAATCTGTAGATGATGACTTCAGAATCATAAATGGGTTTTCTCTTCCCATAAAGCAGGCTCCCTATCAAGTCTCACTGCGTAGTCGCCGTCCAGAGAAACGTAAACGTGGCAGAGGTCACTTTTGCGGTGGGACTATTATTAAAATGGGTGTGGTTCTCACAGCAGCTCATTGCTTAAGGAAGGTACACCAGAGTAAATCTTTTGGCTGTTATTCTGATATTATTTTCTGCAGGAATAAAAAACCGAGTAATGTATTGGTAGTGGTAGGAAACGCTTTCCTTAACTCCAACAGTCCAACAATGCAGGTGCTGGATGTCTCGGATTGGCATATCCATAGCAGATATTCCAAACCCAATAACGATATTGCAGTGATCTTCACTGCTGGTCGTATGAAACGCGTTAAGCGGGCAGTTGCTGCTCTGCCCCTCAATCCGTCTGTAGTAAGCGAGGGTACCCAGTGTCTACTGAGCGGCTGGGGTCGTACTGATCACGTAAGCAATTTAATTATTTTATCCACTCTATTAGAACGTGTACATTATGCGTATCGACAGCAAAACTAATTGATTGCCTTTCCCCTCTTAAGTATGCGCCTTCCACTGCGAATGATCTGCGGGGGGTTTGGTTACCGATTGTCAGCCAAAGGATTTGTAGAAATCTCTATCGAATACCTGGAACGTTGTGCGCCGGCTCTGCGTCGATGAATGGGCCAAGCTTTGGTGATTCTGGTGGCCCGTTGAGGTGCGACAGTCAACTGACGGGTGTCGTGTCTGTGGGAAGAATGACCGGTGGTCCGAGCGCGTTTACAAGTGTTCACTATCATCGCAAATGGATCGGACGGCAGATTGACGTCCACTTCAATGGCATTTTGCCACTTCGATCGCTGTGCCTCCATTGGCAAGTTATTTTGGCCCTCAGCATTTACTGGGCAACAAGCTAATAGTGGGATGACGCTAAGAACATGAAGGTGTATGATTCATATATATGTGTGTAACTAAATCTGTAAGTCTATTTGCACTTAAACTCTTAGCTTAACAAGTAGGAAGCATCTAGTGGGGAGTACTAGGAGTACTAGAAGCTACTTTGACCCCAAGCCGATCTTCCACATGCATAAACAGACACGCAGTTCCACATGCACATGACATGATTTTCGACTACATAATAGTTGTATCTGGCCGATTTAAACTAACATCTCCGCAATCATTGATTTTGCTTATTTTATATAATTCTCTTTTGCAGGCTCTATGTGACACGACACCTGGAAAAGAAGATCTTCAGGTAAGTGGAAGTTGCTTCTTTTACTAGTATTTATCGTTAGACATTCAGTAAGAATCAGAGCAAGGCTATCAAACATTTTTAACATTCATTGCAATGAAAAAGTTAATATCAAATATTAAGTTATTTGAATTTAATTCTTGAGAAATATTTAAAGAGCATTTTTTAATAAAAATCTAGCCACACCAATTGGCAAACCTTTCCGAAAATTGGATTTTGTTTATGCCAGCCTAATAGTGGGCGAGGCAAGCGCATTAATAATCCTCAGGCTAATTCAAAAGGTATCCTAAGTTTTTCTTGTAACATATATATATAGTTATATATCTAAAGCATTGTTAATGTTAATGATCCATTGTTGTCTTTGGCTCTCTTGATTATTTATATTCATTTTTTCAATCTTTCTGTTTTTATACTCATTCACAAAGTGAAATGAGTATATTGGTTTTGTGCAATGTCCGTCACGCTGTCCGTCCGTCTGTCCGTCTGTCCGTATGAACGCAAACCATTTGCACAGTTTTGAAGCTAGAGAGTTGAAATTTGGAATATATACTCGTGTATACCCTCGAATTATAAAGTGTCAAGATTTTCTCGATACGCCCACTAGGGGCGTGGCAAATCGGAAAATGCATTTGCCCATATCTCAGAAACACTACTTCTAGAAGTGCTAGAGAGTTGCAATTTGTAATGTAGACTTGTGTTGACAACTCAAGTTGAAAAAGCTATGGCGGATATATCTACGCCCACTGGGGGAGTGGCAAATCGGGTAAAACTGTATCTTCTACAGTTTTAAAGCTAAAACGCCCAAATTTGGCACGTAGGTTACTGATACGATCCTATGAAGATCGACCAAAAATCTATATATCCACGCCTACTAGGGGCGTGGCAAATCGGATCTGACTATATAGTGATTTTTCAAATTCTGTAATATTTTGAGCACTATTGATGCTAGAGACTTGAAACTTGGTATATATACTCGGGTTGACAACCCAAGTTGGAAAAGATATGGCGTGGCAAACCGCAAAAGTTTGTAGCTCCTACAGTTTTAGAGCTAGAAGCTTCAAAATTGGATGGTAAGTTACTGGTGAGCTCCTCTATCGATGCGCCAAAAATAATTTTTACGCCCCTTATGGGGTATGCCCGGCTAAAAAATACCCTGTAATTTTCGCATTTTTTGAGTGTAAGCATCCAAATTTCACACTTACGTTACCCTTCACTACTTCTAAGAACTGGCCAAAAATTATATGTCTACGCCTACTGGGGGCGTGGCAAAGCGGGAAAAACTATACGTTTTTCCGATTCTCAGTGAGAAAATCAGAATTATATACAGATATTACTGCTGATCTCCTCTATTGATTTCCAAAAAATTATATATGTACAAACCAATTGTGGGCGTGGCAATGGGCGTGATCTGTGGGGGTGTGAATGAGTATCCCGCAGTCGGTAGCGTCCGACTGCAACGTTCTTACTTGTTTTTTTCTGCTGCGCAATGATTGTCTGTATCTTTGTGTGGCAGCTGCTTGCGACTTGTTCATGCAACCAGGCTACAGGCAACAACAATAACAACAACAACAACAATAACAACAACAACAACAACAACAACAACAACAACAACTGCTGTTGTTTCCCTTTCACTCTCTCGAACTTCCTGTCTCTCTCTCTGTATATATATATATATATATATATATATATATATATATATATATATATCTTGGTAGGCCGCAACTATTTCACGTTAGGCGAAAATGACTTTGTTAGCGCAAAATTTGTTGTTGCTGCATTAAAGGCCAAAATGAAAACGCAATTCACACACAAACATATATACACACACACACATACACCACTTCATTGAGCCGCTGCTGCCTCTGCTGGCGTCTCAGTCGCTGTTGCTTTTTGTTTACAAAATAACAGCAACAACGGCAACAACAACAGTAACAACAACAAGGCAACGCTTTTTTTCAGGTCAAATTTGTTTACATTCCGCTTGGAAACTGGGTCATTGCGAGCGCGTGCGAGCGAGATGGCAACAACAATGTTGTTAAGCGATTGTTCGCCGCTGGGACGCAGCTTTGAAACGCCAACAACATGGCAACGTTGGCAACGTGGGGCATGCCCCACCAGCGGTGGCAACAACAGCAACAACAACAAGCCCGAAGATAATAACCAAGTGATCAAAAAACAACAAAAAATCAAAACAAGACAAAGCCAAAGCAACAATTTGCTCAAGGCTGATGCCGCGTATAAATGCTCTAACTATTACGACGAAACACAATAAATTGACGAAAATATACATAAATTTTGCTGTAAAAAATAAACAACAATCATAATAACAACTCGAAATATTGTTTGTAATATTAATTCCATTATAAGAAATAATTTCATTTAATATTAACTAACTATGATTATATAAAATAATAATGATTAACTCACTAAATTAACTAATAAATGAAAATAAATTTTGTAATACAGCAAATTTTTGGAGATTTTTCTTTCATTAACTAGCTCAACATTTTAGTCGCTTTGCATAGTTAATATACTCCATTTAGTTAGGGCATTTGAAGTAACGAGAGTTGTTGGTCTCTGATCTCTGGCTGTGTGTCTGAGCTCTGTTTGGCGTCTGTTTGTTTGGCTGTATTTGGGAATTTCCGCTGAGAACGTCGTCAATTGCAGCAGTTGCTGCACAACAGCAACAACAATTACATACCTCTCCCCAACACACACACACACACACACACACACACACACACACACACACACATATTCATACGCACACCCTGGCTGTCTCGTGCCTAGCTGTGTGTGCAATTTGAAAGCTATTTGTGTCAATGACAAATGATTCGAATTTATCGAAAAGTTGCAATTTGCCAAATGGCCGCTAAGCCAGCCAGCCAGCCAACCAGCCAGCCAGCCAACTAGCCAGCTGTCCAGGTGCAACAGAGAGCGAGAAAAAGATAGAGAGAGAGAGGAAGAGAGAGGGGGCTAGAGAGATCGTGTGTAGAGCGAGACAGAGTGCCAGTGGTTTGACTGACTTAGACCCACTGAGGCGGATCTGGCCAGGCAGCCTTGAATGGAATGCGAACAAATGACAGATTACACAGCAGTAGTAACGGCGTCCCTCTCTGCACCACTCAAGCACCACTGAGACCCCACTCTGTCGCTCTCTACCTCTACTTAGTTTAAGTTTTTGTTTTAGTCTCAATTGCAATGCAATCCACTCCACTCGCAGTTCCACTCGGCCTGTAGCTGGTTGCCCGTCTGACATTTTTGATTGTCAGCTGACAGGTGGACGGCTGGACGAGCGGACGAGCGGACTAGCGGACCGACGGGTGGCTTATAGTGTTACCCCACCAGTCAACCCAACTCAGACAGCAGAAATGCCTTAAAAAAACACAATTTATAAAGCTTATTAAATGCAACTTTGCAATTTGACATACAAAAATGCATTTGGCTTCTAGTTGAAATCATAATTGACTAAAATATATTTATATACAGATATATATAGATGTCCGACTGACTGACTATATAGGGGGCTGGCACAGTTAAAGCATGCTCCTAATATGCAATTGTTCAAACTCATTTATTTTTCATAAATCCCAATTTTGACAGCAATCGAAAATATTCATTGCCATTTTTGTGCAAATACTTTGGCACATCATTAATTAACACATTTTCTTCTGTTTTTCGATTTATCAAAATAGCTGAAATAATTCTCTGTAATTAAACTTTGTTTTGCTGGCAATTGTAAACGTTTTACTGGCTTCAATTGAGCTCAACCTTAACCGCAGCCAAATTGATTTGTTAGTCGAGCAAATTTGATTTAGAAACTAATATCAATCACTGTCAATCAAAAAATTTTGTTTATTTTTGTTTTCATTGAGTTTAATGTCAATCAATCATTATCAATCATTGAATTTAGTTTACTTTTAAGTTTGTTTTAGTAGGTGCACTGTCAGTCAATCATTGTCAATCATGTAATCACTGAATGTTTTACTAGGTGCAATTGCTTTAAATTAAGTCAATCTCTGTCAATCATGGAACTTAGCTTAGTTCAGTTTCCAGTTGGGCTTAACTTACTGAGATGTCAATCACTCATGATATGTAGTTAAGAATTAGCAGCTGAAAAACTGAATTAAGATTTGACCCCAAATCAAATAAATTGGTTCATAATCAATATTTTTCATAATCAATCCCTATCAACAACTGAAACTTTCAACATTCAACTGGCTGCAATGTAGATATGATTTTTATCTTCGACCTTCGACCGTTGCCATCAATGACAATCCATAATCAATCATTATCAATCAGTATAGAATAATATTTTGTAATATTCCAATTAGAATTTTCAAACACTTCAGTTGTGACCTCAACTTCTTGACTATAAACAAGAGTTTTTTCTGCTGCGACTGCGATCAATGTCAATCGATAATCAATCTTTATCAATAAGCCAAACATACATAAATAATTTGTGTATGCTTTGGCTTGCAATTAGAATCTCTCATGCCACAACAATAACAGACGCGCATTGCTCGTGATTACCTTGCCTTATAGATATGCCACGCACACAAACCAAACATTAATCATGTCGACTGCGCCCCACAGCCCGTCACTACCCCTGTGTACCTAGTCCCCACCCCTCGGGGGCTACATTATTAATGATTGCAACATCAACCATCATCGGCCATGGCTAATTTTTTGCAATTGCTCGCAAAATTTTATTAATTTCTCTGACTGCCAAAACAGCTCAGCCCCAGCCCCAGCCCCATATCTCTCTCTCTCTCTCTCGCTGTCTCCCTCTCACTCTCAGTCTGGGGCATTAGCTATGCTCCATGGCGATTCACACCGCGCTCGGTTGGACATTTCAGTTGTGCATCTCCTTGCTTCCAAGTCTGACCCAAATAGTTTCGTTCCGGCAGCTGTTGCTCTCTTCCTGTCTGTCAGTTGGGCCAACCACTGTCCCTCTCTTCGACGCCTGTCCCCTTTGGGTTGTCTTCAGGTGGCGTCGCATCAATCTTGAAGCTGCGTGGTTGACTGATGCGACACGAGGCGCGCAAAAGTTTTGTCGGCTCCCCAGTTCTAAGCAGGCGACGACATGCAACAGTTGACACCCCCTCGGAAAGAGGCAAGCATGCCTGTGGCGCCCCCACCCCCTTGAACAGTTCCTCTGCTCTCCACACCACGAAGAAGGCCTGACTAGCTCACGTGTTCTATTTTTGTATAATTAGCATGTAATGCAGCAACAAATCCGGGAGCATAACATCCAAATTAGTAATTCCCGTCGACTCAGACGACCAAAATAGACGACAGACGTTAGACGACACAGCCAAGAAAAACACACGATGTCTGCAGTGCTGACGTCGTTGTTAATACTCTATACATATATATATATATATATATGTATATACCCTGTAAATTGAGAAAGCATGTGAGGTAGTTTAAGTTTCAAGTTTTGTTTGCAATGCTAACGTCATTGCTAATGCTTTCTATATACCCTGTAAGGCTACAGTCCATGTGGGTGAGCACAATTACCGAAAGAAACCTTTGTAAACCCCAGTGACCATGATTGCCAGAAGGATCTTAATTTATATACCCTGAGATACTTGCTCTAGCATATATACCCAGTAAGCATAGCAAATATCCAACTCGTGATACCCTGTAAATATAGGAAACATGTGTATTAGCATAATTTCCAAGAGAGTCTTGGTCTATATGCCCTGTCAGCATTGTAGCCAAGATAATCTTACTCTATATACCCTGTAAATCTTTTCCTCAAACTTGTTCAGCTATGCTTTACAGGATATTTCGGAAGTCATAATAAAATAAAATATCTGTCAGAACACAAAATAGATTTCCTTCATCAAAAACAACCGCACTTCCTACAGGGTATCTACACAGTCGGTGCATTCATAGCCACAGGTGCCTTTAATACTCGGTCGTTGGACGCTTTTGGACCTGTGTCTAGAAATTTCATTTGGCAAATTGAATTTGGCCAACCTGCTATTTGCTTTTTTGGGCCAACCCAAAAAAATCTACCCAAAGCAACTTAACAACTTGGCCCCAATCCAAAAAGAGGGGCTGCAGCAGTAGGCGTGGCAAAGGGAAAACGTAAACTAGTCTAGTCGAAGGGCGAAATCTGCTGCCGCATAATGTGATAATAAAAATCTTTTATTTGCCATTGTCAAAGCTCGTCCTTAGCCTCCGCCTGCTCCTTATCGTTAGCCCAGCTCCTGCCCTTGCGTTTGCCTCCCCTTCCTTTGGCCAGCTGCTGCTGCTGCTGATGCCACATAAATCTTGTCAACGTACAGTTGCTCACATTTGACAAATACGCACACTCGCACACACTTACACACTTGCACACTTACACACTTACACACTTACACACTTACACACTTACACACTTACACACGTACACACTTACACACACACACACACACACATACGTGTCATCAGGTCACATACCCATTGGCCACTCAGTGAAGCGCCTAATTCCCAGCTCCAAAGTTCCCATTCACATTTTCAGCTGTAATTCGTCGCGTGTCTCAATTTTCTTGTATTTTCACTTAACGCAACGCACGTTTCCAGCTTAGCTACATACCACATGCCGCATGCCGCATGCCGCATGTCGCATGCCTCCTCTTCCTGTGTGCGTGTGTGTGTGAGCTGTCAACGCTTAACTCTGCCCAACTTTCATTTCTGGCTCCCTCTAGCTCCAGCTACCGTTGAAGGGTGACTTATGGCCAACACGGACCGCCATCCGGAGCCGCCCAAATGGAGTTGTCATCGAGCAGCCACAAGCTGCAATTGCAGGAAATCCAAGCCCCCACACACACCTTATTGGAGCTGACCGCCAATGCTGCCTGCTGGGTTATCCCCTCACGTTCTACAAAGGACGAACAGCAGCAGCAGCACCTCGTAATGGATATTTGCAGCAAGAAATCTTCATTTGAAGAGAAGCTTATCGAGAAGGTATTCTCTCTCCCCTCTCTCTCTTACTCTCTCTCTCTCTCTCTTTCTTTCTCTCTCTCTCTCTTTCTCTCTCCCCCCCTCTCTCTCTCTCTCTCTCTCTCTCTCTCTCTCAATAGTTTCCCAAACATTCTCTAACGAAATTTTCGTTTAATTTTGAAATACTATTTATTTGAAATCTATTTATTTTAAATTCATTTCTGCGCAAATCCTAGCTAAGCCCCAGCATTCCTAATGAGCATTCTAATAATAATCATTCACTTAATCCATACACACACACACACACGCACACTCACACACACATGTCAAGTTTTACGATCTTTGCTTGGATTATAAACCAATTGGGCTAGTACATAAGTATCGCTTGTTTACTTTGCCGCACATTAAATTTAAGAATATATTAAAAAAAAAAAAAAAAACTTTTCCCAAACATAAAATTTATTTTTAAGACCAGAATACCCTGTAGCAATTAGCGCGTTCGGAGTATTAATGTTTACAAATTGTCAGAAAATGCTGTTGAAAATTTTGGTTAAAATTAATAGCTAAATATTATTTCTGAATCATTTTCCATTTTTATATTCAAACTTGTTCCATCTGCAGGGCATCTTCTAGTCTAGCCATTTTTTTCTAGTTCTCTCAAATGTTATTTATATGCCTTTAATATTTTGGCTCATAAATACGCAAGAAAGTTTCTGTTCGGCTTTATCCGCGTGATTAGCTAAAAATACAAGGTACACAAACCAATCGGAGACCTCCCCCCGCCCCTGTGCCACCCTTGTTTCCCTCTCTATGCAATGCTCTCGTCATGTTCTTGTCCACAAGAAGGCCAATACAGGCTAGAAAATAAATAAATATAAAAAATAGGCGAAATGAAAAAAAGAAATCATTCAAAAGGCTTTCGCATTTCCGGCGCCAGCTAAAAATATTTTGACGTCTCTGCAACAAGAAAAAGAGAAAGAGAGAGAGAGAGAAAAAGAAAGAGGAAAATGAATACGAACAAGAACTAGAGCAACATTACGCGAGCTACAATTATATTAAATGTGAACTTTGATATGCGAATTGCAATACCCAAAACATTTGAATCTTAGACTAAAGCCTGCGCATAACTTGACTTTAGTTATTCCTTACCTAACCTTATCCCTGCCTTTGCCGTTTACCCTTAACTCAGTTTCATATGTGTTTTTTAAGTTTTTATATAATTTTTATTTCATTTATTTATTTGTATTCAATTTTTTTAACAGCTTAGAAAGACTAGAATATGAGATTTTGATATGATACGCAATTTTTGGTATTATTTAGAATATATTTTATACCATTTCGTATTTCTTAACATCAACTACTATAACTACTATAACTACTATAACTACTATAATTTTGATACCCTGAACCCATTGAAAATGGTAAATCAGGGAATAATGGTTTTGTTAAAACGTGTGTAACATTCAGGCAGAAGGAGGCGTGGCAGACTCTATAAAGTATATATATTCTTGATCAGCACGACGAGCTGAGTCAATATAGCTCTATCCGTCCGTCTGTCCATCCGTCCGTCCGTCCGTCCATATGTGTGAACGCGTCGATCTCAGAATCTATAAGAGCTAGAGACTTGAAATTTTATGGAGGTTCCAGTAAGGCACGCGCAGATCGAGTTTGTTTAAAAAATTCGATAACTTTTATCGTTTTAATGTTATCGATCACATAAATTTCAAATACAATTTCTGTTTTAACACTCACTTGATGAAACAGCATTGTATAAGTTTCAATTGAAATAATACCACAACATAATGTAGTTGGTCAAAAGGTATGCTCTAAGCGCCAAGCTCTCTGCATACCCTATGAAAAAACACTTAGGCATAATGCGTTTGAGGCTCGACGTTTGACGTTCGTTTTGCAACCACAAAAAGCAAAAGAAGAAGAAGAAGAAGAAGAGGCGAGACAACAAAAAGGAAAAGAAAATTGTATTCGCGACAGTGTCTGAGTGCGTGGTTAGACTGGAGGCGGGGGCAAGTAACTTGGCGCGCGGTGGGGCAACGTGGCACTGGTGGCAACATCATAAAAAATAGTCCAATGCTGTTCTCGGCTGTGCGTCATTGTTGGCCTAAATCTCAACAACAACAATAACAACAACTACAACAACAACAACAACAGGAACAGCAAAGACGTTAACAAGAACAAGAGAAGCCTTCGTCGGGGCATCACAACTAATTGACTTTGTATGCGAGGCTTTGTGATGCGCAGTGGGGGAGGTGCATGTGCGTAGGAGGGGCACCACAGAGGCGGGGGTGGCAACAAACGTGACTTCTTTGCTGTGCTGGATGGGCGGCTGCCAGGGGACAGGGGGCGTTGTCGCCTCAACAAAATGAGTGATTGTTGGCAGCGCGTGAGCAAAATATTCATACGATTTCGCAACAGCACCCCAAAAAGCAGAAAAGAGAAGAAGGAGCCACAGAGAAGGGGAAGCATAAGACTCATAATTCATTCATTTTCGCACTTGTTTCCAAAAGTCCCCTCTGTACGGAAAAAACTCTGTCGTATTATTTGTAACTTTTAGTTTTTTACAACCTGGAAGACCTTTCCGAATGCCCAATAATACTAGTCTCTATATACCGACGCTTTTTCGGCTATCGCATTCCAAAATAGTTTTGTTTTTATTATTGCTTGTCTATTGACTTATTATAGATTGCTGGGTATTGCCAAATTTAGCTCTTCTTGTTTTTAGCATTGTGCAAAAATCTTTTGGTCACATGCTCGAAACTGAATGACGAAAAAGTTTCTCTACTAATCTTAGCCCATTTTCATGCCCTGTACTGATTGGAGAATGGGTATGACAGATACATTCTATAGTATTGTTTATATTTTTGGTTAGTAATCCAAATTGACTTTTTCCTTCTCAGTGAATTGTTTTGCTTCCTTCTGTCTATCCATATAATTATCCATCCCTTCGATTGTCCGCCAGTCCATCCATCCGTTCGTCTGTCCGTCCGTCGGTCCGTCCATCCTACCGACCAAATAGATTTCCATTTTATACTTAGGGTATACTCTAGTCAGTCACTAATTGCTATTATTTTAATTTAACATTTTTTTCAAAGGTTTTCGTGACGTTTGTTGCGAATTTGTTGTTGTTGCTTTTTGCGAGCGTTCAAATTGATGGATTGTTTGCTTTTTTGTTGTTGCTTTTTGCAGCCATTGTGAATAAAAATACATTCATTGAATTTCACATTCACAATTTGAGGTTGAGTCACTTATTGGGCTGTTGGCCAGGAAGCGAATTAGTCAATAATGCAATTGAAGGCCTCTATACTAGACTAGACTAACGATACATATGAATGAAATGCTTGAAATGCGGCATATGACATCATGATATTGTATCCACGAATATATAATTATAATGTTTTCTTCATAGATCGTTGAGTATTTGTGTGTCGAAGTGATTCAGCGGAAGGAATTCAAGCTGTGAGTGCCATCAAATGGAACTCGGTTAGAGGGAGCTAATCGGTAAAATGGGTTTTTGCATGGAAGTCTTACTCTTTGGATAATCTAGACTCTTCCATATTATCTACCTCATAGGAACTGATATCCTATACGATATTTATCAGCAGCAGAGTCTTTATACTTTTCTTTAAACATCAATTTTCCCTAATTCGTTATGGTCGCCCTGTATTTCCCTACCCTCTCTGAGGCAGTTTCTCTTTTATTTTTTCCTGATATACAAAAATATTCGACAGCATAATTATTTTGTGATTCAAACTCTTTTGCATGAGTTACGACGACAGCAATTGTTGTTTTTTGTTTTTATATTGCGATCGAGTCGGCTCGACTCGAGTGACTTATTAAATCGGAATGCGGAAGCCTCTAATGTTGCTGTCATTGTTTGGGCAACATTGTTGCTGGCGTGCGCTCAGAAAAGCCAAATCAGAAATGGCAGCAACGGCAACAATAGCAAAAGCACAACTTGAGCAACACGCCAAAGTGCAATCAATTCCCCCGCCCAGCCGCCCTTTAGCTCATGCTCCATGTTTATTGTTGAATGTTGCTTGTTGGCTGGTTAGCTGGCTGGCTGGCTGACTTGTTGGCTTGTTGGCTTGTTGGCTTGTTGCAGCCAGCGACATTTATTGCCGCAAATGAGTTATAGCGAAGCAGCGCAGCTAATTGACTGAGCCTACCAGAAATTAACTGAGTTTTCCTTTTAGGCAGCCACAATCGCAATCACAACTCGCAGCAGCAATAACACGCGACAGCAGAAGCAGCAGCAGCAGCGGCAGCAACAACAAAAGGACAGGTGCAACACGCGGCGGCGCTTGAGTCTCGACTCGACCATGCCACAGCTTTGACTTTATCCTTGTGGCCTATCGGTCCTCAGCTCGTCTTTATAATTGCCAAATGCGTTTGCTGTTGTTGCTGTTGCTGCCTGTCAGCGTCTGGCAGCAGCTGCAACAACAACAGAACAAAAGCAGCAGCTGCAAGACGTCAAGGTAGTGACTGCCACACCTGCCACGTGTTGCATTTACAGGCAACAGCTGGACATGTACTGCAGAGTCCCTCTGCTCTCTCCCTCTTTCGCTCATCTTCCCTCGGGTTCATTGCATCCCTTTTAGGCAGCAGGCAACAGTCAAATTACATGGCTGCGACCCGGCCAATGTTTACTTCCACTTACTTCCACTTTATTTGCGCTGACAAGCTCCAGGACGGATCAACCACTGGATGGACTATAAAGATACCCTGTATATGCGTGATGAGAATGACAATGTTGAATGAATAAGAGAGACTGTACCGATGACTATAACGAGGGTGTATATGACTACAATGAGAATGTTGAATCAATATGATAGACAGTAATAATACCCTGTGTATGACTATAATGAGAATGCAGAGTCAATATGATAGACTAGATTGATAACCTGTATCAAATCTACCAAAAAGAACTCAGATTGTTGATCTCGATCCAGTTTGTAGACTTTCTATAAGTTATCAAGCTAAGTCCACTTTTCAGCTCTTGGAGAGAGAAAACTTTTCTAAGATTTTCTGGCCAAATCTTGAAACTCTCCTATTCAAATCTCCTCAACATATTCAAATATTAAACATATCGAACTACCACTTATTCTCGTTGACATCCGCGGCACATTCGCTCAATAAAATACCTCAAAACTCTCATAATTTACAGGGTACAAACTAACCATTTGCCTGTTTGGGTTTATCTCGTTTCGATTCTTCTTCAATTCCCAACTCGACAAACAACCAAATTTCGCGCACCTGCCGCAGCTTTATGCTCTTCTTCCTCTTCTTCTTCTTCTACTTCTTCTTCTTCTTCTTCGTTTTGCTGTTGTTATTGTCCTTGTTGCGCCTGTGGTGGTCGCTAAAGGGCGCACATCTGTCTACCTGAAACACAGTGAAATGCAGCTGCAATTATGTAAGCAGCGGCCATGAGCCTCACAATTGGCAAAAAGATTCGCCTTTAGCTGCTAATGATTAGATGTACGATACTCTAGGACTTTAACCAAGGGTCTAGATAGACCCACTGTTGAAGGACCAGTAGAGACTCTTGTAGCGAAGTAAGTGCATCTAGTTATAAGTCAGCAAGAACTAAGGGCAGGGTATGTGTAGTCCTACGCAAACAAATGACAAATCTTCAAAATTATTCAAGCAAACCTGGATCAAACAAACTCATAATCGAAACTAAGATACGAGGTCTGTTCGAAAAGTAACACGAATGTGCTGTGCTTCTATGTTTGCCTATTCAAAATAGCGCAAGGACTTTGTCTCAAGGACATACTAATGATGCCGCAGACAGCGTATTGCTCAAAATAGAACAATGTCAGTTCGAATATATATCAAAAATTCGGATTTAGAAAATCGACGAAAATAGCTCATCGCTATAATTATAGCTGTTAATTTTCAGCTTTATGGTGCGATCTATAAATAGGCAATATTTTGTTTTTGGAGATCTTCATGGCCATACCCAAATGAAACAATGAGACATTTGGGATAGTTGTTAAGAATTTGTTTTGAAGTCTGGTCAAAGCTCGCACTTGGGGGAGCTCATTTGATTAATTGGCTCGGAAAGAACAATAATACAGTTTGTTGAACCCATATCGAATTGGCAATATGTTCATATTTATAGCCCATTGATCGCTGCATATATATTTATCCTTGTCAATTTATATCGTATTTGGTTATTATTTATGGGAGCGCAACGCTCGAGAGCCAAATGCATTCAACTTGTTGTCGAGACTCTCAAATTGTTTACAAACAGAATCGCTTTAGCGCTGTTTTTATGCCCTGAACCCATTGAAAATGGGAAATCAGGGTATATTGTTTTTTTTTACTTGGTTTGTCTTACAAATTTAATTTTGAGGGGATCCACAGTGCACCAAAGAGTGTGGGGCCAACGGGGGAGCTTGGGGTCTCCGATGACAGCGGCAGCAGCAGCAAGTTGAGGTGTTTGTTGTGGCATTTTCTGCCTCTGATTATTCTCTCTCTCTCACTCTGTGTCTCCTGCTTTTTACCACTCATTGTGACTCATTGAGGTCGTGTGCGAATTTTTGGAATTGCTTTTATATTTTATTT
Source organism: Drosophila nigricruria (assembly GCA_037075265.1). NCBI lineage: Eukaryota > Metazoa > Arthropoda > Insecta > Diptera > Drosophilidae > Drosophila > Drosophila nigricruria. Next base: position 915,603 of record JBAMCI010000227.1, on the reverse strand, counting down.
ATGCATTTGTTATTGTATTTGCGTTGAATGTAAATTTACTTATTTATTGCGCGTTGCGCGACAAAAACAAATAAACTCATCGTATCGCAATTCGCAGAAGCAACAAGAACAATGATCGATAAACACATACCCTGTAATTGGAGACGAACAAACATTCGACTATCTATCGATTCTTATCGAGCCTAATATGACTCCAAGGCAGGGCACTCTATATTGCTCCATGTCAATAACATAGATGAATTGAAATCAATTCAGCCTATACATATATATATATATATATGTATATGTACATATATTATGGACTCTTAGCTGACTTTTACATAGACTTGCTCAGGGCTAATATACCCCTATCGTACAAATTCTTAATGGCTACAGGGCTTATGCAAAAAAATCACTTGTCGAACGCGAAATTCCCCAAACAATGTGAAAACTGCTAAACAACACAACAGACAGTAAAAAATAAAAAAAAAAACACGTAAAAGTGCTCCTGTCGGGAGTGCTCGACTAGCAGATACCCTGAAACTTACGCAGATCTGCTATTTCAATCATTCCACCCTTCTTTTATAGCATACATAGACAACTAAATGGGCTTTCCTATAAGTCCAGGGAATAGTACAAATATTTAGTGCGCCTTATATCGTTTCGTTCTTTTGTAAACTTTTTGAATGAATACGCCAAGCTGAGATGCCCAGCATATTCATTGTTGGACTTCTGACATTAAGGAACGTGTCCCCCACTGCAACCAACACATCTTGTCGAGTCTCCCTGCAAAAAATAATATCAGAATAACTGCCAAGAGATTCACTCAGGTGTACCCACTTATCTATACAATGAGCTGCTGTGAGAACCACACGGTTACTGACAACATCCAATTCTTCAGCTTCTCTTTCCAGCCTACTTAGCTAGACCATATATGGCACATCCTTAATGTGGATAGCGGACTCGTTCACCAGCTTCCGCTTTAAAGAATAAGCAAAGGTTACTTAATTACACAATTGGTATATATATATAGGTATGTATAGTTTTTGATAAATCAATAGAGGTGGACCACAGCAAGTTATTCGTTAAATTTGGAGTTTCTAACTGTAAGGCCATAGAAAACACAGTTTTCCACATTTAACCACGGCCCGTAGTTAGTATATACGGGCGTAGACATGTATCCCCGCTCACCTCGGCTTCATATACCCCATTTGATTTACGTTTGTTATTCGGGCTATGGCAATGTACGCTTCATATGTAGTTTTTGTTCTTCAAGATTATCTATTTTGGCTAATTCCCGGTCTGTGTGGCCTGTTCCCATTTTAACTGGGCTATTGCGACTTAGGCTGAAGTATCAAAACAAGAGTAACAGAGACAGGTAAATAAAGCGTGTGTAGAGGAAGAAGTGGAGTCAACTACGGCAACGACGCTTCAAGTTTTATTGAACTTTGCCAAGTTCTGAGCTCGCCCCGCTTGCCGTCTCTCAGCCTCGCCCCGCCCCTGAATACCCTGCACCCCTGCTCAACCAATTCGTCAATTCGTGTTGCTTTTTTTTGCTGATTTTGCGAAATTTATTTAAATTGTATTTCGGCTTTTTTGTTTCTGTTTTCGGCTGCTTGTTTTTGTAATGAAAAGCGCCAAAAAGCTAATGATGAAATATATGCCAGACTTTGCACTGCGCAGTTTCTGTTTCTGTTTTTGTTTCTGTGTTGTTCTCTGCTGTTTCTCTTGACCGTTTGTTTTGAGGCCAATAATCTTACACGAACTGGGCTCAAAACTACTTGCCTCTCTCTCTCTCTCTCTCTCTCTCTCTCTCTCTCTCTCTCTCTCTCTCTCTCTCTTACTTTTTCTCTCCCAATATTTGCGGCATTCTTTGGCCGATCTGAAGAACGTGCCAGAAATTGAAATTATTTAGTTCTTCTTGCATTGTAGAATGAGCCAAAGTACGTCTCGAGGTGTCATATAGTTAGATATATTGCTCGATCTACAGATCTAAAGAGCTACAGATATACCCGGGCACACGTTGCGTATGCGTAATACACAGTATATATATATATCTGCTGTGAGAGAGATACAAAGCTCTAAGGGTTATTGACTTTGAGCCGAGACTTTGCTTCCAAGAATTGCGTTCACATTGAACATGAGCTCATTTATGAGTCAGCTGGAAATGGGAATGTTCAAAGTCAAATGCTTAGTTATCGCGCATGAATTGAGCAAGATATACGACTATATATAGACTTCGATAGTTGGGAATGATATAAAAGTTATTTACTTAGTGGGTGTGGTAGAGGGAGAGCTTATATATAGGAGAAGTTTTTCTGGGGTGAGCACTCATTAGTATTCTCAAAATAGCTCATGATTATTTCTGACATTATATATATGTATCACGAAATCTCGGAGCATCTTAGTATCTTAGTATCTTCGACTCCCATAGACACCTTCTACAACTAATTTCATTGAATGACTAATTTAACCGGATCTCACACCCACACACACAGGCCCACCTCCCACAATTATTGATTGATTGAGAGCGTCCGAATTCGCACTTTATCTGTGAACAATGTCAATTAGAAATGTTGGCAAAAGGCTTAGTTTGTTCAAAATAGATGAAAGTATCAACAACAACACGTAGCTCGTACTTCCCACTGATGAGGGGGCAGTAGGGGCTAAGGGACGTGTCAGTATCTGAAGTTCCCATGAGCGCTGGCAAAAATAAACAAGTCAAGTCGCAAAAATCAGTTAGCAAAGCTATAGACAAACGGATATAGCTGTTTGTTGTTAATGACTTAACGTGTCATTAACGCAGCCGAGAGAGCTGTTCGAAATTCGTGGAAAACTACGAAAATGAAATCTTAACTCGAAATCGTACGAATTCTGATGAGTTGACTGATTTCGCCGGTTGATGGATGCAAAGCGCGTGCCGCATTTGGACTCGGACTCGGCTAATTCACACGCGGACACTAATCAAATTGTTTGCCCAATAGTTTTTACACACGTAATTAACGTGATCACTGCAGAAACAACAAGTGACTGCTTAAGCTGAAAAAGGGGCACCATGTGATACTCTGTAAATAGCTGGACACTGTAATTGGTTAGGCAAAATCATATGCCCTCCGTCTCTTTT